>JACEFZ010005294.1:0-327657 GCA_014155875.1 Cepaea nemoralis
ACTGCTCACGGTTTCAGAAAACTCACTTTCCAACAGCATTTGGCCCTTCACATGTTTCAGCGTAAAATGATAAATCAGAATAAGGGTTTAAAACCTACGCTATCCACCCCCTTATTTGTTACGGGGCATTTCAAAAACCCTGTCTTTAAAATTGAGTATCCCAAAATTTTGACTTGAAAATTTTCATCAATGTTTTTCTTTTAAGTGAAGTAATTAGAGAATTTTGAGGATCTCGATCAAAAACTAGGAAATTTGAAATAAAACCTTGATTTCACCTTCAACACCAATGATTTAAAATCAAATTTTTTCCCCCATCTTTTTTTTTACTTGGAGTTTTATTTGGATCAGTTTATCGTTCTGTTGAATCAAATCATTTCGGGGTACCTCGAGAGTTCAAAAATTGTAACATGAAATCAGCGAGTTCATTCTGATAACCTTGTGTACTAATTTTTGAGGCAAAACGGCATTACTTGATCTCATTTACAATTAGCTTTGGGTCAGTAATCAAGTTTTTCAGATTTTACAGATAAAAACATCGTCTTTCAAAAAAATAATTTTATAAATAAACCCTTTTTGAGTGGCTAGAAATCGATCTCCTTTTTAAACAGAATACCTGAAACCCAAAACATACCCCTCCGGGCTTTCAGCTGTTGCGTTCTTATTATTTCTTAAAAATTTCCCTTTCTCCAGACGCCCAGACACAACAATATTCCATGGGTAACTCTCCCCTCAACATCCCATGGTTTTTTGGGGTCAAGGCACCAAATCAACCTGTAACAGTGTAAGGTTTACACACAGGTTAGAAGGCCGGATCGTATAGGACCAAGTCCCCCCGTTTTTTATACATTCTTTTTTTGTCGAATCGTTCCACTAAGATAATGAGGGTGGCTCAAATCCCATTTTACCTTCTTGCTTGATAGCTGCCCCCAATGACTGTGTGTCCCAGCCTAAATCACTTCTTCATTCGGCACACACGTTCACTACTATGGTTTTCCCACTAGTCAAGGGAAAGCCAGCATTCCTTAAATCATTCCCTAAGCTACCCCTTTACTGTTTAAAAACAGTACTCAGTGCCAGGTGGGATATTGTATCTAGCTGGTTTAGTGCCCAAATTGGGGAAATTTTACCCAGCTGTACTCATGCCAGGGGGGATTTGTACCAGCGTGCTCAGGGGCCCGGTGGATTTTTATCAGCTGTATTCGTGCCGGGGGGGTACTGTCCTAGCTGGACTGAGTGCCAGATGGGATATTGTACCTAGCTTTCTCAAAAGGGTACAGTAAATGCTGTGTATATACTGAGAACCGTAATCGAACGTTCTATAGAAGTAAACAAAGATCTACACCTTTGCTTTATTGGACTACACAAAGGCTTTTGATAAAGTGAGACATGTCAACATGATAAGGATGCTTGAAGATCTACAAATTGATGGGAAAGACCTTAGACTTGTAAAAAACATATATTGGAAACAACAAGCTGCCATAAGAGTTGATAATGAAGATAAGCCAATATCAGCCTATTAAGAGAGGTGTGAGACAGGGATGTGTAATGTCTGCAGATCTGTTTTCCCTGTACAGTGAAAATATTTTCAGAAATATTGAAGATATGGAAGGAATCAACATTGGGGGACGATGCATCAATAACATTAGATATGCAGATGATACAGTCTTGATTGCAGACAATGAACAGGATCTGCAACATTTAGTAGATGCGGTTGTTACACACAGTGAACAACTAGGGTTAGAATTAAATTGTAAAAAGACACAGATTATGGTCGTCACTAGGAAGAACGAAATACCACAGTGTAATATACAAGTAAATGGGAATATTCTTCAACAAGTGAATAGGTACAATTATCTCGGAACAGTAATAACATCTGATGGGAGATGCCTTGAAGAGATTAGAACAAGAATCGCCATGGCAAAAGTAGCCTTTAGCAAGATGAAAAACATACTGACCAATAAAAAGATGTCAATTGAAACGAGAAAAAGAGTGTTGAGATGCTACATAGAACCTGTACTTTTATATGGATGTGAAGCTTGGACAATGAGCAGCCAGGCTGAAAAACATCTGATGGCTGTAGAAATGTGGTTTCTGAGGAAAATGCAAAGAATACCATGGACAGCCAGAAAGACCAATGAACAAGTCCTTCAAGAAACAAATGAAGATCGTAAACTGATCAGAGACATTAGACGTAGACAGTCACAATTTTTTGGACATGTTATGAGAAGAAATGATTTGGAGAACTTGGTGACAACTGGTAAGATCGAGGGAACAGACCAAGGGGAAGACCTAGAAACAAGTATCTGGATGGCTTGGCCTTGTGGCATGGTCGAGACAGAAACACGGAACTGATCCACGACTCTGGTGATCGAGTGAGATGGCAGAACATGACCGCCCACGCTTACCGGCATGGCACATGATGGATGATGGATGGATGGATGTGCTCAGTGCCTGGTACTCTGTGGAGTTCGTTTTGGGATAGTTTTCAGGGGGATTCACCTGTAGCCAGATCAGTGGTTTTTCTGCAGAGTCGTTTGGCCTGTTGGATTTTTATTGTTGTTGCGCTCGGTCCCTTGCTTTAAACTCAAGCGTAGTCCATACACACTATTTATAGTAGTGATGGACTGAATTTTGTGTGTGGGTTAGCTTTCCCTGTTAACAGTGTCCTTCGCCATCAGCCGAACCCACTCCGACTTCAGAAGTACTTGTAATTAGCGTCCCCAATTCAAGGACGACAGGTCAACATTTTAGTCCAGCTGTCCGGTGTAGGGGTTGAACCGCTTACCTCGGATTAGCACACCAGATGTTTAAGAACACGTGTTCTTATCCATTCGGCCATGCAGCCTGTTGGATAAAACTGCTTCTTATCAACCACCCATAGCTAGATGTTCAGATCTGTTCTTCATAAAACGCAGCTAAGTATTTTCCCGCTAGCTCTCCATGTGGTTCCACTTAGTTTTCTCAGGATGGCTATCTTTCTTCTGACTTGTGCTACTGCTTTGTTGGTGTGCTTTCTCCATGTCAGCCTGTCATGAAATGTTACTCCAAGGTATGTTGGTTCTTTATCTTCTCTTAACTAGATAATGTCTGAATTTTGTTTTGGAGAGAGGGTAAACAGAGTGGCGCCGCACTTATAAGTGTTTATCTACTGGCATATGCAACTAATGCATCTATAGTTTTTTGTAGCAATCTTTTGGCCATTGACTGATTCATGTATATTTGTGCTTTATAGGACTAGATCATCAGCATACATCTGCACTTTAATTCCATGTGGTAGTTTAGCAACAAGATCGTTAATGTAGGTTAGGAAAAGTGTGGGGGTTAAGACCCTGGGGAACACCGTGACGTAGTAGTACTTTCTTGCTGTTGAGTCTTGTCTATCTGTACTCGGTCTTTTGTGCTGAGAAGTATACTTTCACCCATTTGTACATTCTTCCATTCACTCTATAGTTTCTCAGTTTCTTCATCGGACCTTCTTTCTAGACTTTGTCGAAAGCTTTCTTTATATCTATCCATGTCGCCAAAGCACCACTTTCTTATCTTGGAATGCATCCTCAATTTCTTGAGAGAGGTAGGTTGTTTAATCTTCTGTAGAGTAACATTGTCTAAAGCCAGCCTGCTGAGACATAAGAATGTTTTCATTTTCAATGTACCACTGAAGTCTGTGATTTCTGATGCGCTCCAGTTTTGCAGAGACAGCTGGTAAGACCAACTGGTCTGTAGTTGGAGGCATCGGAACTGTCTTTTCTGATTTTAGAAGATTGCTTCTCTCCTGGCTTGTTGAACGCTGCCTAAGGTCCAGCTATTGTTGAAGATCTGCAGCAGCTTTGTATTGGCAACAATGTTCCTATATTATTGATAATTTCATTGGAGATACCATTGGCTCCTGGTGGCTTTCTCATTTTCAGTTATGATATTGAATATTGAGGAGGGATGGCTATTAAAGACGATAAAACAAAGAAAATTGAAGTATTTTGGTCACTTGAAACGTCACGAAGGTTTGGAGAGAACAATAATGGAAGGGTATATGCCTGGGAAGAGAGGAAGAGGAAGGCCAAAGAGAAGATGGGTGCAGGATGTGGCGGATGATCTCCAGATGGGTGTATCAGACGCGGGACATCTTGCTTGTGATCGAGAAGCTTTCCGGAAGGTTGTTATGGGAGCGAGGTTCTGCAAAGGACATGCTACTGAATGAATGAATGAATGAATTACTAGCTCCAGTTCGCTGATTGTGATAGGTGCCTCCAGAGCCTGACGTACTATTTTATACTGTCCTGTATCTTGTAATTTCTCTCGAATCTCTTATTGTTTCTGTGCACTAATTTCAATGTTGTTATGCAAGTAGTCCACACGATGGTCAGATGGTAGCTTTCCTGTTAGAATGCTTCCATCTTCGTGTAGTACAATCTCTGAGTTTCTCGACGTGCCCTCATTGTTAAGTTGTTTTACTAGCTTGCATAACTTCCCTGTCTCTCTCTTTCAAAGTTCAGTGAATGTTTTCTCCTTGCAGTTTTTCAGTTTAGCCTGCAACTTGGCCCTTTTAAATTTGGCTTTTGCGCGCTGATATTTATTGTAGAACTCTTGGCCGGGTTTAGCCTCTGCTTGCTTTCTACACACTTCCACATAATTATGCAACTGTTCTAGTTCACTACTCCAGTACGGTTTATAATGTTTATGGGCTCCTCTTGGTACTGTTTCTCGTGCTGCCTGTAGTATGCATTTCCCAAACTCTTCAACTACTTTATTTATGTCTTTCTCAGTATTCAGGTTTCTAACCAGCATGCTGGTGCGATGCTTGTACATTGCCCAGTCTGTTTTCTTGTAGTTCCACTCCAAGATGGTGCTGCTTTCACTTACAAGCTTATTTTCTAGTTAGAAAGACTGGCCAATGGTCACTGCCACTAAGTTGTTTCCCAACAATTCGTGTAATGTTCCACTCCAGGTCTGGTGAATGAAAAGCCACGTCAGGTGTAGTTATAGTGTACCATGATTTCAAGTAGAATGTATGTGGGCCAGATGGCTTGTTAATCAAGATGAATCTATTCTCATCCTGCCAGTCTTCCAGTCTCTTTCTTCTCTGGTCCATGTGATCATAGCCCCAGCTCTGCGCTTGGCTGTTGAAATCACCACACACAATCATTTTTTCTTTTAATGGTAGTGTGTCCAGTGCCTGTGGGCGGTCATTTGGACAGTAGTAATTGATCAGATGTAGATCTGTATTGTCTGTCTTAAGTTTAAGTGTCTGATACTCGGCCCCTTCCATGCAATTGGGGAAGCACTAATGTTATTTTATACAAGTGTCAGTATCCCAACCTTTCAATCAGATCAGTAACCTCTGATTTTGAAGGCTATGTTTTCATTGAGCTGAGTTTCCTGCAAGCAACATATATTTACTTTTTCTTCTTACAAAATGTTTTCTAGCTTTGTTTTGTTATTGCTCTCTCCACATTCCAGTGCATTATTTTCAGTCTTCGTTTGGTATAGCCAGATGTTATTATGAGAAGGACCTCCAATCATTATGGTTGGACCCTATCGAGTCCTACAGCCTGGTTATGCACCCGCCTAGGGGTCCACAGCAGGTCGAGCACCATGTTTTGCAGTAATAGACATTTTTCATAGTGTTTGCTTAGAATCCTGATTTCTGTAGTGTGCCTCCTGGTCTTCAGCAACTTTCTTTAGCTAGGGTGGTCTTACTCGAGTTTAGATATAATGCACATACACAAGTACCTGCTCATTTATGTACATACATACACACACATCTAGAGCATTCTGGTTTTACAGCGCCAGAGACTCGCCGCCGCTCCTTCTCCTGCTAGTTAAAACAGTCCCGCCACGTGAAGGCTGGGAGTTGGACTTTTGCTGCCAGAGGTGATGAATGCACAAGCCATAGAAGTATTTTGCAAGGTTGGGCGCTCACCCTCAACTCTGTGCCCCTGGCTATAACAACCATTTGAAACAAGGGATCGTCTTCCTGTACACATTTTTGTCTAAATAAAGCTGTGTTGTTGGTGTCACATGAATGTAGGCCGGGATTAGTGCAATTTGAACCAATCAGCAGATTGCTCCAATCACAGCCTCATGTCAATGACAACTACTTGTCCTGTCAGCCAATCAGATTTTTCCTGTGCTCAACAAGAAGCACAACAGAATCGGAGTCTTTTACACACCACAAGCAGGCTAGGATGGGAACATCACAAACAGGCTAGGATGGGAACATCACAAACAGGCTAGGATCTGAACATCACAAATAGGCTAGGATGGGAACACCATAAGCAGGCCAGAGGATGGGAACATCATAAGCAGGCCAGAGGATGGGAACAACACAAGCAGGTTAGGATGGGAACATCACAAACAGGCTAGGATAGGAACATCACAAGCAGGCTAGGATGGGAACATCACAAATAGGCTAGGATGGGAACATCACAAACCAAGATGGAAACACCATAAACAGGCTAGGATGGGAACATCACAAACAGGCTAGGATGGGAACATCACAAACTAAGATGGAAACACCACAAACAGGCTAGGATGGGAACATCATAAGCAGGCTAGAGGATGGGAACATCATACATCACAAACAGGCTAGGATGGGAACATCACAAACCAAGATGGAAACACCACAAACAGGCAGAGATGGGCCGGCTAGAATGGATACACTAGAAGCAGGCTAGGATTGGAACATCACTAATAGAGACACATCACTAACAGAGACACATGACAAGCAGGTTGGGATGGACACACATCGACAGGCAGAGGTGGGTATACCACCAGCAGGCAGAGATGGACACACTGCAAGCAGGCCGGGACGAGTGCAATTGGCCTGGGTTTCTCCATGATTGCAAACATCACGACCTGCCTGAAAATGTGTCAATGAAGGTATGCTGTTTTAGCACTGTGGATCCTGAAAATGTGTCAATGAAGATGTGCTGCTGTGGCACTGTGGATCCCGAATACATCATGACCTGCCTGACGTGTCTGTGAAAATATCAGTGAAGATAAGATATGCTGTCACAGCACAGTGGATCCTGAAATTTGATCACAATAAAATAAATGGAAATGAGTTTTTGAGAAATTGTAGTTCGTTCTAAGCAAAAAATTACAGAGTATTATAATTAATCAAAGTGACAAAAGTGAGAAATAATCTTGGAAGAAAGACTGCAAAAAAAGGAAGGAGAGAGAGAGAGAGAGAGAGAGAGAGAGAGAGAGAGAGAGGAGAGAGAGAGAGAGAGAGAGAGAGAGAGAGAGAGAGAGAGAGAGAGAGAGAGAGAGAGAGAGAGAGAGAGAGAGAGAGAGAGAGAGAGAGAGAGAGAGAGAGAGAGAGAGAGAGAGAGAGAGAGAGAGAGATTGTGTAGTTTGAGAGGAAAGTGCATGTGTGCGTGTGAGAGAGCGAGAGAGAGAGACAAAGAGAGACAGATACAATAAGAGGCATTATAAGACAGATGAAAAGACTAATGCAATGAAAAGAAACAGCATCCTTGACTTGGGGACATAAATTACGAGTACTTTTGAAGTCAGAGTGGGTTCCTCTGATGGTGAGGACACTGTAATAAGGAAAGCTAATCCACACGCAAAAATCTGTCCAATGCACTAGAAGCAGTTGCACATGTATGTACTACGATTGAGTAAAAATAAAAATTGAAACAACATAAATGAAAAAAACACAATTGAGACTAATATCAAATAAATCACCCAGGAAGGTTAACATGGTCAACAAACGATCACAGGAGTCAGATGTGTCGGCCTAAAAGAGCATTATCGCAGCTCCGCTGTAAACGGGCACAACGTAATCACATCTGAAAAAAAAAAAGACTCCTAATGAACGTAAAAGAAGAAATAAATCAGTGGTGGGATGAGTTAGATGGAGAGATTGTAGAAAATCTGAAAGGAAAATGAGCAAAGAGAAAATGACAGAGAGTGAAGTACAGAGAAAAGGGGAGAGAGAGAGAGAATGAGAGAGAATGAGAGAGAGAGAGAGAGAGAGAGAGAGAGAGAGAGAGAGAGAGAGAGAGAGAGAGAGAGAGAGAGAGAGAGAGAGAGAGAGAGAGAGAGAGAGAGAGAGAGAGAGAGAGAGAGAGAGTTGGGAATTAGGAATAGAGAAAATGAGAGGCGATAAGAGAGAATGAATGAGAGAACAAATTTGATAGAGAGAGAAAGAGAGAGAGTGAGCGAGAGACAGAGAGAAATCACACAAATTAACTTAATGTTCAAAGGTTTACATACTTGAAATACAGGTTCATGTAATATTCCACCCTTGGGATCTCTCTGACACGTCAACTGTCACAGTTCATGGCAGGTCACACTTTAAGAGAGGTCACATCAATTAAGTCTAAATGTTCATAGGAAAAATACAGAGAAAATGAGAATAAATCAGGCTAGCAATAACCCTTGGTCAAACCTCACTTCATTGGGTGGAATCATATCTTAAGGTATTACACAGAAATATCAATGGGGAACCCTTTGAGGCCACTAAGACAGTTCATAAATAAACCCAAATATATTGCTTGGCACTCATAGAATTATAAGGAAGAAGTAGAGACTAGAGGATGCACTCATCATCATGTGCCATGCCGGTAAGCGTGGGCGGTCATATTTCAATATTCACACAATCACCAGAGTCGTGAATCAGCTCAGTGTTCTTATCCCGAGCATGTCATGTGGTCAAGCCATCCAGATATTTACTTCTCTGCCTTCCCCTTGTTCTTTTCCCCTCAATATTGCCAGATGTCACCAAGGTCTCCAGTTTATTGCTTCTCATAACGTGCCCAAAAATATCTGACTGTCTAATTTCGCTAACTAATTTGCAGTTGTCATTTGCCTCTTGGAGGACTTGTACATTGGTTTTTCTGCCTGTCCATGGTATTCTTTGCATGTTCCTTAGAAACCACATTTTGACTGCCATTAGATGTATTTCAGAGGACACACTAGACAACATAAAAAAGGGAACCTAGTTACCAACTGGGATTCGAACCTGTCACCTCCAAATGATAATAGCGTCTGGCACGTTCAAATCCTGGTCGGTAACTATAATTTTTATGTCGTCTACTGTGTCCTCTAATCTCTACTTGTTTCTTCTACCTCTATGAGGGCAAACAAACAATACATGTGAGTTTATTTATGAACTATATTTAGTTAACAATGTAGAATAGTCCAGACTCAAGCAGCATTTCACAAGATGAAGCATATTCTCTGCAATCTGTCTTTGTCATCCGAGGTGAGGGAAAACAAATCTTAAGATCTATAGTAAGCCAATTCTGATGTATGAAACTGAGCCATGGACAAATAGTAGACAAGTTGGAAATGATGTGGAAGTTGTAGTGATGTGGTTTTACAGAAGAATGATGAAAATGCTGTGCATGGATAGGAAAAGTAATAAAGATATCATGAAAGAAGTAAACTCCCAAGAGAACTGGCTACTCACATCAGAAGGGGATATTCCACATTCTTTGACTTGAGAATGGGAAGTATGTCATCACAAATGGAAATTTGGAGACAGGAAAGGCATGGAGAAGACCAAGAGAGAAGATGCTAGACAGTTCAACATTACAGCCTAGAGGAACAGCAGTATCAGAAATGACTGGCAGCAAATGAGACAGAAGACATGATCACTAACAAGACAGATTGGACTATAAGAAGCAATGTAGACAAAGATGGGTGGAGAGCAGATAGAGGTACTAAGGTAAGAATACAAAAAGCAATAGGAGGTTTTTCATATTAGGAAGTGCGTGGAATAAAAAAGAAACAAACTTAGAACTGATCTGAGAATAGTTAACTCTAATGTTAAATAACTATCGGACATAAACTGAGAACAACTAACAGAATTACTAATAAACTACAAACACTCACGTATTCGTGTCTGCGCAGAACATAAGGACTAAAATGGTATGACAGAATGTAAGGACTAAAATGGTATGACAGAACATATAGGACTAAAATGGTATGACAGAACATAAGGACTAAAATGGTAGGACATAACGTAAGGACTAAAATGGTATGACAGAACGTAAGGACTAAAATGGTATGACAGAACATAAGGACTAAAATTATATGACAGAACATAAGGACTAAAATGGTATGACAGAACTAAAGGACTAAACTGGTATGACAGAACATAAGGACTAAAATGGTATGACAGAACATAAGGACTAAAATGGCATGACAGAATGTGAAGCTCATAGACCAAACAAAACATACAAAGAAAGAGGTAGAGATCAGCATGGCCGAATGGTTGAGTGCTCATTCTTAAACTTCCAGTGTGCTGATGACGAGGTAGTGGGTTCAACCACTATACTGGCCGGCCAGTTGGACTAAAATGCAGACTTCTTGTCCTTCATGTGGGGATGTAAATTACAAGTACCTCCGAAATAGAAGTGGGTTCTACTGATGGCAAGGGACACTGATAATAGGGAAGACTAATCCACACAAAAACTTTAGTCCAATGCACCAGGCTATATTTGAATTCAAAGTGAGCAAACAGGGAAAAACAAAGATGTGAATCATTGAGATGAGGAAAAGATCCTATCGCAGGGAAAAAAAAACACACATTGAAAAAACTAATATAACAAGAAAGTTCCTCTGCTCATACACCCACAGAGGGCAGAGGTCAGCGTGGCAGAATGGATAAGAACACACATTCTTAAACATCCAGTGTGCTGATGCTGAGGTGAGGGGTTCAACCCCTAGACCGGACAGTTGGACTAAAATGTTGACTTCTCGTCCTGATTAAAACAAAAACAAACAAAAAATCTCACAACTGAGAGAAAGACAAGGAGAACTTTCAATCAGACATCGATGGGAACGATTAGTAGTATGACTCCTCGCTAGCTGTTGAATGAAGAGACGAAGCACATATGGGAAAGTCCTGAGTGCAGTGATGTCGGTACTTAGCTCTACTCAACGCTTCCTTGACTTGGAGACGGAAATCACAAGTACCTCTGAAGTCAGAGTGGGTTTGCCTGACGGCGAGGGACACTGGTAATAGGGAAAGCCATTCCACACACAAAAATCAGTCCAGTGCACTAGAAGAAGTGTGTATAAACTATACTTCAGGAGCAAGCGCCCAAATAAGAAAGAAATCCCACAAGGCAAAAGAGAGAGAGAGAGAGACCTACAAATATAAGGGAAAGAGAATTATAGATGGAGATGAATAACATGGGGAGGACATGAAAGGAGCAGCAGGAGACTTGGAAGGATAGGAAGATTTGGCTTGAGTTCACTGAGTACCTTTGATCCATGGTGAGATAAAAAGCAAGAGAAGACAAAGACATGAAGCCATTACCCTCCTGGACAACAATAACCTTCAAATTAATATCTTATTCATAGCTGACTCATCACAGGATTATTAATCCGAGCCAGGGGATCAACCCTAATATAACTTGTCTTCTGAGGTTGAACAAGATAGGAGTAATGCTTTAATGGAATGGTAAGACATGATGATGATGATTGGAAAGACATGATGATGATGATTGGTAAGACATGATGATGATGATTGGAAAGACATGATGATGATGATTGGAAAGACATGATGATGATGATTGGAAAGACATGATGATGATGATTGGAAAGACATGATGATGATGATTGGAAAGCCATGATGATGATGATTGGAAAGACATGATGATGATGATTGGAAAGACATGATGATGATGATTGGAAAGACATGATGATGATGATTGGAAAGACATGATGATGATGATTGGAAAGACATGATGATGATGATTGGAAAGACATGATGATGATGATTGGAAAGCCATGATGATGATGATTGGAAAGACATGATGATGATGATTGGAAAGACATGATGATGATGATTGGAAAGACATGATGATGATGATTGGAAAGCCATGATGATGATGATTGGAAAGACATGATGATGATGATTGGAAAGACATGATGATGATGATTGGAAAGACATGATGATGATGATTGGAAAGACATGATGATGATGATTGGAAAGACATGATGATGATGATTGGAAAGACATGATGATGATGATTGGAAAGACATGATGATGATGATTGGAAAGACATGATGATGATGATTGGAAAGACATGATGATGATGATTGTTTAACTTTAGCATAGTCCATATACATACTGCTACGTCTAGTGCACTGGACTGAATTGTGCTTGTGGATTAGCTTTCCCTACCACCAGTGTCCCTGACCAGTGAACCCACTCCGACTTCAGAGGTGCTTGTAATTTACGTCCCCAAGTCAACATTTTAGTCCAACTACCTCAGTATCAGCACACTGGATGTTTAAGAACGAATGATCTTATCCATTTGGCCATGCTGACCCCCCTGATGATTATATAATCATGCATATATTACAGTACACAAGCACAATTACTTATGAATCAATTCTGTGGGGCCAAATGACTTCGAAGTCCAACTGAATGCAGTCATTGTAGACGAACAGAGAACTTTGATGGGGTTCTGGATCTCATGGTTGCACTCATGTGTGTGGGTTAAAACTGACACCGGTCTGACTCATAAACTGACGGACTGCTGGGCTCTCAGGGTCCACCTTTCGTCTGAAATAAAATCAAAGCATGAAACTGATGAGCATTCAAACAATAACAGCGACTACGTACTTAGTATTTTGGTTAGAGTATTATTTGTTTATTCACTTCATGATTTATAACTCTGCAGTTCTAAACAAGGTGGTGCTGGTTTTTTCGAAAAAGGTATAGGAGCCGGTCGTTCAGAAAGCAATGGCAAACTACTGAACGTAAAATTTGCCCAGGAATCAATAACAGCAAAAATGCTGGGGTTGACTGCTACATCCTGTGAAGGACATGCAACTTAATTAAAGTATGCACCTAATGAGATGCAGCAAAATATGCCAGGCAATCAATCATGCAATAATTATGGTCAATCTTTCCCTCTCATAGCGAACCATGAGAGCTGACATCAAATTTCCGTCAACTGTGCTCATGCCATTGTCAGCATAATAAATGAATCATGACACCAATAGGCCTGTCGTACTTGACAAGAATGCAATCATAATTAACAGAGTGGATATACAGGTGATAAAGCATTCATCAGTAAATAAAAAGAGGGGTCAAACAGATACTAATATAACTACATTTTTCTTCATTGTTGGGTCTCTGGTCTGGAGCAGACATTGGCAGTCTTTTTTTCCCTTGAGCTCACTCACTTTACTCAAGCATTGCCCATACGCACTACTTCTAGTAGCACTGCACTGAATTTTGCGTGTGGATTAGCTTTCCCTGTTACCAATGTCCCTCGCCATCAGGTGAACCCACTCCGTTTTTTTGGGGTACTCGTCATTTATATCCCCAAGGACGAGAAGTCAGCATTTTAGTCCAACTGACCAGTGTAGGGGTTGAACCCACTACTACAGCATCAGCACACCGGATGTTTAAGAATGGGTGTTCTTATCCATTCAGCCATGCTGACACCCAACTCTTCTGTTGATGCCAGCACTGTGACGAAGGGGTCATGAACACAATCTGCAACTCCACATTTGAAACACAACTATGGGTGATTAGGAAGCAGATAGCCTTGTGCTGGTTTTCATTCAATTACATGAGTGCTGGTTGTTCAGAAAGCAATGGCACACTCAGCATCATCATGTGACATGCCAATAAGCGTAAGCAGTCATGTTTCGCCATCTCACACGATCACCAGAGTCGTGGATCAGTTCTGTTCTTGTCTCGACCATACCACATTGCCAAGCTATTCAGGTATTTACTTATCTGCCTTCCTCTTGTTCTCTTCCCCTCAATCTTGCCAGTTGTCACCAAGTTCTCCAATTTATTTGTTCTCATAATGTATTATAACGTAACATATTGTGACTGTCTACGTCTAATTTCTCTAGACAGTTTAAGTTTTCATTTGTGTCTTGTAGGACTTGGTCATTGGTTGTTCTGTCTACCCATAGCAAACTATTGAACGTAAACTTGGCAAGACATTACAAAAAGCCAAAAAATGCTGAGGTTGACTGCAATGTTCTGTAAAGGATATGCAACTATTTGTTTATTTTTCCCATTATGGTTGTGATCAGTGACCTTGTAACACCTGCAACTCCCAGTACCTCATGTTTGTTTTCTTCTCTTTCTGAAGTGGTTATGCCGCCTGCCTCTCACTCTGATCATTTGGTCCACAGGTGCAATTTTCTCAGTGACTCCTAGGGTTCATCACTGGGGCTTACAGAATGGGTTCAGCAGGCGACCTCATGGGAAAAGGAATCAGCCCGGTGCAATGAAGTTGATCTTCTCGCCTTTTTTCTTTCCACAATATTTTCAACATTCTTCTCTCCAGGACAGAAGAAAAGGTCACACAACTTTCCACAATATTTTCAACATTCTTCTCTCCAAGACAGAAGAAAAGGTCACACAACATTCCACAATATTCTCACCACTCTTCTCTCCAGGACAGAAGAAAAGGTCACACAACTTTCTACGATATTCTCAACAATCTTCTCTCCAGGACAGAATAAAAGGCCACACAACTTTCCACAAAGTGGATTTGATAACCTATATTAACATATACAATCAGTCACAGTCTACCTAATCACACACACACATATATTTCCAAAGGATTTAACACAAGACAGTACTGCCATAGAGCTGTACCTACAGCAGGGACAAGATCACTGTCTCCTTAACCTTTTACATGGCAGACGCTTGTCCGTTTTGTAGCCCTGAACGGGCAAGATTTTTTCAGGTTCTGTAAAATTTCGGGTCGCGTTAGTAAAAACATCACAAATAAGGTGTTAGTCAACCGATTTTAGTTAAATAAACAACACAATGAAGGGAAAAGCATGCAGAATATTTTACTCACGTGATTGTTGCCGGTAATCCATATATGAACACAAATATTTACGAAATACGGCATGTTGTTTGTGATTTTCCGTCATCTATACGGCAATTTACAAACACATTTTCAGAATCATAATCACTTTCTTTAAAGTCCGACTCAGACTGCTAATGCAAAGTAACACTTTGCACTGATATCTAGCTCCGATTAATAGTCAACTTCGTGCCCTTTAATGTCATTTAAAATGAACCTAGCGAAATCTCGGCTATCACTTGAAGAATCACCGAAATCCATTTTGAAAAACAGCATAAAAATCCCGAAAACTATCAAAAATTGTCCTTAAAAGTCCGTTCAAGTTCATACTATCGCGTTTACAAATGGCGACCACGTTGTCAAGCTGTCGACGAAAGCGAAAGGAGACGTCGGAAGTGTCGGAAAGCCGAGAGATCGCGATTTTACAATGCATAATAGTATCGGCCGGAATCGGACGCTACGATCGTTTTATGGCATCGGCCGGAATCGGACGCTGTGACCTGTAAAGGGATAAGACAGTACAGCCATAGAGTTGTACCCACATTAGGGACAAGATCACTGTCTCATGAAGACAGTCCTGAAGACTGTATTGCCATATAGTTGTACCCACAGTAGGGACAAGATCAGTCTCATAAAGACAGTATTGCCATATAGTTGTATCCACAGTAGGGACAAGATCAGTTTCATGAAGACAGTACAGCCATAGAGCTGTACCCACATCAAAGACAAGATCACTGTCTCATGAAGACAGTACAGCCCTAGAGTTGTACCAACATCAGGGACACGATCACTTTCTCCTAAAGACAGCACTAACATACAGCTGTACTCATATCAGAGACAAGATCACAGTCTCCTGAAGACAGTACAGGAAGTAACACACAGCACAGGCTGACACAAGATTAAGTATGGTGTTCCTACTTAGACAAGACAGGACAAAACACATTAGCCTGTTTAAGTACTTGACCGGAGGAGGGGTGTGTAGTGTGATGCAGAAGTGAAAATTAAGTGCAGTCCTTGATTGTTGTATCAGTCTTTAGTAGCCAACCTTCTTCAATAATCAGCTCTTGTCTTATAGATTCATTTGTTCTTTTCTGTATAAAAGATATTCTTAGAAGCCGTCTATAACATTTATATTCAAAGGCATTTATGTGCTAGCTTGTTTCGTAAGTGTCAAGACTCACAAGCATGCTCTTAAACATCTAATTTGTGTAAGTCTATCTGTCCCACTTCACAATTTATTCAGTTATTACATGTTCCAGTGATTGTCTTCTTATAATGTGGCCAAAATTTATAAGTGCCTCTTCTTGATGTTTGTGAAAAGTTGTCTTTGTGACTTAGCCTCCCTCAAAACGACCAGTTTGCTAATTTTGGCTGTTCAATGAATTTTCAGCATTCTTCTATAAAACCACATCTCCAAGGTTTCTAGGGAGTTTTTCTCCTGTTTACTAATTGTCTAGGATTTGCAGCCGTATGTTAAAACTTGATCAATATAACATGCAAGAATTCTTTTACTAACTTCCAATGACAAAGACTTATTGCATAAACATTCTTGATTTGACAGAATGCAAGTTTTGCTTGTTCTATTCTGTTCTTTATCTCTGGGATGCATCTGCCATTTGATGTTATCAATCTGAATATCTGCACTTGCCCCAAAATAACTGTGCTGTTTACTTTAATTGTTAATTTACACACAATATGTTCCTTCTGGTAGCTACTATAGTCTTCATAAAACACTATAGTCCATAAGAATATTAAAGGTGACAAAATGCATCCCTATCTAACGCCTGTTCTTATTTCAAATATATCCCTTAGTTTACCCTCATGAAGAACTCTGCATTTCCTGTCCTCATATGTTACCTTGAGTAAGTTAATGACCTTCTGTGGGGTCCTATAGTGACTCATCATTTACAAAGAGATGCCCTTTCAATGTTGTCTTTTCATAATCCACAAATCCCAGATAAAACGGTGAGTTCATGTCAATGCATTGCTCTATTTAAATGAGCGACATGTCTATAGTAATCATGAGAAAGATCAAAGAGAAGACAAGAATAAAGTTGGAGGCTATAATATAAACAATATAGGCTATACAGATGACAGTACTTGATAGCTGGAAACACAAAAGATCTACAATAACTTAAGAACATTGTATTAATAGAAAGTGCAAAAAAGGAGTTTCCATGAATTTCAATAAACCAATAACAATGGTAGTATCAAAGAAAAGGATAACATCAAAGTGTGGCATAACAATAGAAGAGAAAAAAAATGCTCAACCAAGGTGATACATTTAAATACCTACAGGCAAACACAACATCAGATGGAAGATGCACGACAATGAGCTGAGTAGAGTCAAACACAGCACTCATGACATTCCCATCTTCAACAGCCAGCGAGGAGTCCCAATCCTAATGGTACCAACTGCAGTTGAATTATGTGTCCGCCTGACCTTTCCTGAGTACTGAGTGTCGACCAGATTCACTGACAAAAGATTAACAGCAGAATAGGTCAAGCAAAAGCTGCATTTCAGAAAATGAAAAGTTACTGTTATTGAATGTCTGAAAGAAAAGAATGAAATGCTATATAAACCTGTTTTACTGTATGGCGGTGAATGAACAAATTAGGGCTAGCCTGGGAGCATGAAGATGTTCCTGTCTTTGGTTTAAAGCTCCCTGGCCTTGAACTCAAGCGTAGTCCATACACGTGCTACAACTTCTAGTGCACTGGGCTGATTTTTGTGTGTGGATTAGCTTGCCCTATTACCAGTGTCCCTCGCCATCAGGTGACCCCACTCCGACTTCTGAGATATGTGGTTCCTGATATCTTCTTCTTCTTCTTCTTCTTCGTTCATCCGTTTTTTTTTCCGGACGTGATTGCGTTGTGCCTGTTTACAGCAGAGCTGCGTTCTTGCGCCGTTAGGCCGACACATCCGACTTCTGCGGGCATTTGTTGACCGGGTTAACCTTCCCGGGGTGGTTCCTGATATGAATGTTATGAATACCTTGGACTGTCAGAGTAACAAATAATGATTGCCTGGACAATACTAATGAACACTGAACATTAGATACTACCATAAGCTGATACTCAACTTGTTAAGCACCAGTGTTAAATAAAGCTGTCTGGTAATTTGTCTAAATGGCCTGTGGTGGAGATTCAGGACAAGTTTACTCCATCCCTCTCTCTTCCTCCTTTTTTCTCTTTCTTCCCTCGCTCTGTCTCTCACTCTCTCTGTCTGTCAACACTTCCCCTCTCTTGTCACCTCCTCTCCCACTCTCTACATACATACATGCATGTGCAGGCAGACAGACACACACACATACAACAAGCTTACCTAAACTCATACAATGAATACATCAATAGAAACAGAACTGGTTAGCTTCACAAGAAAACAATAAAAAGTGACAGACCTGACGTTGCAGTGAGAAAATCTTCATCAGCAACAATAAAAAAAAAAAAAAAATCAGACACACAATGATGTAAGGAAATAAAAAAAAAAAACAACAACACAAAGTCACTTAGTTTGAGCTAATCACAGATCCTATCTACCCACCATAGTTTTGTTAATTAGGAATGACAAACATGGACATTGAACATTATGGAGCGACTCTGGCCCCTGGAGAATTGTCAACGCTTATTTAAAAAAAAAATTCCGTCACAGGAATATTAATCTGAGCTGGGATGGGCACTAATTATAACTTCCCTTCTGAGGTTGAACGGGTAGAGTTAATGGAAGTTGAACAGGGTAGAGGCAATGGAAACATAACAAATAGAAAAAGGGGGGGGGGGGGTGGCTTCTGATGACAAGAAACTTCACTGTGTGCTTGCTCCGCTGCACAACACCACAATCAACCCCAACATTTATTGACTGTTTGTGATTTCGTAGACAATGTAACATTCAGGAGTTTGTCACTGCTTTCTGAACCATCCACGCTCATATCATTGTGAAAATCAACGCCAAGCGATCTGCTCCCATTTACAAACGCAATTCGTAATCCCTAATTAAGGCCTAAGTCAAGTTACCAGAACCAGACCCCATTTTTACTACCCCCTCCCCTTTTTTCTTCTTTTCTGTGCGTCTCTCGCCATGTTGCCAGATATGTGGGCACCAAAAGGAGGACATCAGAAAAGGACACATTGAATGTATCATTTGAATCGTTCCAGATTAAACCCACAATCAGTACAATTTTATTACAACAGCTGTTAATAAGTGTATCTTACTCTTAGCGAATTGACCAAGAAGCAACCATGTTAAAAAAAATAAGTATAAATTCAACAGAGGCCTTTTTCAAAATGCTAAAAAAACATTATTTAAACAGCCGATTGTACAATTATTACCTTATAATCTGCATTAATTACCCATAAAATATTTAAAAAAAAATAAAATATAAGAAAAGCCGGACATTTTAAAAGGTTTTAGCTTTGCCTGCCAGGCGGAGAATATTAGGCTAAAAAGGAGGACATGTCCTCATTTTGCCGGACGTCTGGCAACCCTACCCTCTCTTAATTTTCAACAGAGACAACTTAATACACCTAATATGACCCTTATGTGACCCCAGTGGGAAGACACCTGAGGTTCCTGACCTGAATATACCCCCACCCCTCGAGTCTAAACAAGATAAAAAAGCAGAAACATGACTACAGAGACAATCCCTTTCAAATCAATATTCGAAATGTGGCCGATTCCGTGACGGGAATACTAATCTTAGGCTGGGATGGGCCCTAACTATAGCTTCTCTTCTGAGGTTGAACAGGGTTGGGGTAATGGAAAAACGACAAATAGAACGAGAAACCTCATTGTGTGCTTGCAGCCAATAATACAGATGTCGTGGGTCGCCCTCCTAGAGCCACGACGGGATTTCATCACACGCTGATAACAGGCATAGACATTGGGGACATTACCCCATATGGACAACAATCACCTTCGGATTAATAAGCCTGTGATGGTAAAACGTGGGCAGCTGCTTCTGCGGCAGACTCAATTACAGGACTATATCAATCTGAGACGGTGATGGACCACACTATAACTTCTCCTTGAGGTTGAACGGGATAGGGTAATGGTAGAATCGAATCGAGCGCACCAAGAGAGTTCATAAATAAACACACAGAGTATTGTCTGGCGCTCATAGGAGTGAGAAGAAGGAAGTAGAGACTAGAGGACGCACTAAACAAACATTTAAAGCTATAGGTACCGACCGGGATTCGAACCTGCCACCTCCAAATAACGACGGCGCCTCGCTGCAGGAACAAGTGTTTTCGACGCATGAGCAACCAGCTAGACACCCGACACCTATGAACGTTTCGACAAAATTTGTTATCAACGGGACAGACAAAAACAATAACACCTCGCCCAGAAGGAATGATTGAAATGATCAGAGATCTATATTTGTGTTTTATTGACTGCACCAAGGCATTTGATAAGGTTAAACACGAAGAAATTAGGATGTTGGACATTTTAAACACTGATGGTAAAGATATGAGAATAATAAAACATGTCATATGTATAGCATGGCCGAATGGATGGATACCGATAAGAGCGCTTATTCTTAAATATCCGATGTGCTGTTGCCGAAGTAGCTGCTTCAACCCCTACACCGGTCAGCTGGACTAAGATGTTGACTCTTCTCGTCCTTGGGGTCGTAAACTACAAGTGTGTTAAAAGTCGGAGTTTGTTCGCTTGAAGGCGAGGGACAATGGTAATTGGGGAAAAAAATAATCCACCAGTAAAAATGAGTCCAGTGCACTAGGAATAGTATCACGTGTATGGACTACGCTTGAGTTCAAAGTCGGCGACAGTTTTAAAACATGTATTGGGAACAAAGAGCAGTCACGTGACTTGACAACCAATAGGAACTGTTCAACACATTAAACAAGGTGTTAAGCAGGGCTGTGTAGTATCACCCGACCTGTTCAATTTGTCCAGTGCGATCAATACAAGTCATGCCAGGAATATCAGATATCCGGCATAATGTACAAATAACGTGCATTATGATTACCAACGCCAGCTACATGGTATGGCCAATAAGAAGAACACCCCAACCGAGTCCTTATCTTTCCGGAGGTAGCCCTGTTGTATCGATGTGAAAGATAGCATTGCTGGGTGTTATCTGGGTAACCATTGAACTTCATGTTCAGACAGCAATGTCAAACTTACTGGCACCTGGCCGTCTTGATAGACCAGTGGTTCTCAACCGGTGGGGACCCCCCCCCCCCCCCCCCGGGAATTATAGGCTTTCGGGGGAGGCGGGAGGGAGAGAATTAAGATTTTTTTCATGATCGCGTTAATACAATAACCGATTACTTGATATTATTTTCCCCTCCATACTTTACAGTTCTGTACTTCTCGCCGTTCTGAAATTTGTTTTATAAGTAGACCCGCAAATCACGTTTTATGTAGACGTCTAGACTTGTTCTATAGTATGTGTTATTAAATTTAGCTTCCATTTTTACGTATACTGTATAGGGGTCCCGAGATGGGGAGGGAGGGGGTTTATATGGAGCAAATATGAAAGAGGAGAGGGGGAATGGCATTCTGAATAAATGGTGAAGGGGTGCATGGGCCAAAAAAGGTTGAGATCCACTGTGATAGACGATAGTTTGTAAAAGGGAGTTATATCTCTCCATAGAACACAGCCTGGGCTGAATTTAGAGAACGTGTTGCCCTTGCAGCATGATCCCCCTCTCGGCCTGCCTAGTTTACTCCAGAGGAAAGATAACACTAATGCGTCTGGAACAAGACAGGCTGCAGAATCTGCCTAAGCAATGCTCTTAACTGTTCACCTGTCTGAGCATCGATCCTAGACCAGTTGCCGACCAAGGTTTCGAGCCTGGTCTGCCCTGCCATAACATTTGGTCCTTAGGCTGCATTTCCTCACACTAGGTTAAGGCTTGCACCTCCAAATTGCACCCCTCCGCCTGAAACCGTTGGCACAATGTGGGGTGTTGAGTGTTGAGTTTGGTGAGCGCCTGCCCAACATTCGGCGTTAACAGAAAGCAGGTAGTACTGTCTACTATTATACGATAGCTCAGTCATATCTAAGACCTAAATTTAACAGATTTAGTGCCAACATAAAGTAAGTTTGGACCAAACAAAATTGGATGGCGGAAAATGGGAAGTAGGGGTGTGTCACAGTTACAAGTTAAAAGTTGTTGATATGGAAGCAGACATGTAGAATTATATATCAAATTAAAGAGGTTTTTTTTGTGTTAAGTTGCATATCCCTTTCAGGACGTTGCAGTCAACACCAGCATTTTTCAGCTGTTGATGTTCTTGGCAAGATTACGCTCAGTAGTTTGCCACTGCTTTCTGAGCGACCGAACACAACCTGCGGTTGATTGCAACGTCTCGCAACGGAAACGCAACCGTTTTCAATGTGTATTATTGTCGTGTTTCTGTGTCCCGTTGATACAGACTCAGGAATTTAACGCTAGTTTCATGAACACTGTAGCGGCCTTGTCCCGGTTTACGAACCGTGGACCGTCTTGAGTGGATACGGACAAGTGTCTCCCGCTTGCGCCCTCTTAGCCATTTTTTCGATTCGATTTCACCATTACCTTACCCCGTTCAACTTCAAGGAGAAGTTAGGGTCCATCACCGGCTCAGAATGATAGTCCTGGGTTTACCCTCACAGGCTTATTATTAATCCGAAGGTGATTGTGTCCATATGGAGTAACGGTAATCTCGACCATGTATGGCCATGCTGTTATATATTCCCGTAAGGTAGAAACTACCGCTGGGCTATGAAGGCTTTTACGCCTTCGTGTATTTTAGGTCACGTTATAATGAGGTGCAGCGGCCAGTTCCCGTTCCTGCTCATATTGAGGATCAAACCCAGACCGCTATCTTGGCAATATAGTGCATTAACCAGTACGCCAACGCGGCTCTAAAGCTCCTATAAATTAATTGCTTGTCGTTACGTTACAATCAACTCCATCATATTGACAGCTTGTAATTTATTAGGCATTTTTACGTTTAGTAATAAGTTAGCCACTGCTTTCTGAACGGCCGCAGCTCATACCATCAAAATCAACGCATACCGAAATGGTGATTTCGAACCCGGGAGCCAGTATGCGGGGGAAATGGTTCGGCCATATAACTAGGCTACCAACTGATAGTATACCACAACAAGCAATGGTGTACAGATGAAACTAGAAGAAGAGGCCGACCAAGTAAACGATGGACAGAGGGAATAACAGTCTATGGGAAATAATCTCGACGCATGAAGTCCATAAACGGGCAGACACTCGCGCTGCTTTATGCTTCACCCCGACAACGCAAGGTACAAGATGCGATTAAATGAGATGAGCATGAGATGAGAAGGAGCATGAGTTTAGATTAGATGAGTTGAGATGAGATTAGATGAGCAAGTATGCCGTGGAGTTGTCAAAACTGCATTCACTAACCATTGCGCCACAGACGATAACTTTAAATTGGTAGAGAAGACATTTTTGGAAAGAAGTGTCAGCAAGGCGGAATCGATAAGAGCGCTCACTGTTAAACTTCCGGCGTGCTGATGTCAAGGTAGCGGGTTCAACCACATACACCGGTCAGTTGGACTAAAATGTTTTTTTCGATTATGAACTTGGGATGTAAATGACAAGTACCTCAGAAGTCGGAGAGGGTTCGCCTGATGGCGAGGGACATCTAACCCACACGCAAAAATCACTCCAGTGCACTAGAAGTAGCAGCATGTGTACGGACTATGCTTGAGTTCAAAGCGAGTGAACGAGCAGATTAACGAACAAGCCTTCCGCTAAACCAAGCAACCTCTCGTTTGTGTGAGGACCGGCGGTTGCCCAGGGGCAAGACTCGCCGCCCCACGAAGCTCTACACCCCCGAGTCATGCGTCCAGACACTCATTTACATTTGTTGTCTACTTCTGTAGCGCAGGAGTTCATTCATTCAGCAGCATGTCCTTTGCAGAACCTCGCTCTCATAACAACCGTCGGGAAAACTTCTCGATCATAAAGCAAGATGCCTCGCGTCCAAGACACCCATCTGGAGATCATACGCCACATCTTGCACCCATCTTCTCTTTGGCCTTCCTTTTCTTCTCTTCTCGGGCACATACCCATCCAGTATTGTTCTCTCCAAACTTTCACGTCGTTTCAAATGACCAAAATATTTCAATTTTCTATGTTTTATGGTCTTTAGTAGCCAACTTTCTTCAATATTCAGTTCTTGAAGTATGGATGTATTTGTTCTTTTCTGTACCCAAGATATTCTTAGAACCCGTCTATAACATTTATATTCAAAGGCATTTATGCGATGTTCAGCTTGTTTAGTAAGTGGCGATGGGGTTGCGAACGTATTTAATAATCCCGCACTGCGCGTTCGAAACACAGCTGCGGGCGATTTGGCAGCTGACCGCCTTGCGTTGGCTTCCATACAATGGTATGAGTGTCGGTCGTTCAGAAAGAAATGGCAAACTACTGAACGTAAACCTGCCCCCGAAATCAGAAACAATGAAAATATGTTGAGGTTGACTGCGCCGTCATGCAAATGATATGCAACTATTTAAAAGAACTAACTGCCGGAGGCCGGTCTCTCTGGCTGTGGGGTTACAACACTTTCTCTCTGTAATCCCGTTTATCACGCAGTCTCGTAGCGGAGCGAGAGCTGAGGCGGTTCGACCCCCGCTCGTGACTTGCGGGATACTGAGCCGGCCGCTCAGAAAGCAATGGCAAACTACTGAGCGTAATCTTGCCAAGAGATCAACATACAGCTGAAAGATGCTGGTGTTGACAGCTAAGTCCTGTAAAGGATATGCTTAAAAAAAAAAAAAAATACCTGCCGGAGGGGAGGGGGGGAAGAAATGAATACCTCACACAGACAAGATTCCCGCACAGTTGACACACCGACAAAAGTCGCTACACACCACTCACCACCCCAGCTGGGCCGGTTCCTAGTCGGGCCGCACCTGCGAATACATCCGGTTTTGAAATGCTTGGTCGCCACTTTGTGACGCTGGCCGTGTCGCGGGCGGTAGCTAGGCAACACTAAAACTCTCCGGGTCACGTCACTCACACTGCGGCGCACCCGTTTTACTGGGCTTCTCTCTTCTCTCTTTCTCCCCCCCCCCCCCCACTTGTTGCGTTAACTCTTAAATGCTACATTACGGCGGATGATGTTTCATAAGCACATCTAAAAACAGTGTAGGACGTTGCGATTAACCCTAGACAATTAATTGTACGTTCAGTAGTTTGCCATTGCTTTCTGAGCGAGAAGTCCAACTTAATGCCGGTGTGGGGGATGGACCGCCTACCTCGCCATAAGCACACACGAAGTTTAAGCGAGTTAGGGTGTAATTTTAATGACTGTGCAGTGTTTGAAAATATTGCCAGTCTAAGTTTTGTATTATCCCTCTGTAAAGTTCATGCAACATAAGAGGTAAATACAAAACTTGGACCGGCAATATTTCCAAACACTGCACAGTCATTAAAAATACACACTGTATTATCCCTTCGACGTTTAAAAGAATAACATGCAATAGATCCTTGTCATTAGAAGCTATAAAAATAATCTTGCATGTTACATAGAACCAGTTCTAACATGCGGCTTGGAATCCTGAACAATTAGTAAACAAGTAAAATATCCACGGAGGCTTATGGAGCTGTGGTTTTATAGAAGAATGCTGAAAACTCCTTCGACAACCAAACCAAGTTGAGCAATCTAAACGTTTTGAAGGAAGCGAAGACACAAAGACAATTTATCACAAATACCCCAAAAGGGCAGTCATCATTTTCAGCCACATTATGAGAACACCTAGAACATATGACAACTAGAAATATTTATGGAAAGAGAGATAAAGGAAGACAACAAGAGAGAATTCTGGGCAGTCTGTGATGACACGGAAAGATATCAGCGCACGAACTAATATATGCGGCTGGAGATCGCAAGAAGTGAGAAGTATGATCGCCCACGCCAGCCGGCAAAGCACTTGCTGATATTTCCAAGTGTTCTTGTCGGGAGCCCCGGTAGTGGCTAGATGTGTGCCTGCAGACCCGGTCATCACAGGTACAATCCGTATCGTGTCGGATTTTACAATTGACCCAAGTCAACCGAACCTACAATAGGTATCCGGAAATATATTGGGAGGTGGCAGTGGTCGACGTGAGACTGATCACACCTGGCGTGCCAATTGCTCTATACAAATCTGGTTCTCCAGAGGAAACGCTTTAAAGATACTCTGAAGATCTCACTAAAAGCTTTTGGAATTCACCACGACACTGGGGAGACTGCTGCCAAAGACCAAAATTCGTGGCATACATCATTACGCAAGGGTGTAGTCACTTGTGAAGCAAACAGGACTGCAAGAGCTGTGAAGAAAAGGCTGGACAGAAAAACCACTGCAGGAGATCCTCCTGGAACGTCAAGCATTCTTTGCCCACATTGTCAAAGAACATTTCGAGCCAAAATAGGCCTTATCAGCCATCTTAGAACTCAGGGCTCCATACTTTCAACCCCACTGGATGAAATGAATGGTCATCATCATTCTTGATGGATAAACAACAAATCTGGTTCTAGCACCGTACGTCCTAAATGCCTACGGCGCGTTAAAAAGGTCACTTACCTACCTGCCTACCCAGAGCTGGCGCTGTGGTGAAGGAGTTAAAGCACGGAGTTCGTAATCCCGCATTCGAAACAGCTGCGGAAGATTTGGAAGCAGACCGCCTTCCGTAGTTTTCATACAATTGGTATGAGTACCGGTCGTTCAGAAAGCAGTGGTAAACTACTGAACGTAAACTTGCCAAGAAAAAAACAAACAGCAAAAAAAAAAAGAAAAAAAAAAAGAAGAAAACTGATAGGATTGACTGCGACGTCCTGCAAAAGATATGCAACTAACCGAATGCCAGGAGTTGCCAAACTGTTTTGATTTATTCTAGTTGTCTTTATCTACTGGCGGACGTAAACTCTTTTATCTCAAGCAATACACTGTGTGAACTATTATGTTATATCTTTTACGTTTTGTTTCTGCATACTAAAGAAATCTGGCTTGTTATTTAAACCCGTAAGCCGATCTTATCGTGGCACCCAGGCCATTTCTTTGATTCACTCTTCTAGTGCTTTGAAGTGTCCGTCAAACACCACCCCTCCCCACACACACACGAAATCAGATACAAGATAAACTAAACACACTTGTGGGGAGGTCACCGCAAACAGGTCAAAGATTTGCAGGAAAAGACACAGATAACAAGAAAAGTAAAGTACAGACATCGATAACACTCAACCGAAGTCAAAGATAATAAGAAAAACTCACGCAAATGTAACCAAATTGAACTTGGTGGAATCATACATATATTTAGATACCAATGTTGAGGAGACAGATGGGGATATTAAAACAAGATGAATACCACGACGGAAGCATGTTATATTAGTTCCATATCCTTTACGGGCGTCGCAATCAACCCCAGCATGTTTTGGCTGTTTGTGATTTCTTGCACACCATTTTATACAAACCAAACGCGAGGTGGTCTGCTGCCAAATCACACACAGCAATGTTTTGAATGCGTAATGCAGGTTTATGAACTGCGTCCCTTAACCCTTCACCAAAGAGCACACTTGGAAGCATGAACAGTGTCTAATAGGGGTATTTTGATGGAAGAATCAATACTATCTAATAGGGTATTTTGATGGAAGAATCAATACTGTCTAATGGGGGTATATTGATGAAAGAATCAATATTGTCTAATAGGGGTACTTTGATGAAAGAATCAATACTGTCTAACAGGGGTACTTTGATGAAAGAATCAACACTGTGTAATAGGGGTACTTTGATGGAAGAATCTATACTGTCTAATATGGGTACTTTGATGAAAGAATCAACACTGTGTAATAGGGGTACTTTGATGGAAGAATCTATACTGTCTAATATGGGTACTTTGATGAAAGAATCAACACTGTGTAATAGGGGTACTTTGATGGAAGAATCTATACTGTCTAATATGGGTACTTTGATGAAAGAATCAACACTGTGTAATAGGGGTACTTTGATGGAAGAATCTATACTGTCTAATATGGGTACTTTGATGAAAGAATCAACACTGTGTAATAGGGGTACTTTGATGGAAGAATCTATACTGTCTAATATGGGTACTTTGATGAAAGAATCTATACTGTCTAATATGGGTACTTTGATGAAAGAATCTATACTGTCTAATATGGGTACTTTGATGAAAGAATCTATACTGTCTAATATGGGTACTTTGATGAAAGAATCTATACTGTCTAATATGGGTACTTTGATGAAAGAATCAACACTGTGTAATAGGGGTATTTTGATGGAAGAATCTATACTGTCTAATATGGGTACTTTGATGAAAGAATCAACACTGTGTAATAGGGGTACTTTGATGGAAGAATCTATACTGTCTAATATGGGTACTTTGATGAAAGAATCAACACTGTGTAATAGGGGTACTTTGATGAAGAATCTATACTGTCTAATATGGGTACTTTGATGAAAGAATCTATACTGTCTAATATGGGTACTTTGATGAAAGAATCTATACTGTCTAATATGGGTACTTTGATGAAAGAATCTATACTGTCTAATATGGGTACTTTGATGAAAGAATCTATACTGTCTAATATGGGTACTTTGATGAAAGAATCAACACTGTGTAATAGGGGTATTTTGATGGAAGAATCTATACTGTCTAATATGGGTACTTTGATGAAAGAATCAACACTGTGTAATAGGGGTACTTTGATGGAAGAATCTATACTGTCTAATATGGGTACTTTGATGAAAGAATCAACACTGTGTAATAGGGGTACTTTGATGGAAGAATCTATACTGTCTAATATGGGTACTTTGATGAAAGAATCTATATTGTCTAATAGGGGTACTTTGATGGAAGAATCAATATTGTCTAATAGGGGTATTTTGATGAAAGAATCAATACTGTCTAATATGGGTACTTTGATGAAAGAATCAACACTGTGTAATAGGGGTACTTTGATGGAAGAATCTATACTGTCTAATATGGGTACTTTGATGAAAGAATCAACACTGTGTAATAGGGGTACTTTGATGAAAGAATCTATATTGTCTAATAGGGGTACTTTGATGGAAGAATCAACACTGTGTAATATGGGTACTTTGATGAAAGAATCTATATTGTCTAATAGGGGTACTTTGATGGAAGAATCAATATTGTCTAATAGGGGTACTTTGATGAAAGAATCTATACTGTCTAATATGGGTACTTTGATGAAAGAATCAACACTGTGTAATAGGGGTACTTTGATGGAAGAATCTATACTGTCTAATATGGGTACTTTGATGAAAGAATCAACACTGTGTAATAGGGGTACTTTGATGGAAGAATCTATACTGTCTAATATGGGTACTTTGATGAAAGAATCTATATTGTCTAATAGGGGTACTTTGATGGAAGAATCAATATTGTCTAATAGGGGTATTTTGATGAAAGAATCAATACTGTCTAATATGGGTACTTTGATGAAAGAATCAACACTGTGTAATAGGGGTACTTTGATGGAAGAATCTATACTGTCTAATATGGGTACTTTGATGAAAGAATCAACACTGTGTAATAGGGGTACTTTGATGAAAGAATCTATATTGTCTAATATGGGTACTTTGATGAAAGAATCAACACTGTGTAATATGGGTACTTTGATGAAAGAATCTATATTGTCTAATAGGGGTACTTTGATGGAAGAATCAATATTGTCTAATAGGGGTACTTTGATGAAAGAATCTATACTGTCTAATATGGGTACTTTGATGAAAGAATCAACACTGTGTAATAGGGGTACTTTGATGGAAGAATCTATACTGTCTAATATGGGTACTTTGATGAAAGAATCAACACTGTGTAATAGGGGTACTTTGATGGAAGAATCTATACTGTCTAATATGGGTACTTTGATGAAAGAATCTATACTGTCTAATATGGGTACTTTGATGAAAGAATCTATACTGTCTAATATGGGTACTTTGATGAAAGAATCTATACTGTCTAATATGGGTACTTTGATGAAAGAATCTATACTGTCTAATATGGGTACTTTGATGAAAGAATCAACACTGTGTAATAGGGGTATTTTGATGGAAGAATCTATACTGTCTAATATGGGTACTTTGATGAAAGAATCAACACTGTGTAATAGGGGTACTTTGATGGAAGAATCTATACTGTCTAATATGGGTACTTTGATGAAAGAATCAACACTGTGTAATAGGGGTACTTTGATGGAAGAATCTATACTGTCTAATATGGGTACTTTGATGAAAGAATCTATATTGTCTAATAGGGGTACTTTGATGAAAGAATCAATATTGTCTAATAGGGGTATTTTGATGAAAGAATCAATACTGTCTAACAGGGGTACTTTGATGAAAGAATCAACACTGTGTAATAGGGGTACTTTGATGGAAGAATCTATACTGTCTAATATGGGTACTTTGATGAAAGAATCTATATTGTCTAATAGGGGTACTTTGATGGAAGTATCAATACTGTCTAATTTGGGTACTTTGATGGAAGAATCAATATTGTCTAATAAGGGTACTTTGATGGAAGAATCAACACTGTCTAATAAGGGTATTTTGATTGACGGATGAATCAACACTCTGACAGGGGTATTTTGATTGACAAATCAACACTATGACATGAGTATCTTGATGACAGAATCAACTCTGTCTAGTACTGGTGCCGTGATGTGAAAATCAACACCCATTCTATAAGTTGTACCATGATGGGAGAATCAACACTCAGTCTATAAGTTGTACCATGATGGGAGAATCAACACTCAGTCTAGAAGTTGTACCATGATGGGAGAATCAACACTCAGTCTAGAAGTTGTACCATGATGGGAGAATCAACACTCAGTCTAGAAGTTGTACCATGATGGGAGAATCAACACTCAGTCTAGAAGTTGTACCATGATGGGAGAATCAAGGCTCATTCAATTATTTCACGGAGTAAGATTACTTAAGGATGCTAATTTCTTTCTCTTTCTTAAAAAAAAAAGTTATTCTGTACAAACGGGAATGTATTTACAAGGTGCATTGCATGTTTTCCTTTTCATTTGTGAATACAAGAAATACATTAACATGATGATATTACATTCATGTGATGATGATGATGATAGTGGTGGAGTAACCATCTGCTCGCATGCATACTAAAATCTTTCACTAGAAATTCTGCCATACACCAAGCATTCTCATCGACACCTAGTTTTATCTAAGCAAGTTTAACATATCATTGAATGGATCAAACATTAAACATTGTTCGGCTCGAAGTTCGGATGTGGTTTTGCCCCGGATTTAAAAGTTAAAACCCAGTCTCTTACACACACATCCTTACTATTCATCAAACACTGCCACCACACACATCAAGCCTCCCCCAGCCTGCATACGTTTCCCTGCCATTATCTTAATGGGTTGTTTGAAGCGTTCATGCACCATGTATCACGGAGCACCACCACACACCATTCAATACATGCGACTGGGGCACGCACAGAGACGGGCGAGTTTACCACCCCTCTCCTTCACTGTTAAAGGGGTACCTACTTTCGGCAGTGAAAAGTATGGGGCTGTATAATTTTAATGCAAGTAGAAAAGTGCAGCCGAACGTGAAATGTGTGGAGAGGAAAAGACACCTTGGCAACATGGTATTTGGTCTATATTTTCGGTGACTCGCTGGTACACGATACCGAATATGGTCAATACGTAGAGCTTTTTTGTGTTCGTTCGCTTTAAACTCAAGCGTAGTCCATACACGTGCTACTATAGGGTGTATTTTTAATGACTGTGCAGTGTTTGTAAATATTGCCGGTCCAAGTTTTGTATTCATCCTTTGTAAAGTTCATGCAACATAATAGGTAAATATAAAACTTGGACCGGCAATATTTTCAAACACTGCGCAGTCATTAAAAATACACCATGTTCTTGGAAGCGCACTGGACGATTTCTCCGTGTAGATTAGATTTTCTTATTACCAGTGTCCCTCGTCAACAGGCGAACCAACTTCGACTTCTGAGGTACTTGCAACTGACATCTCCAAGTCAAGGACGATAGGTCAACATTTTAGTCCAACTGTCCGGTGTAAGGGTTGAGACCATTACCTCAGCATCGGTACACCGGATGTTTAAGAACACGCGTTCTTATCCATTCGGCCATGCTGACATACAGCACTTGGAGATCAAAGAGCCGAGATGGAATACTGGTTAATGCACTTTCTTGCCAAGATAGCGGGCCTGGTTCGATTCTCAGTAGTAGCAGAATGTGTTTAGGTCAAAGACAAGGCCAAGAGGGAATAACAAGCACAGCGGAACAAAGAACAAGCTACCAATACTACCAGTGGTTGTTGGGGTGTGGGAGCTGGGCTCGGACAGCTACGGTCTTTGTATTGCGGCAGGAGGCGTGGTTATCTCTATTAACGACACTTGGCAGGCTGCTGCCACAGACCGACATTTGTGGCGTACATCATTACACAAGGCTGTAATCATTGCGGCAGGAGGTGTGGTTATCTCTATTAACGACACTTGGCAGGCTGCTGCCACAGACCGACATTTGTGGCGTACATCATTACACAAGGCTGTAATCATTGCGGCAGGAGGTGTGGTTATCTCTATTAACGACACTTGGCAGGCTGCTGCCACAGACCGACATTTGTGGCGTACATCATTACACAAGGCTGTAATCATTGCGGCAGGAGGCGTGGTTATCTCTATTAACGACACTTGGCAGGCTGCTGCCACAGACCGACATTTGTGGCGTACATCATTACACAAGGCTGTAATCATTGCGGCAGGAGGTGTGGTTATCTCTATTAACGACACTTGGCAGGCTGCTGCCAAAGACCGACATTTGTGGCGTACATCATTACACAAGGCTGTAATCATTGCGGCAGGAGGTGTGGTTATCTCTATTAACGACACTTGGCAGGCTGCTGCCACAGACCGACATTTGTGGCGTACATCATTACACAAGGCTGTAATCATTGCGGCAGGAGGTGTGGTTATCTCTATTAACGACACTTGGCAGGCTGCTGCCAAAGACCGACATTTGTGGCGTACATCATTACACAAGGCTGTAATCATTGCGGCAGGAGGTGTGGTTATCTCTATTAACGACACTTGGCAGGCTGCTGCCACAGACCGACATTTGTGGCGTACATCATTACACAAGGCTGTAATCATTGCGGCAGGAGGTGTGGTTATCTCTATTAACGACACTTGGCAGGCTGCTGCCACAGACCGACATTTGTGGCGTACATCATTACACAAGGCTGTAATCATTGCGGCAGGAGGCGTGGTTATCTCTATTAACGACACTTGGCAGGCTGCTGCCACAGACCGACATTTGTGGCGTACATCATTACACAAGGCTGTAATCATTGCGGCAGGAGGTGTGGTTATCTCTATTAACGACACTTGGCAGGCTGCTGCCACAGACCGACATTTGTGGCGTACATCATTACACAAGGCTGTAATCATTGCGGCAGGAGGTGTGGTTATCTCTATTAACGACACTTGGCAGGCTGCTGCCACAGACCGACATTTGTGGCGTACATCATTACACAAGGCTGTAATCATTGCGGCAGGAGGCGTGGTTATCTCTATTAACGACACTTGGCAGGCTGCTGCCACAGACCGACATTTGTGGCGTACATCATTACACAAGGCTGTAATCATTGCGGCAGGAGGTGTGGTTATCTCTATTAACGACACTTGGCAGGCTGCTGCCAAAGACCGACATTTGTGGCGTACATCATTACACAAGGCTGTAATCATTGCGGCAGGAGGTGTGGTTATCTCTATTAACGACACTTGGCAGGCTGCTGCCAAAGACCGACATTTGTGGCGTACATCATTACACAAGGCTGTAATCATTGCGGCAGGAGGTGTGGTTATCTCTATTAACGACACTTGGCAGGCTGCTGCCACAGACCGACATTTGTGGCGTACATCATTACACAAGGCTGTAATCATTGCGGCAGGAGGTGTGGTTATCTCTATTAACGACACTTGGCAGGCTGCTGCCAAAGACCGACATTTGTGGCGTACATCATTACACAAGGCTGTAATCATTGCGGCAGGAGGTGTGGTTATCTCTATTAACGACACTTGGCAGGCTGCTGCCAAAGACCGACATTTGTGGCGTACATCATTACACAAGGCTGTAATCACTTGTGAAGCAAACATAGCTGTGAAAAACAGGTTGGAAGAAAAAAAAACAGCAGGAGAGCCTCCTCCAGGAACGTCAAGCATTCTTTGCCCACATTGTCAAAGAACATTTCGAGCCAAAATAGACAGTACCAACCAAGTTAGAACTCACGACTCCATACTTTCAACCCCACTGGATGAAATGAATGGTCATCGTCATTCTTGATGGACAAACACCATGTCTTGTCCAGCGGTTGTGGTTTGGAGAGTGAAAAAAAAAATGGTGACTGTTGGGGAGTTCACGATGGACTCCAAATAAACACAGAATACGGGAAGGGGCTCGGCGAAAGGAAAAACATACACACGCAGATACAAGGGAACGTGTCCATCAAAGTCTTTGTCAGCGAACAAGAAACAAGGTTTTTTTTAATTTTTAATTCGCGTTCCCTCGCTTTGCGTAGTTCATACATGTGCCACTACTTCTTGTAGCACTGGGCTGACTTTTGTATGTGGATTAGCTTTCCCTATTACCAGTGTCCCCGCCGTCAGGCAAACCCATTCCAACGTCTGAGGTACTTGTAATTTACGTCCCCAAGTCAAGGGCGAGAAGTCGACATTAAGGATGATAAGAGTATTAAGCAGATGCAGACGAACACTTGACTACTTAAAGATGGCCGCCCAACTTTTGATATGCACCAAAGAGGAGCAGAGTTCTGTTATCCGTTTTTTGATCAGTAAAGGGGTAAAACATAGAAATTCATTGGGGAATGAAGGTTCAGATGGTGAAGCATGCCTGTCAGTCCAGCAAGTGTATGAGTGGAGTAGGAAGTTTCAGAACGGCATAATTTCTGTGACTGTCCACGACCGGGTCAGGCACACCGAGTAGTAAACCCAGAGTCGATTTTTCTACCGGAATCCAAGCACTTTATCGGTGCTGGAGAACTTGCATTCAACGCAGTGGTGACTACATCGAAAAATGAAACATTTGTTGTTTACTTTGTCAGAATATATTCACTAAAAAGGAAAACAAAAAACATTTAATGTCTCCATTTACAGCCCCCTCGTATATCGCAATGATATGACATGTTCGTAAGATCTTAAGGCTGAGGGGAGTTTATTCAAAGGCCAACAGAACGACTTCACTGCACCGATTGCATCTAGGATGGACCCATTTCTGTGGAGAGGCCTGCCGAGAAGTGTAGCACAGAACTCATTACATAATGAACTCAGCGAGGACCTCCAGGAGTCTCTAAAACACGGCACCTCTCAGCCGAATCATCACAAAGCGATCTGACACCAAATGCTGACTGATGACTTTGAACCTTTTTTTTGCGCTCGCTCGCTTTGAACTCAAGCGTAGTCCATACACACTATTTATAGTAGTCAGGGACTGAATTATGCGTGTGGATTAGCTTTCCCTATTAATAGTGTCCCTCACTAACAGGCGAACCCACTCCGGCTTCAGAGGTACGTGTAATTTACGTCCCCAAGTCAAGGACGACAGGTCAACATTTTAGTCCAGCTGTCCGGTGTAGGGGTTGAACCGCTTACCTCGGCATCAGCACAACGGATGTTAAGAACACGCGTTCTTACCCATTCGACCATGCTGACCTGCACTTCGAACCTTCTATGTCGGGCTTGTGAACTTGCCTTAATCCACAGATGCTTTGAGAGAGACACATCAAACGTAATCTGATTACTAACAGTTACTGAATACGTCACGGACCTTACTGGACCTGTCTTGGTCACGCAGTAAAACTGACAGATGTAGGGCAAGACAGTAGACATCAAATTAACCCAATAAGAAACGAAAAAGACAGGATATAAAATCCCCACTTCCCGATATGCTTTTTGAAAAACCCACTTTACTGTAGACAACACCAAGACACACATCAAACGTAATGACTAATTTGGTTACTGAACATTTTACGTACCTTACTGAAACTGTCCTGGTCTCGTAGTAAAACTGACGTACTGAAGATATAAAATTTAAATAAACCCGAATCAGTTGGAACCAAAGAGACTCGCCATTATACCTCGCAGCGCTGGATTGCGTTCCCCAACCGCCATAAAGGGTTCAACGTTCACTACCAGATATGTCCGTGAGACATTCCTCCGTTCGTATCCCGACTGTGTGTACATAGCGACGTTTTCCCCGTGACAACCGGAGAGGGGCCACCTGTGGACCCCAGGTTGCAAAGACCCCACCACACACTGGCGTCAAACACTAATGTCGCACTGTACGAGTCCGGAAATTCAACGCACTTGTTTGAGTGATGGTATGAATCTTCCGTGTGTTGCTGGGGTTCGAGAGGGGAGCAAAAGTGTAACGACGCGGCTTGCCAAAGAGGCGCAAAAGGGCGGCTAATCACAAGCGACAAAAGAGAGGATCTTATTTAATTCTGGTTCTCAGACACGTAACTTACTGCAATGTCAAACAGCCTCTACACATCTAAATTACTGCAAAATGACACAGCTTCTACACGTCTAAACTACTAAGTAACTTACTGCAATATGACACAGCTTCTACACATCTAAACTACTAAGTAAATTACTGCAAAATGACACAGCTTCTACACATCTAAACTACTAAATAACTACTGCAATATGGCACATCGTCTACACATCTAAACTACTAAATAACTACTGCAATAAGACACAGCTTCTACACATCTAAACTACTAAATAACTACTGCAATATGACACATCTTCTACACATCTAAACTACTAAATAACTACTGCAATATGACACATCTTCTACACATCTAAACTACTAAATAACTACTGCAATATGACACAGCTTCTACACATCTAAACTACTAAATAACTACTGCCACTGCAATATGGCACAGCTTCTACACATATAAACAGTTAAATTACCAACTAATTTCAAGTGAACGAAAGTAGAAGAGGAAGTTAAAACTTCTAAAAGTTACAATTACCAAATGTTACACTGGAGGCTCCGTGGTGGAGTGGTTACACCGAATGCCCCCCCGCGTTCCGAAGGTTGTGTGTTCGATTCCGAGCTATGTTGTTCAATTTTCTCGAAGACTAAGGTGTCGCCGCTGGATCTACGGAGAAAAAGCTATGTGATTTGTGCAACGCTGTCAGCAGATTGCCCCGCGGGGAGAGACAGAGTAATATTGGAATAAACCCGGTGCACTTAAGTCCATCCTCTCACCTTGTCTTTTCAAGTAGGCTTACTGGTACCGTCCACCTTGACAGGCGATAGCTTGTTATATTGTGCTTCAAAGATAGCACAACGCCTGGGCTGAATTATAGAGACCATGTGTTGCCCATGTAACATGATCCCTCTCTCGGTCTGCCGAGTTTACTCCAGAGGAAAGATAACACCGATACATCTGGAGCAAGACAAGCTGTAGAAGCTGCAGGATCGGCAGAGAAATGTTCTAACTGTCCGCCTGTCGGAGCCTCCATCCTAGACCAGTTGCCGACCAAAGCTTAGGGCCTGGCCTGCCCTGCCCTGCCACGACATTTAGTCTTTAGGCTGCATTTCCTCGCATCAGGATAAGGCTTGTATACTCCCAATTGCACTCCTTCGCCAGAAGCCGCTGGCACAATGTGGGGTGTCGGGTTTGGTACAACATTCGGTGCTAACAGAAAGCAGGTAGTACCGTGTACAGTCATACGGTAGCTCAGTCATATCTGACTAAGACCCCACTAACAACATTCGGTGGTGACAGAAAGCAAGTAATAGCCTACCGTCTGTCATACGGTGGTAACTCAGTCATACGAGAGAGAGAGAGAGAGAGAGAGAGAGAGAGAGAGAGAGAGAGAGAGAGAGAGAGAGAGAGACAGAGAGAGAGACAGAGAGAGGGAGAGCGAGAGAGACCCACACACACACACACGTTATTCCACACAGCACACACACACTCAACAGAAAATCGATCAAAGAACCTTTACCACAGAACGAAAACGGCCCCACGCGGGTTCATTCCTGAATAAATCACACACACCAGCTCAAACACTTCAAAGAGGTGTGTGGTACGTTCTACACACAAGCTTGTCCCCGTGTGTGTCTGTCTTACACACTGCCTTTTAGTAACTGCTCCGGTGGTTCTTAACCTTCTAGGGCGATATCAATGGAAGGGGTTATTTTATTTTTGCGCTCGCTCGCTTTGAACGCAAGCGTAGTCCATACACACTAGTTCTAGTAGTGCTGGACTGAATTTTGCGTGTGGATTAGCTTTCCCTATTACCAGTGTCCCTCGTCATCAGGCGAACCCACTCCGACTTCAGAGGTATGTGTAATTTACATTCCCAAGTCAAGGACGAGAAGTAAACATTTTAGCCCAACTTTTCGGTGTAGAGGTACCTCAGCATCAACACACCGGATGTTTAAGAACGAGCGCTGTTATCCATTCGGCCATGCCGATCTCCAGAAGGAGTTTGATAGCGACGCTGTAAAAAAAAAAAAGACAATGAACTGATTCAGTGTTAAACAAAAAGTCGGTTTGGACCAACATGGTGCAAAATCAAGAGAAAAAATACTATAATGTTAATTTCCGTTCAATTAGCATTTCAATTGCGGAAGATACCACGAAACAAAACAAGTAACACCAGCAGCAATATATCCTGGCCTGCCACAGGGATCACCATTATCTCCGGTGCTGTTCAGCGCCTACCTACACTGTGAGAAATACCGGAAAGCAGATCAGAGGACCGGGGAAGACATTGTCATATGCCGACGATGTTTTAGTGTATTGTCAGGGTAAGGATAGAGGTCAGGTTGCTGTAGAACTACAAACATAACTAAATCGCAATAAGCACTTGGTGTGTGGAAGTGGAATCTGGGGCAATGGTCAACCCAACGAAGGCAGAAGTGACATGGTTCCATATTGTCAACACCCCAACACCAACTGTAAATCTGGATTCAGAGACGAAGGATATAACGCAAGCAATGAACTACCTGGGGATACGTTTTGATCGAAGTCTTGCTTATCATGAGCGCATAAACCGGGTGATAACAAAGGCCAAGCGAGTTGGCTGCTATGCGGGTGATGGCGGTGGCAAACTGTGAGCAGCGCCATCTATGTCTCTTGTTTTACGAGGGCCTGGTCCTTTCTGTTTTGGAGTATGCGATGGCGATCCTGACTCTCAGCCGCAAGCAGATGGAAAGGATACAGAACGAAGCTATGCATATTATTTTTGGATGTACAAGATATCAGCATGCAGGGCGATGCGCTGCTTTCTTGATTTTCCAACCATTGGGGACAGAATACAAATTTACCGAGCACGTGCCCTCAGACGTGATCTCAGAGTCAACGAAAACACACAACATCCACTGCACAGTGAAATTACGAAGGTAAAGGGCAGCAGGTTAAAAAGAGGAAAGTCGTGGATGGGTCAAGATGAAGACATTCTTCAACAGGTGTGTTCACTTGAGGACTTAGAACCTGGCGAGGAGTGGGTACGAATGCCAACAGATTTCGGACGTCCTTTTCAGTTCGCATCCATCTAGACAGAAAATGCAGACAAGAATATCCGGCTGCTGTGGAGGCGGAAGTACTGGTTTTGATCTTCGAGAATGCTTCGGAGGGTGATGCTGTCATTTACACAGATGGGTCAGTCGTTCGACGAGTGAGAAGTTCATGGGGTTTTACGGCTCAGGCTGGAGGGAGAATTGTGAAGGAAGATTCTGGTGCTTTTGTTTTGACCACAAGTATCCGGAATATGGAAGTCATGGCAGTAAGTAAAGCAATAACATGGGTCGAGACACAAACATTCACTAGGGCATGTTTCCTTAGTGACTCAATGAGTATGCTCAAGAAGACAGAAATGGGGTGGATCCGAAGAGAGTGGCTGCTGTCTCTGGAGCGGTCTCGGCTGGCAAAGATTAGTTTCATTTTCATGCCCTCCCCCGACGTGTCTCCACCTTGCCGTGGTGGGGGAGCTTGCGTGTCCCATCGACCCCATGTGCTTGCCGATGGATGAAAACTACATATCGGACAGCTTATGGGATAGGGGCCAGACTAAGAGAGACACAACCTGCTGCTCTGTAGGTAGACTGAGGATAGCAGTCGAAAGTTTAAATCTGGTGCACGAAGGCAGAAGTTCCTGGTCCGGACAACATTATAAGGCTCTCTGTCGAGGGTTTAGGCCACAAACCCTCGGATGTGAGAGCCGGGCCGATACCCACCTACCGAAAAATAGAGGAAAGATACTGAGCACACTACATGCCCAGTTCTAATACTTGTTCGAAGGCTCTCAGCTGGGGGATATGAGGGATTCCCGGATGAGAGGGCCTGGCCGTTTCTCGTTCACTGCTGCACGGAGGTAAGGTGCTGAGCCGGCAGCACATGTAGCCTGCCTCGTGAGCGAGTACTAAAAGGCAGAAAAGTGCCCCAGTCGAATGAAATGGTTACGAAAACTGTCTGTATCGAACTCGTAGAGAGTGTAGATAAACATTAAAAAACGTCTCAATAACACAAAATGGAACGCACGGCTAGCGAATCTATTGCGTGGTCCGAAGTCAAAAGCAAAAGCTTACCGAGTGGATGTCGCCCGCAGTCTGACCGCTCCTGGTGTGTGCTGAGCGACCAGTGGCAAGCGAGATGCCCAACACATGGAAGTGAGGAACTAAAGCAGCCATGAGCAGGACGTGGCAACTCCTCGGGTGAGCCCAGTCTCAGAGCAATATGTGCCGGCTCTGCAATTATGGAAGCCTCCTTGGACAGCGAGGGAATGTCTATGGTCTGCCCCTGCCTTCCCTTGAGGGTCGACCGCGATGTCTTTGATCGTTCTATCTTGACCAGCTGAGATGTGGGCGACATCACAACAATAAGTCTAACGTGCCACGAAACCCGAGGAAGGCTAACCTCATTAAAAAATGCCCGCCGAAGCTGGAAGTGCCGTCCTACGGGTAGCAAACTAAAAATTGACACTACGCATTTACGTCCGAGTGAAATGTCTCGTCCGAATGTCTCTCGTGCTAGGAACAGCTCTGACTACCTAGTTCCCGAATGCCGCTCTTGTTCGGAACAGCTCTGACTGGGTGGTTTTCCGAATGTCTGTCGTGCCTGGAACAGCTCTGACGGGCGCAACGACAAGCACATGTCCGAAAACTCGCTGAGTGAATACCTTCTGCAGACCTGTCTGGTTTGTGTGGGAACGGCCCGGGGCGAACGAAATGCTCAATATATTGAAGTCAGGAATTAAAGCAGCCATGAGCAGGACGTGACGATTCCCTCGGTGAGCCCAGCACCAGAGCATTATGTGTCAACTCTGCAATTATGGAAGCCACCCAGGATGGCGGAAAATGCTATGGACTGTCCCTGCCTTCATTTGAGGGATGACCCTGCAGTCTTAAACTGTTCCAACTCGACCAGCTGGGAGGTGGACAGTACCACAAAAGTGAGAGTCTCCCAGGAATGCTAACCTGGTCAAAAATGCACGCTAAAAGTCGGATGTGTTGGCCTAAGAGTTTCGACACAAGGGTGCCTAACCAGACACACCGCAATCGCATCTAAAAAAAAACAACACTCCGGATGAACGCAAAGAAGAAGATTTTCATGCCAGGGCATGCGGGTGTACAAGTAACTGAGAGGGCTGACAAGGTTGCAGGTAATGTTATTGTGGAAGGCGGACGAGCCATGTACCAGGCTGCCATTCTGAATGCTCCACGAGAAGTAAGACTGTTGCGAGAACCAAGTGATGACTGAGAATCTACAACCATGGTCAGACTGCGAGACCAGCAAATTAAAAGAGGTGTGGACAATTCAATTCAATTTTAAAAGGGTTATAAATTGGGCATGCAGGTACGCCTTACATTCGATCCTTCCAATCACTCATCTTTGAATCATCAATAGTGCATGATACATTCACGTAGGAAAATACATTGTCAAATTAATGTTGTACACATAAACAATGCATATTACAATGTTATGAGACACATCCCCCTCCCACCCACAAACATCCCCATCCACCCACACTCACCTCACCCACCCACACAACCCCCACCCTCCCACCCCACAACACCCTCACCCAGCCATACACACCCCCACCAACCCACCCTTCCCTATTAGCACACATCCCCCCACAAACACACCCACTCCCAGCCTACACACACCCACCTACCCACCCATATCCACACACCTACAACCACCCAGCCAAACATTCATCCCCAAACCACACATCCCCCCACACACCCTCCACCAGTCAACACACCCCGCACCCATATTCCCCACCCACCACACATCCCTTCACCCAACCACACATCTCCCTGAGACAGTATGCTTTCATTGTCTCTAGGCGCCTGAGTTTATTGGAAAGCATTAACTGAAATATTTTTTTTGACAAAGAGTTCACCGACCAGTAAGTTCAAAATTAGTGAGTGGCCGGGCAATGACTCTAGTGCAGCCCACTAACCGACAGTTTACCTTTCGTTGTAGTGGAATAAGAAATTCAGGAAACCTGAAGCCAAACTTAGCATAGGAACTGTCAAATGGGCAAGAAATACAACGGGTATGGTTAGATATATGGGAATGGACACCAGGCGAAGGCAGAAAAGGTAAGGTCTTCGACCTCAAGCTATAACCTAGTGGTGTCAAGGGATCTAGAATAAAGCGGTTTAAGTAGAATTAATTATGTGGTACAGCTAAAAATCTCATTGGGTAGCCCTTTGCGGCAAGGAGGAGCTATGTCACGTGATGCCAGAAAGATCCGCCAAATTAAGCGGTATATATATACGCGGGACAGAGAAGCATTTAAGAAGATAAGCGAGTTCTAAACAGCCGAGTGCAGATACTCGAAGGGCTGTTGAGACCAAGAGGGCTGTGGAATTTCTGATCGGGCAGATACGCCTGAGGACCAGAGCAAAACACGGACTTGAGTGTTGGAAGAAAGTGCCGCCCAAAATAATATATTGATTGCTACGAGGGACCAACGTCTAAAAAGCTAAAGGAACAGCTCTTGGGTCGTAATGGATGGCTAAAAGTCGAACACGACGTACATTAGCCAGAGAAAGACGAGGTAGTCGGAACCACACAGCAGACTTAAAAGTCAGATAGGACGGAAAGGTCAAGTGGGATCCACGGCAAGCGAGTGATTGGACAGAGACAAAGGAAACCCACTGGACAGGACTCTTACGTAAGTTGGTTAAGTTTAATTGGAAATATGTTAGTCTGTAGTCGGACGCGGGTAAGGGTACTTAGGTTTAGAAAGCAATGGCAAACTACCGTGGACAAATTTACCGAAGAACCATGAGCAATCAGTAAAAGCTAGGTTTAACTGCGACGTCCTGTAACGGACCCGTGACTAGCTAGCTAACTATAATAGCAGTTTAAACCGGGGAGCATTGGCAAACTACAATTAACCTTTAGCGGAGTTGACTACGACATTCTATGAGGAGGTAAAAGATACGTAACTCGCAGTGGCTAATTACGAAGTAGAGATATGAGCGCCGAAACCATGATAGGAGTGATTAGTTGCAAACGGTATTAGCGGCCTCAGAGGTACCCGATTTATTTCTTATAGAAATGTAAACACGACAGGTACGAGACGCGACCACTAGGTCAAGCCATTCAATGAGGCCAGGTGAATACAGCGGATGAATGGACCGCGCTTGGAGCAAAGCCTGCAGATGAAAGAATGTGCTTGTATTGTTGCCGGCCCGGCAGAGTTGAATCGGGGTCAGACTGCGGCGGAGAAAATAGAGCATACAACTGGTTAGCAGTACAACCTAAAAGTAGCGGGTTCGGACCTTCATGGAGAATCGGGGGTAAAAGGCTTAAATGGCTTTAATACTATAAGGCGAGATAGGGAAATAGAGAGCGGTGAATAGATACAATGACGCGCATTAAATGAGCTGAAGGGGACTAGGAATGCCTTTGGATATAAACGTTACAGACAGATTGTGGGGATATATCCTGGGTAGAGAAAAGGAAACGTGCGTCCATACTTCAAGAGCTGAATATTGAAGGAGATTGGCTTATAAAGACGACAAACTATACTGCGGGGATGGATGAAGAGGCACGTTTATCAATTATCATAACTAGGGTGTTGTTAGGCGTGATATTAATCTATGTTGTCAACATGGGTTTGTGTTAATAGTTGTGTGGGTTTATGTAGTCGATGTTGACGGCCCATAATGATGGTTAATCATGAGTGGACTTATGTACTGCAAAAGATTATAATGATTGTAGGAGTTTTAGTGTGAAAGAGCATTTCATATATGTGATTGGTGGGCAGTACCGGTGTCCCATCTTGTTGTCTTATAATTACTGTTGGGGTACCAAGCTGCAATGATATTGTTAATGATGTAGAGTTATGTTGTTAATGATAATGGCTAGGATATACGCAAGGATGATGACGTTATGGGAGTTGGAGTCACTAGGGGATACAGGTTATTATTGATCGATTGCTATGTTTATGATGTGTTGATTGTTTTGTGATTAATGACAAGGGGAATTTATGTTGTTGAGAATGAATATACACATGCTATTGAGGACGACGATGGCGCCAATGACAATGAGACATGGCCCTAGTACATGTCACTGGCGTATTGTGTTGTCGGCCTCGGGGACAGAAGTGTTGTTGTTGGGGGTTACCTGATGTAGTTGTTGAAATGTGACGACCAGTTATCAGCTGTTGTGTTATGTGTCTGGCGCGGGGAAACCCGGCCAGTGTGGGCAAGCGGATCAGGAGTTGTTGTTTAGGGTTGTCCCACTGCCGAATTATATGTGTCTGTCCACGGTGGAAAGACTATCAGTGTCGGCGTGGATATTGTAATAATGTCACATGATTATTACACATGGTGAAGTGTTTGGGGATTTATGGGTTGATGTTGGCATCAGGGAACACTGGTTGGTGGTGTACGACCGCCCAGGCAGTGATGGAATATCACTGACCCGATATCAATACACATAGCTGAAGACAAGGGTGAGCAGTAGGTTGATGACACCCGATGATGCTGTTCACATAGTCAAGGGTGTCTTTTTGTTCAATTTTCAGGTTGTCGCTTGATCGATTGCCTGGGTAAACTAGTGGGCGGTCATTTGACGGTGGAAGTTGGGTGTGTGCATCCTTAGTAGATTTATATACTTTCTTGTCAGACTTGCGTACTTTATTATTATATTCCCCTGATTGATATGTGACTAGTTATTGGTTTAATTGCGTGCAATTCCTTAGTTTGATGGTATTACCTCGATGCTAGTTACCTGACAGCATTCTTCCATAATTGTTTGAATTATTACCGCATGACACTTTGTATACTTTGTAATGTCTTTTGAGAAGCAAATAAACTTGGTTCAGTGTTAGCTTATTCTTATGAGTGCCTGTACTATTGTCGGTTAGGATAGTGTTGTATTCGTGACCTGCATACCTGTATACTTGTGAGGTTGGTAGATAAAACCAAGGGTAATCACAATTCAGTGGTTATCTCTACAACCGGAAGACGGACAATCTTTATCTTTCAATTCTTTATTCTCTCTTCCTCCACTTCTCTCTCTTATCTCTCATCTTCGTGCTATCACATCCCCACCCACCCATACATTTCCCACCTAATGGCACATCCCTCACTCACACCCGCATCCCCCACCCACCCACATCTCCCTACCCACAAATACATCCCCCACCCACAACCTCCACACACATCCCCGCACACATTTATAGACAAAACTTTTTGTTTTTGTGCACACTAGCTTTGAACTCAAGTGTAGTTGATACACACTACTTCTTGTAACACTGGACTGAGTTTTGCATGTGGATTAGCGTTCCCTATTATCAGTGTCCTTCACCATCAGGCGAACCCACTTCAACTTCTGAGATACTTGTAATTTACGCTCCAAGTCAAGGACGAGAAGTCTACATTTGAGTCCAACAGTCCGGTGTAGGGGCTGAACCCGCTTCTTGGCATCAGCACACCGGATGTTTAAAAAACATGCGCTCTGATCCATTCAGCCATGCTGACCTCCACAAGGAGTTTGACAGCATGGCTGTCAAAAAAGACAAACAAAAACCTCCTCAAGACTTTCACAGATATTTGAATAGGCTGGGGTCAGGTCAAAGATTCTTATCCTTGTTTGCATGTCTGTGGTTTACCATGTCCCCTATGTTTACTAAATGTTTATGCAGGAGACTCCTGGGAGTCGTCGCTGGAGCTACGGAGTTCGTGTTTTGTGCAGCGCTTTCGGCGGGTCACCTTGCGGAAAAAGACCAAGCCATGTGGGGTAAAACCCGGGTCAATGAAGTCTTTTTGAGGACTGCCGATTCCATCGACGATGAACTGTATTTTCCATGGAGGACTTTGGTGGTGACATTCTGGCGGTGGCATTATGCACAGTGTACCTGTGCGGGCTGTTGGCTTGCCGAGACTCCTGTCTGTTCCACTTTTCATATTGGGCAGTGAGAAGCATTTTGTGTGATATTCACTGGCTCAGGAAGGGAGCATAATGGGGACGACCCGTTGTCGTGAAGTTGGAACCAAGACTTATGTCAGGATCTTCTATTAGGCTCGTTGGCTAACACATGTGAGACAGTACAGTATAACGTGATTCGACGTAAGACACAGCAACACAAGTTCTATGGATTTATTGCCACATTAAATACATAAAGATAATTACAGCAATGTACAACATATAACTCACAACCACATTACAGCTCATAGGTCTGGCGCTCAAGATATCAGTCGTTCAGCTTACAACCACGGAGATTCACACAAACGCCTTGCTCTCGACACACACGTCCGTTCAGAGTCCTGTCCCAGCTTGGTCTGAGCCATCACGCACACTGTCCACTGCCTCTGGTGGGGTCACGTGGCTTTGCGTGCGTCTGTCGTCAGCGCTGGTCGCGTGTCAGGTAAGAATCTCGCCAGCCGACAACTCTTGTCCGCCGGGTGCCGTAACGATGTTGCTGCGTAGCTAGGCTCTGACATTCTCCCCGGGTACCTCAATGAAAGATGCCATCTTTCATTCATGATGTATGTATATACTGGGGTAGTGTTAATTTCATGTCAGAGACTACTTTTTCCCAGTGTTATGCATGAAAATACATATAAGGCATAGAAATATATACGAAAAAAATGTAAGTTGCATTGAAATGACAAATGAAGTACAACTTTTAACACAATTCAGGTTTCCTCCCCCTGATGCCTGGTTACCTTCATTGCAATAATACCCAGTCAGATCAGTAGCACCAGCTTCACGCATCTACCTCGCAGCTATTTGAAAAAAACGTAATAATATGATTGTTTTGCAACAACCATCTAGCTGTCAAAGACTTGAACACATCCCCTCAGCCAGGAAGAGCAGGTAATCTTAAAGAGGCCATGAGGGGATACTGTGCCCGAGGCGTGGTTCAGAGAGTTAGCACTCTAACCACGATAAGCATCACGCCTCGTGGTAGCGGGAGAAGTTGAGTAGACACTCAACATGACACGTTTGCCATCAAGCGTGCCAGGTGAGGCAACACGCGTCAAGGTGAAGGGGACTCCGCGTGGTGTGTACCGGCTGGGGAAAAGATTGGCAGACGGGAGACAGGACGTGTCGAGTACACCTCGTTTAGAATAGAGCTAGGGTTTTGTTGTAACTACATAGATAGAAAGTAGCATAGTGGTTAGCTATTTGTGATAGAGGATTCTGTGGTAGAGTGTTATGTGTTTCATTAGCGACTGTTCACTGCTGTAGCGAGCCAATGGCAATAAACTGCACTATGTATTTTGCCTCCCACACGACTTGCAAGTATTCTTGTATTGGTGTGAGAGAAGTACCCGATGAGGCCTGTCAGTGAGTTGTTGACAGGCCAGGGTAATTGTGGTTGTCAGAAGTGAAGCTTGGACGCAAAGTTCAAGCTAATCCACTCGTCCACGAGCTCCAGACTAGGGTTTAATTTAATTTGTGTAGTGACGGTGATTTGTGCAGACGAGAAAAATGTTGCAAGCTAGAAATGTGCCCATCGTGACGTATTAAACTGTTTAATTGTGTTTATGAAATATTTATTTAGTCAAAGTATGTATTCATCAAAGCTGTAAGTATTAATATTCTTGGTTTCTCGTATTTATTTATATATTTACCTTTTTGTTGAGAAATGAGTACCAAAAATAATTCACGGCGGAGCGATACGAAGCCAGCAAACAATATCGATTTTTCATCGCGCTGTGCTGTGACGTCAGACGATTGACAAACAGTCGTCTGGGCTCATTAGCATACAGCAAGCGAGTGTTTACAAAGTTGCTAAACAGCGCTCGCCTGAATCGGTACGTTATATCAGCTATTATTTCTTTATTTGATTTACGAAAGGAATATATTTATTTATTTAAACATTATTAGGTTATTTATATCTAGGAAAAGCATTTGTTAATATTTCTGGTCTATTGTCTCATTGTTTACTGTCACGATGGAACTACTTTCGGGCGAGCAGATGGCACTTGCTTGCACAACACTTACATAAATTAACTAGAATAGTAACGTAAGGCAATACTGATAGAACGAAGACAGGACATCGACATTTAATTTACGTGGTACATATTCTAGTTGTTCGTGATTCTGTCATTGTCTAAGTCATTGTCCTTAGTTGTCAGGGTAATTATATCGTGCACCTCTGGGCGTAACACTGCCGCCGTACATATCGAAGAGTGAACAACAGCTGTGTACGGATGCCGGTGTGCCAACTAGGGTGTCCCAATTACGTAACGTGTTTCCACCCTAGAGTATCAAGGTGACCTGTGTCGACGGAATCCGTTCCCCGATCATCGGGAACGTTAAAGCTGAGTACACTTACATATTTTGGCATGCAATTTGATTAATAGTGCATCTCTTTTTCAGCTGTTGAGACACTATTGTATTTTTTGTGCTCTGTTTTTTTCAGCATTAAATTTTGCAGGGCACAAGCAAAGAATACACATCTTTGCGCTCATTGGTGAATAAAAATAACATATCAAAGATAGATAATTAATAAAAAGATCATTGTCTGTCACTGCTAGCCAATTACTAAATTAAAATGGCAACTTTATCAGATTTCATAAAAGCAGGTAAAGAACTGGAATTAACAGGGAAAGAACTACAACAATATGCAGATCAAAATTTTAAAGAAGCGAAAGAGGCTGAAAAAGCTGATCGCATACGAAAAGAAGATGCGGAAAGAAATGAACGCGCACAAGAAAGAGAACAAGAAAGACAGCATCAAAAAGAGATTGCTCAACTAGCTGAGATAACAAAACAGAAAGAATTAGAACTTAAACAACAACAGTTAGAACATGAGAAGGAGATAAAACAGAAAGAACTAGAATTAAAGCAAAGGCAATTAGATCAGGACAAAGAATTAAAGCAATCTGAAATAGCTGAAATGTCAAGGGTCAAAGAAAAACAGATACAAGTAGAATCAGAGACACAGTTAAAGATGAAAGAAAGAGACATAGAGTCACACGCAGAAGTCTCTGCCACTAAACTAAGAATTCAACAAGAGGAAAATAAGTTCAACAAATACAAAAATATTATCAAACCATACTGTAAAGATGATCCCATATCAGCATGGATAGAGAATGTAGAGTACCAATTTAAATTTCACCAAGTTCCATTAGAAATGTGGGCTCCAATTTTTATGAAGAATCTTAGTGGTGAGCCCCTCAAAGTAATAGAGTCCATACCAACAGACCTCAGATCTAACTATCAATACATCCATGATAGGATAATGCAACACTTTTTACTTGATGCCCCTGGATATCAAAATCAATTTTCAAATTTAAAGCCTAAACCCAATGAGACTTTCATTGATTACGTCTCAAATGTTCTAAGTGTACTAAATAGATGGCTTAAAGCGGCTAACATAGGAAGAGACTTTGATAGATTAAAAAACTTAATTGCTATGGATAAGGTTATATCCACCATACCTTCTCCTTTTGCTAAATTTTTACAGCAGTCAGACATAGAAAACATAGAACAGTTTGAAAAGAAAGGATCGGCATATTTTTCTTCTAACAGAGATGTCTTTAAAACTTCAAATGACTCTGAAATAGTTTCTTTTGTGAAAGATCAACCAAAATACCAGAGTAATAGAAAACCATTTCAGAAATATGATAAGAAAGACATGAAAGTGTCCAAATGCATACATTGTCAACTTGTACATGATTCTTATGGTATGTGTGACAAATCGCCAAATTATCCGGCGCATCTTGAAAAAGTGATCAAGAAACAGCAGAGCAAAAGATCGGCATACAGACGGGCCATTAAATGTTTTTTTTGTTCCAGCTATGGGCATTATAGTAATAAGTGCCTCGGCCGCCAACGTATGAAAGCTAGCAATGCTATTCTGATTGACACCTCTTCAGATAGTGGTAGTGAGAGTGAATGTGAGGTTGAGAATGAACTGCCATTTAATCAGTGTGAAGACGTTTGTAGTGCAAACGATATGTTAAGCTTTGACAGCTGTGAACGATGTCACCAATTCCATGCAGATGGGAAACTAGAATGTGGGCATACAGTACCATTCTCCTCTGAGAATGTAAATGCAGCATTAGCCTCCAGAGGCAATCTTGTGTTCCACAATGCAATGGTCAATAATGTACCATGCCAATGTTTGCTGGACAGCGGCAGCACCCTTATTGGTCTTCGGAAAGAACTGGTGAATCCGGGTGATTACACAGGTGATACGGTCAAGTGTCGAACCTTCTCGGGTAACATTGAAATTTACCCTTTGGCAAAAGCCCATATTGATTCTCCTTTTCTCTCTGGTACCTTTACTTGTGCAATACTAAACAACCCTTGTACTGACTTAATTTTGGGGTGCTTACCCCAACTGAAACAATCTACTAATGAAGAAATAGTTGCATGGGAGAAATTAAATGCAGCTAATGCAACAACAAGAGCAGACAGTGTGAAACATCAAGACACACTTCAAGATGAGAGACTACTGTTGCTTTCTCCAACTGGCACCGACGACAACAGCAGACAAGAATTTATAAAACAGCAAAAAGCTGACCCAAGTGTGTCTCCATACTTAAAATTACTAAAAGATAAAGCAAAAATAACCAAAAATGCATCTTGTTTATTTAGACGTAAGAATGGCATTTCAACTACAGGTCATGCTACTGGTAACCATGAACAGGTGTTACCTGAACAACACCGGTTAACTATGCCAAAATATGCACATAAAACACCGGTGACTGGTCATCTTGCATACAACAACACCAAACCAGGTTTTTTCAAGAAGATAAAATTATGTTGTCAAAATGTATTTGCGTGATAATGTCTGTCAACAATTGGTACAAAAGTTTAAGGGTAGACATCCTACAACTGAAGTACAACCTTCTATACTGGCTCCCAAGCCATTTGATAGAGGAAGGGTCAGTTCTACCACAAACACACAAACAACGGTGCAAGAACCAGTGATCTTGAACTTGATCAAGACAGATATAGGCTACTTCCATACCAACGAAATGGCAACGACTATACAAGGTGTTACATAACCATGGTACATGTTGACTATGAAATATCGATAAACATACACTTAGAGATATTCCATGTCAACATGCGTAAACTTTACTTTTCAAGACAACAGACAGAAGTAGAGACAGACGAACATATTGCAACAACACCAAGTGATCAGACGACAGACATACATAGCGCAACTACACTAGTTAGTGAGACTGGCAAATCCGACGAGGGGCATACATGTAGTGAACTTATAGAATACACATGAATAAATCAGAATACTGATGACTGGACAATACACCTACTGAAACTGAGACATGCCTTTGACAGAGTGCGACTCTTCGGTCTCACTGTGAAACCAAGCAAAGTCAAATTATGCCTAAAATAAATTCATTTTTGGGTCATGTCATTTCTCAAGTCCAACTATAGACTGACCTGAAAATTAGTACCAAAATTAAAAATCTGACCATGTCTAACAGAAAGAAACAGGTCAGAAACCTTTTGAAATTAGTAAACTACTCAGAAATTATAATTCGATATTCCAATGTTTTGAAAGCATTTGTGAAATGAAATGTGAAAGATGCATTATTAATTTCTGCATTGTCAAAAATGAAAATCCTTTTTTGTAATATTCCAATCCTCCGCTTGCCTAATCCTAGGCTCGTTTATTATTCTAGGACAGATGCTACCAGTACTAGGCCAATTTTTTGAGGGTATCTTCCACCCGAGTTGCTACGTGAGCCGTAAGATCACACCTGCTGAGTCCAGAGATTGCATATCACAGTTGCAACCCTAGGCGTCATCTATGCAGTGAGAAAGCTCCATCGAGTTCTGACGGATGTTCACTGCATTGTCCAGACCGACAACTCCCCGATCACGGTCACAAAAAGTGGTGTGCATCAAAATGACCGGATATACAGGTGGTCACTAATTTTACCATATGAGGTAATAATACCTGAAATCCCACATATTAATGTAGAGTGATAGTTAGTACATGAATACAGTACAATATGCTATGTAAAATAGGTTACATATACACCCATGGTGTTCTTAAGAGTGTACCAAGTACAACGAACTATCATGTGTCCGTAGACAGTAACTTAAGAACTGTGCTACAGAACTTAGATACTACCGTGTGAATCAGGACAGCTCATTTCCAACTAAGCTCCAGGCCGGTGTATCATTTGTGTGAAATGTAGAAAACAGTGTCAGAACAGTGCTTAATTTCAGACACATAAAGACTAAGCTACGACACCAGCGAATCTCTACACGTGCACTACCGATGAACATTATTATGACCGTAAAATGTATTTCAGATACCCAGGCAAATTATGTAGTTAGATTGTGCCTATACCAATATTCAAACATGAAGGCAACTACTAACCTGAGAGAACTGAATACTGTGTATATAAACTTAATGTGATATGTAAGATAATATTTTAACATAGTGATCGATGAGAGATAGAATTAGGTAATATAATAATTCTCATTTATTTAAATAGTATAGTTAGTACAGTAATCAACCCAGCTACTTAGCTTAAAATATTAGGTTAGACGTAAAAAAATAGGTAATTACAAGCTAAAGTAAAATTTTAATAGAAATAGTACCATTTAGAGTGTTACATTTCATTTAGCTTTAGTTCAGGTTAGTTTATTCCATCTTAATAAAACCATACCACATTTCAAATACTACCATTTATTAGTATCATCATTTGACATCATAATAGATTAAAAAGAATAAATAAGTTAACATACATCATTTACACCATTTAGATTAAGAATATCACTCATAGAATTCCTTTGTGCATTTAAAAACATTATTTAACATAGTATTTAGAAAAGTACACAAATTGTGTTCACATCATCCATTTAATTAAGGTACATAACTCATATCACACTAATTACATTTAAATAGTTACATTACATCCCTTAGATTAGATAAACAGAACGAGTAGGATAAACAGATAATATAATTAACATAATAGAACTTAGGTAACACATTAAATACTTAGTTATAAAAGGAGAATAGTTTATTATAATATAAAATATGATACTTTAAGTTAGTGTAACATACTAGATGATGAGATCAAAGGGACAAGCCATCAACCCTGTCTCGCCCATGTAAATATAATGTACATATATGACTCGTGCAATGGCTAGCGCACAGTCATGAGGCTCAATCATCTCAAACTGAGCCAAACGTGTACAGTCTCACTTCAAGGTTTTTAAATAAGCACAAGAATAAGTATGAAGGGTTGAGTGATGTGTGATAGAAGTAAGGGTGAAAGGAGTATGACAGAAGTGTGAAAGTGAGAATGAATGAAAGATAGACGGGAGAGAATGCAAGCAGTCAGCAAATTCTTTTAATATTGGTTTGCGCTAATGTTGGTTTTCGCTAGGGAAATTCTGTTAGTGTGAATGTGTTGTCTGTGATATAGTTTAGAACTTAGAATACAGTATTTTGGGTCTCATAACAATGGGATGTAGTCACGAATTAGTGTTATACACCTGTTTGTGGCCACATTGAACAAAATTATGGCACTCAAAAAACTAACATACATACACAGATAAGTTAGAAATATAGAGTAGAAGTTAGATTAGTAGATTTATTACATCCAAACACGCAAACAACCAGAAAAACAAACATATAAATTACATACATTTTTTGTAAATCAAAGGGAGATAACTTTGGGTCAGGGGACATAATAGACAACGAAAAAACTATCTTAACAGTGAAATGGAACTTTACACGCGGAAGCGATGTAGGTAAAACCTATCGCACACACTCTTGTATAATGGTTGTTAGATATTATATGGGGGACATGAAGCAATTCATGTGTTGACCCTAAGAAAGTCAACTTTGGATGGGTAGTAAGTTAATTTACTATGTGAGGGCAGGTCTTATAAGACAACGGTCCGGTTCAGACATACCTCTAATAAGTATAATATAGCATGTGAGAAAGGGCTCACGCCAACCAGTCAAGTTTGTGGCGATTGCCAGTAGCCAAGTAAAGTTTCGCTACATTGTGGTAAAAGTCAGTAGGAGTCTATTAGAATGCCCAAAGCCAGGTTATCTAGAGTCTTTGACAAAAATTAGAGACACTAATTTTTTAGAAACCTCTTGCGTCACAACCAATGAGTGAAAGTTGGTGACGCAACACAGGAGGGGCGGGTGTGTGTCAAAGACTTGAACACATCCCCTCAGCCAGGAAGAGCAGGTAATCTTAAAGAGGCCATGAGGGGATACTGTGCCCGAGGCGTGGTTCAGAGAGTTAGCACTCTAACCACGATAAGCATCACGCCTCGTGGTAGCGGGAGAAGTTGAGTAGACACTCAACATGACACGTTTGCCATCAAGCGTGCCAGGTGAGGCAACACGCGTCAAGGTGAAGGGGACTCCGCGTGGTGTGTACCGGCTGGGGAAAAGATTGGCAGACGGGAGACAGGACGTGTCGAGTACACCTCGTTTAGAATAGAGCTAGGGTTTTGTTGTAACTACATAGATAGAAAGTAGCATAGTGGTTAGCTATTTGTGATAGAGGATTCTGTGGTAGAGTGTTATGTGTTTCATTAGCGACTGTTCACTGCTGTAGCGAGCCAATGGCAATAAACTGCACTATGTATTTTGCCTCCCACACGACTTGCAAGTATTCTTGTATTGGTGTGAGAGAAGTACCCGATGAGGCCTGTCAGTGAGTTGTTGACGGCTTTGTATTTAGTCGTATTAAACACTTAAACTCTGCCCTCATTTGGTCAGGAGCTCTTATGTTGGTTTGCAATGTTGGCAGCTCTATGACATGCTTGGTGGACGCCTACCTGCTGTGCTAACCATTTGAGCAACAAAATGTCTATCTATACAATACACATTAATGAATATGTTTCAAATTATGGCCCTTGATGTAATTCACAAATGCAAGGGAAATAATTTTGACATTTAAGAAATTCCATACATTACAATAATTATTTAATTTCTTAGCGTCATTGCTTGACGTTTCTTCATATTAACGAGAAAAAGTCCGTAATATGAATACATTAATCAAGATATGATTCTAAGATTACACTAATCAAAATAAATAAGTACCCAATTGGTATATTATATTTTATAGATTCAAAAGGATTTTACAAGTGTCATAAATTTTTGAAATTTTGTATGTCGTCTGCTAATTTTGCTAGACTTTTTAAATTACACCGGAAATACACACGAAACGCAAAATTTGGTTGATGTTACACTGTCTGAACACAAATGATCCGGTTTTATTTCGGAACGGATAGTAAAATGTTCTCACAGTTCGTGTTTGATGTTATAGTATCACAACGGATTATGATGGAATGTTCTTATTTCCGATGTGTTCACAACTTCTGGATAAAGATCGACTGTTCTTATTTCTGATGTTCAAACGTCGAACAATTTGGATTAAATCCGCTGCAGAGGTGGTTTAGGAGTCAATGTTCGGTCCACATTTGCACATGTTAAAATATCACGGTGAAGAAAATCACTCACAAATGTCACAATGGTAAAGTTCGCTTCTGGTAAGTGGTTAAGCGTCTGTGACATTGTTGTTGGTGTATATATACAATTAATATTGTTCTCATTCTAACACACACTACACAATTATACTACACTCATTACATGACTTGATTAAAATAAGTATATTATATATGTCGGTTTCTAAACCGTATCACAATTTTAATTATAGACCTTACACAGTAGGTGAATGGAAAAAATTCACACATTGGTGGCTGTGTTGGGCTGAGTGTAATATTACACAGTGCACTCAGACATTGCTTACTGGGTCTGTTGGACAACGGGACAAAAGGTCGGCGATTGTATTCATTCTGCCGGGAATATGGCGAACTTCAAAACTGAAATTCTGAAGCTTCAAGGACCAGCGAGCAATCATATTATTTGATGGTACTGCGGAATTGATATACCTTAATGGACTGTTGTCAGTTTCGATGATAAAGTGACGTCCTAGAAGATATCTGGACAGCTTCGTTACACTTTCTACTAAGGCCAATGCCTCTAATTGCGGAATGGACCATGCCCGCTCTCGGGGCCTTAGTTTTCTTGATAGGAAACAAACGGGATGCAGGATGTCGTTGTATTCCTGCAATAGGACTGCACCGATCGCAATGGAGCTAGCATCTGTTCTCAATCTGAAAGGTAAACGAATGTTGGGCAATTTAAGGATGAGATTAGGCGAATTCTTATCTGAAAAGTGTGCCAAAACTTTATCAAATGCATTTCGTAGGCATTCATCGTTTACAACTTTTTCGGGTTTATTCTTGGTTAGTAAGTTAGAAAAAACCTCAGTCAGTTCTGAAAAATCAGGAATAAAATTTCTGTAATAATTAATAAGTCCCAACAAACTGCGGACTTGTTTCTTATTTGTTGGAAGTGACAGTTTTAGAATTTTTGAGACAATTTTGTTGTCTGTCATGACAAAGCCATTGGATATTCTGTACCCCAAAAATGATATCTCTTGGTAAGCCATGCTCACCTTTGAAGGCTTCACTGTTAGTCAGTGCTGTCTGATAATAGGTAGTAGTAGTAGAACGTCCTGTCCAGGTGTCAATGTTATAGTTCCGTCGTTGTCTTTGTATGGGCCTAGATGTCGTCAGTATAGTGAATGATATTAGGAATGTCAGATAGGAGGAGTCGTATAGCAGACAAGGCCTGTCTGGCGTTACTGGATCTAAGGATATAGAGTGGGTTAAGGTTAAAATCTTCCAAAAGGATTTTCAAATTTCATGTTGAGATCATTTTGAGTGCTATCTCCACACCTGCACTCTTACATGTGTGTATACATTCAATAGTTCAAACAATAATAATACACCATGTATAGTTGTGAAATGTAATCGTGCATGTTTGTATGATCTTTTGCAATTTGTGTATATTTTCCAAAATATGTAGGGTAATTTGTTGCTGATTTTTGTCAGTAATTCCACCGACTGATGTTTTACATTGTTCAGCATAGGTATTTGTATGAGTTGATTTAACATAGAGCTTATGAGTGGCAGTAACAAAATTTGGTTCAACAGTAATGATATAAGTAACAAAGTCTGCTGGTTTGTCATTAGTAATATCATCTGTGTTGTGTCATGATGATGTGGAAATATAACTGTTTGTGAAGACATTTGTTTTGTATTTACAATCAGTAGTGCAAGCATAACTATCCACTGTGTGCACTTGGTTATGTGTGTAGTTAACAGGGAGTACAGGAGGTATAGTGTATACCATGATGATTTGTGATCTTTGCTCGCTGTTGTGAACTGTTTGTTTTCTGCACCTTTTTCTTTGTGCTGATACCCACCAGTTTCTGTTTCTTCTTGTTCTGAGATGGTAATCACCTTGGTATGGTGTGGTGTCTTGGTCTGTTCATCATGTTGTTGTATGATGAGTGGGGTAGTTAAGGCAGTATTTGTTGTGGTGTTAACTTTTTGCCTTGTATGATGTTTGGACTCTATGTAATCTGTCACATTCAATACATTTCCAATTAATAAATCACAACATGGATTGTCTAATAAAGCACAAGTTACTCTGCCTGATAGGAAAGGTGATTTTATATTGGCCCATGCCATGGGATATTTCTCTACTGTCCCTGAAACAGTTTTGCAATAGATGTACTCATCTAGGTAGTCTTTAGGATCAGCTAAGGTCTTCCGAAGACCGATAAGACAGGACCCTGTGTCGCGTACACATGTGCATACTGTGTCATTGATGTAACCTTTATGGAATGTTAATTTTCCTAATGACAGTTTTGAGGTTTTGTTGAATTCCTCACTTTCTTGTTGAGCATTGACCTCTTTATATAAAGAATGAGGTTGAGTGATGTTAACAACATTATTACAATATGGTACAAAGTCTGGTGTTGTCTTCATGTCTGTGATGTTCACTTTTCTTACGTTCTTTGCTGAACTGCATTTTGAGTCTATTGCCAAGTTAGCTTCCTCATTGGCAATAGGGACGGCGTGCCCGCATGTTAAGGTACTATTTTCATTGAAGGTATTACAGACAGTGCATTTGTTGGCACTAAATACATCACAAGCCTGTGCTGCATGTAGAGGATGTTTTTCTGGATTTTCGTCTTCTGACGCTGAGCTATCGAACAAGGCGGCATTGGCTTTATTGGTCATATGCCTGCCTCTACAATCCATACGATAGTGACCGTAAGCCTTGCAGAGAAAACATTTACGTGCACTTTTGAACGATCTACGTTCTACGTCTTGTCTGTTTACCATATTTTGCAAGTATGTTAGGTACCCTGGGTTTTTATCGCACATCTCGTTCAAATGGTGAGACAATTTACAGTGAGTGCATTGTCTAACTCTATCAGAGGTAGGCCTGTTTGGTGTTTGCCTACTATAGTTGTTCTCATAGTTGGCTGCTGCTACCCAGTTACTGTCAGTAGCTTCAGTGGCAAAACACTGTTTATTTGCCGTATAATAGGCCGACCCACGTTTTTCCATTTCTTCCACACTTGTACATTCATTCTCCTGTAAGAACTTAGAAAAAGATGATGGGACAGAAGAAATAACTTTATCTCGAATAATGAGATCTTCTAATTTATCATAATTTTTGTTAATTTTGGCTGATGAAGTCCATTTGCTGAAAATGTCTCGGACTAAACAGAGGTAGTCAGAGAACGTTTGAGTTGATTTTGGACTCAGTTTACTGAATTGTTCTCTGTACCCTGCTTCATCTAACATGAAATGTGCCATTATTTTCGATTTAATGTAATGGTACTCTTTTCTGAGGTCTTTGGGGATGGTTTCAATGACTTTCAGAGGTTCCCCAGATAGACTCCTCATATATAAAATATTCCATTCCGAAAGTGGAACTTGGTAATGTTCCATTAAAGTCTCAAAATTTTGGGTAAAGGCTGCTATGCAGTCACCCGAGGTATAGTTACGTACGATACCTTGGTACTTCTTATACTGGTTTTCTTTTTCCAGTCTTTCAGATTTCTTTGACTCTTTATTCATTGCAGTCTCAGTGTCAAGTTGTTTCATTTTCAACTGTAATTCTAGTTCTTCTCTCTTACTCTGAGCTGCTATTTCTGCCTTTTTCAGCTCTGTTTCCTTCTCGATCTCGGCCCTTTTCAATGCACTATCTATCTCAGCTTGCTTCAATGCTGTTTCAATCTCTGCCTGTTTTAAGGCTGTTTCTGCCTCTGCTTGCTTGGCAGCTCTTTCAGCTGCTCTATCTTCGCGTTCACAGTACTCAGCGTATTTCTTCTCACTCCATTGTGTTAATTCATCACCTTCTAACTTTAATTTTAAACCCATATCGATGAAATCAAATAATGACGACATGATGGAGAAAATATGTCAATGAAAATCAACCACACCAAATATGTTGTAAATGATTAGTAGAAAAATAACTTACAATTGATTTGACTATACGATGCGTGCCCACTAATGCATACGTAAAGTTAAAGTGAAGAAAAATATACTCAAGTGCCCTTGGATATGGTGACGAAAGGTTGGGCAATCGGGCTAGAAAACTGTAGGGTCGTACTTCAGAACCACTAATGACCTCTACGGCAGGGTTATGGATGGTACGCAAAAACCTGCTTTGTTTTTGGAGAGAAATAAGTTAGCGTGTGTTTGTTGGTGTGTGCCTGTAAGTCACTAAGTATTGATTAGGTTTGGATGGCGTTGAGTATAATTGTATGTCGTAAATTTGTCGTCAACAGTGTTTCTTTCAACAGAAGTTACACTCTTTCCAAAACTCTTTGCGTTCCACGAACTCAATACACAAAAACAATCTATCTGTATTTGAACACTCAATAACATTGATGACACATCACTTACATCAAGATGACATTCAGTAAGGACAAAGACATTAAGTTTACAAGATGGCGACAAGGTCAAAATGGCGGCAAAATCACAATGTTGACAAGGTCAAACGCTGACAATTTTAACAAATCACAAATGTTTAACACGTTTACAGGATCAAACAATATGTACTGTACATTTACTAATGATCTTAAACATATTTAGACAATGTAGTAATGGATCACACTGAGACTTTTCCGATCACATGTACATCACTATAACCTTGACAAATTTTACAAGTACAAGAATTATAGTTTTAAATCACAAAGACGAACAACACACGTCTAAATATATTAGGTTCTTAAATAAAGACGAGCAACCCACGTCCACACATGTCAGGATCTTCTATTAGGCTCGTTGGCTAACACATGTGAGACAGTACAGTATAACGTGATTCGACGTAAGACACAGCAACACAAGTTCTATGGATTTATTGCCACATTAAATACATAAAGATAATTACAGCAATGTACAACATATAACTCACAACCACATTACAGCTCATAGGTCTGGCGCTCAAGATATCAGTCGTTCAGCTTACAACCACGGAGATTCACACAAACGCCTTGCTCTCGACACACACGTCCGTTCAGAGTCCTGTCCCAGCTTGGTCTGAGCCATCACGCACACTGTCCACTGCCTCTGGTGGGGTCACGTGGCTTTGCGTGCGTCTGTCGTCAGCGCTGGTCGCGTGTCAGGTAAGAATCTCGCCAGCCGACAACTCTTGTCCGCCGGGTGCCGTAACGATGTTGCTGCGTAGCTAGGCTCTGACAACTTACTCCTGACTAACTAACTTACTATGTCCCCAAATAGATTCAATGAGCATCCATTGACAAGGAGGCTGCACTTAACCCATAAGAAAAGTATATAGACAAACTCTTGGTCGTTCAGTTACATCAACATTGGCCCACAACCAACTCATGCCAAATCCTATGTTGACTTCTTCATGACTGTGGTGATTTTGCAGCTGAGGTTTTCAGCATGTGTGGTAGCAAAACTCACACCAACCCTCCTTCGTTGCTGTTTACGACATGCATGGAAAGTTACAGTGTTACTATTCTTTGCTTCTCTTATGGTCCCCGATAATAATCCTTTGCTAGAGAGGACAAATTTCCAGGATAATGTGCAAGAGGAAAACAACTAGCCAACACACACTGTACCAAGATACTCAACATATGAATGATTGTTTCTTGTAAAACCAGAACACTGTCAGCTTCCTTGATTGCTTCAGTTCCAGACAGTTATATCATTCGCTCATCATCACATGATCTATCCTTGAAATTGATCTTTATCATACATTTCTAAAGAGATTCCTTATTAATGCTGTCAAAAGCCTATTCATAATCCACAAATTCAATATAAAATGGTGACTTCAGTTCGATGCTTTGCTCTATTACCATGCATAATGTAACTATCTGACTAGTGTAGGATCTTTCTGGTCAGACGCTTACTTGTTAATCCCTTAGCAGTTTGTCAATGACATCACTAAATTTCTCTCCAGAATGATCTTTCTTAATAGAAAGTAACAGTAACATTATTCCTCTATAAATGTCACATTCCTGTATGTCTCCTTTCCTTGGCAGCTTCAATAGACATCCTTCTGTCCAGTCTGCTGGTATTTCTTCAGTATTCAGATTCTGCTAAATAATATATGCAATAATTCAGCCAAGGTGTTTATAATAGCTTTAACAGCGTCTGCTAGGATACCATCAGGAAGAGCAGCTTTCCCATCCTCCAGAAGTGTAATAGATTGATGAATCTCTTCTGTATATTATTTCTCACAGCTGAAATCCAGCTCTACATCCACATGTCTACATATGCCATGCGAATGTGTGACATATTTTTCCATTTCTGTGTGGATGTTCACAAAGAGAGAGAGAGAGAGAGAGAGAGAGAGAGAGAGAGAGAGAGAGAGAGAGAGAGAGAGAGAGAGAGAGAGAGAGAGAGAGAGAGAGAGAGAGAGAGAGAGAGTTTGAATGAGTGAATGATTTAGTGTTTGTGATTGTGAGTGGGTATGTGTGTGTGTATGTAAGGAAGTGTGTGTGGGTGTACGACTGTGTGGATGTATGACTGTGTGAGTATTTGTGTATTTGTGTGTGTGAAAGTGTATATGTGTCAACTATGCGTGTATGGGAAGGAATGTATATGTGTGCCTTGCTGTATGTATGAATGAGGATTTATGGGCGTGAGAGAATGAACGAACAAACAATCTTCATTTTCAAAGGGTTAAGAATTGGGCATGCAGGCCCGTCTGACATTCTGCCCTTGTTCTCTAATTCCTCTCACACATTATTTCATTCAACATCAAGAGAGAGAGAGAGAGAGAGAGAGAGAGAGAGAGAGAGAGAGAGAGAGAGAGAGAGAGAGAGAGAGAGAGAGAGAGAGAGAGAGAGAGAGAGAGAGAGAGAGAGAGAGAATGAATGTAGGTAGGTAGTTAGGTATAAGGAAACTCTTGTTAGTGAGTTTGTGATTGTCAGTGAGTATATGTTTATGCGAGGGAGTGTGTATTTGTGTATTTCTGAGTGGGTGCATAATTATGAGTTTGTGTAAATGATGTAAGTGTGATTGCAGGTATGTATGTATGTATTTATGAATGTGTGTGTACGTGTTTATGTCTCATAACATGGTAATATGCATTGTTTATGTTTACAACATTCATTTGACATTGTTTTCCTATGTGAATGTAACATGCACAATTTATGAATGAAAGATGCATGATTGGAAGGATTGAATATAAAACAGGCCTGCGTGCCCAATTTGTGACCCTTTGAAAATAAAGCCATGTTCCCCATTTGCACTCCAATTGAAGCACACAATGAACATTATATTCCTCATTTTTACTTAAATCTTGGCCTGAATTTAAAACCATATTCCCCGTTTCACTCCAATCTGAGCACACTGAGTACTGTTTCCCCATTTCCACTTAAATCTCTCCACTCCATTAAAGTAAGGCAAGGAAAACTGTGACCTAATTAAAATAAGACAAGTAAACTTTGACACTATAAAATAAACCACAAGTACAACTTTGAAAATTTGTTAAAGTAACACAAGTAACGTTTCAAGGACCTGTTCATGCATTTAGTTTGTTAATTTATCCGTACATGCTTAAACTTTGTTGACATTTTGTGAAATCTATGGTAGCACAAACTGGCATCATTGAAATTATGTCCATATATTCTGTAGATGGAAACATAGTGACACAGTAATTAGTGCACTTGCCTATAAAAACAGTGGCCTTGGTTCTTTCCCAGGAGAGACCATGTTATTTTTTCCAAAGTGTACAGAGAATTATTGTGCTTAAACTTTCACTTTTGATGGTGGTGTTGTAGGTTCATTCCAACTGCCAGACAGATGGACTTAAATAATGACACCTCCTTCACAAAGCAATAGCAAACTTTTAAAGTTAGTTGCATATCCTTTACAGGACATCATAGTCAACCCCAGTATTTTTTGGCTGTTTGTGATTTCTTGGCAAGTTTACATTCAGTAGTTTGTCAGTGCTTTCTGAATGATCGGCACTCATACCATTTTATAAAAACCAATGCAATGCGGTCTGCTACCAAAACACCAGCAGCTCTGCTTTGAACATGGTAAGCAGGAATACGAACAGCGTCCGTAACCCTTACCCAACAGAGCCGGCAAACTCATCATCATTCAGTGCCTTACCGGCTGGCGTGGGCAATCATGCCTCTCCACAAACTATGATCTCTGACATCATGGATCAATTCATGTGTTGACTCCCTTCCGTGCCATGACACAAGACTGTCCAGAATCTTCTCATGCTGTCTTCCTCCTTCTACAGAATGTTAAATTGCCTAGAAAATCACAAACAGCCAAAAGGAGCTGGGGTTGAGCGCAACATCCTGCAAAGGACAAGCAATCTTGTTGTTAATGCTCTAGAGTTTTTCTACAGCACTTGAATATTTTTTACAGCTGTAGAGTTGACCTAGCCTCGGAAAATGAGTACCATACCATTTTTAGAACTTTCTTGAGGTTGTCAGCGAAGAAGGCAATGAGGAAGGAACTGGCCGCCTGATATGTCATGGCCAAGAATAGTGAAGGACAAATACCAGGGGGCTTCAAATGAAAACCTTAAATGTCTTTTTGGGATGAATATATTCTGAAAAAGTAAAGAACAAATATATCATCTTTCAATCTAGTCATCACTGCCTTCAATGCAAGTCCTACAGCACTGATAAAGTGCTTGGATTCCTGTAGAAAAACATTCTATTCATCATTACTCAGTGTGCTGCCTGACCTGGTTGTGAACAGTCTTGTCACAGAAGTCATGCCCCACCCCCTTTGAATCTTCCTACTCCACTCATTCACTTGCTGGACTGACTAGGCATGCATCACCATACTGGACCTTCATTCACCAATGAATTTCTATAGGTTTCACCCCTTCAGTGATCAAGAAAATTCCTACTTCACTAATACACTTGTTGGACTAACAGGCATGCATCACCATGCTGGATCTTCATTCGCCCATGAATATCTATATGTTTCACCCCTTCACTGATCAAATAATGGATAACAGAACCCTACTCCTCTCTGGTGCATGTCAAAAGTGGGATGACCGTCTTTAAACTGTCCTTATGACATCACAGTGTTTGTCTTAGGCATACTGAAAGGGAATCTTAGGGTGTCTGGTTGATCATTCGTTAAAGCAGCATATGATGTACAGTAGCTTCTTCTACGAGACAGTCTATCACTGGGAACTTGTTGGCTGGCGTACTGAATTGGCTTTTAACAGATTCAGTGTTAAACAAAAAGTAGGTTTGAACCTAACAGAAATGGATGGAAGAAAATGGGAAGTAGTGATGTGTCACAATTATGACTTGAAAACTGTCAATATGGTAGCAGACACTTTGTATTATGTATCAAATTAAAGAGGGTTTTTGCATAAGGAAAACTACTGTATATAAGCCCATGGCAGATATGGATAGTCGCTTAAGATGATTAATCATCCCATGGCACTTAATCAGTTAATTTTCCCACTGTTTAGTGTATCCTCTCTTATGCATTCTCCATTTGTTTCTCGTCTTCAACACTATTAATATGTGTGGTGATTCCAGACATGTGAAACTTTACTGAAAGTACCTCTACAGTAAAGGACATAACTTTTCATTTCTCCCGCTATCTAGTGTGTTCTCTCCTAAGAATTGTTCAGTGTCTTCTAATTAATAATAATGAGTGCTGGATCAATAGGTGTGAAACTCTACAGAAAGTATCTAGTAATAGTAATATCACCAAAGGTATATCACCAAAGGACATAACAAGACATCAAGATGGCAATGGGCCAAGACTAGAGCAAAGCCCAATCTAATTCAATTATTTTAAAAAGCTATGTTAAAAATTAAATACTTAAAAATATCGTTAACTATTGAAGTGTTGATTACTTATATATCATCATCATCAAGTGCCATGCTGACTGGCATAGGCGTTCATGGCTCTCCACAGATCTCGGTCTTTGGATTTTTGGATCAACTCTGCCGCTGATATTCCTCCATGCCACCGCCGCAATCCATCCAGCATCATTTCTCATGGTCTGCCTCTGCCTCTCTTCCCTTCAATCTTTCCAGTTGTCACGATGTTCTCCAACACTTCTCTTCTCGTAACATGACCCAAAAAAAAAGCTGTTTGTCTCTTTCTTATTGTTGTATATAATGTATACGTAATGTGCATGTTTTTACGCCAAGGTGGGGCGGATGCACGAGTTAAGAATCTAATAGAACAACTGAGGTTACAGGGGTTAGATAAGAGGTATGCAGATGTAGGGTCAGAGAGGTGGAGTAAGGAATCCCAAGACAATGATTGAGCCCCAAACACAATGGAATGTTATATCATGGAGATGTCCGTCTGAGTCATCAGGGGGCATAGAGGAACGTGCTGGAGAGAGAATAGACAAAGGAATACCCCAGAAATTAAATGTTGGGGGAAGTTGAAATTGGGTTCAAGGGTGAAATAGTTGTTCATGGGGGTCCCTAAGAGACTGAATATAGAGTGAAGGAAACGATGGGTCAAGGCATTCAACGGCAGTCAGCCCGGGGCTAAGTGAGGGAGACTTAGCCAGGCAGTTGAGTTCTGGGGCTAAGTTAGGAAAACTTAGCCAGGAGAGTTGAGTTTGTGGGCTACGTCAAGGAAACTAGCCAGTTACTCTGTGTTTAGGCTAGGAGGGAAACTTAGCCAGGCATTCAGTTGAGTTCGGACACGGGAAAGAGTCCGGTGCGACTAGTTATGTCACAAGGCCGATGGAAGGCAGTATTGTGTATTTACCTGTTCTAATATGGTTCCTGAGGATAGTGCATGTGTGCCTGCATGTTTTCATCATGTCTCCTCATAATCAATAAAGTTTTGTGCGCGAAAAACCGGTGTTATCCGGTGCCTATAGTTCCTATATTATAGCTGTTCATAAGTATACCTGCAGAGTATTACTATTAATTCATACAGACATACATCTGGACATAACCATAGCCAATTCAATCCAATTCTTATTCTATCTGTCAATAACATTTAAGATTGCGACAGTCCGGTCACTGATTTATCTATTAATTTAATTAATTACCGGTAACTAAACAGCTGCCTATATAAACACTCAATCAGTAACGAAACACAAATACACTGCTTTTCATTCCTACCTGCAAATAATGTCTGCCGCTATTCGCGGAAACATCTGAAATAAACAACAGCTGTGAAGACTTCCTTGCAGGATACTGTACAAACTTCAAGAAGTCGCCCCCCGCCTAGAAACCGACAACTGGAAAAATAAACATGGCGAAATGGAAGCAAAAGTGGCTTCGAGTAACGTCCCTTGTGAAGCAGGGATGATTGATTGATTGATTTAGGAACCGACATCGCAGCATTCGGGGCATTCCCATAAGCGCCCCGTCCCCGTCCTCAGCAGCCAGCGAAGAGTTCCAACACTAATAGTTCCAGTAGCAATCTGATTATATGTCCGTCTCGCCTTTCCTCTGAGCGTCGAGCGTCGGCCAGATACCCTCGTCACTTCACGCTGCCGCATTCTTACCAAACTATGGTGATCCATTTGCTCCTCCGAGGTGTACACGTGCTCCCACAAGGCCGCAACCACGTCTGCCTTGTCATGCATCAATACTCCACCAAGTTTTGCCGAGCCAGCCAATCTCCAGCACACCGGCATGCCCAGGAGAAAAGATCCAGGTGATGCTTGCTACCCGTGACCTCCGAAGCGAAGCAAGCCACTCTGCACGAAGCCTACCTGTCCTCACCCTCCTCAGCATACTTCCTAAGTCAGTTACAATCACAATGTGTGTATGTATCGTGTTCTCCATCCAGCGGAAAGCTGCACTGACCGCCTCCACCTCCATTCTTAAGCTATGATGATAAATAAAAATAAGGGATCCCGGGATGGTTAACCCGGTCAACAAATGCCCGCAGAAGTCGGATGTGTCGGCCTAACGGCGCAAGAACGCAGCTTTGCTGTAAACAGGCACAACTCAATCACATCCGGAAAAAAAAACTCTGGATGAACGCAGAAGAAGAAGAAGAAAATAAGGGATGATTCTCATTTGAAACACTATCATCATTCCTCGGGGAAATCTTGAGTTCAGTTGAGTCAAGAACCGACATCATAGTACTCGAGACATTCCCACACGTGCTCCGTCCTCATCTTCAACAGCCAGCGAAGAGTTCCAATACTAATGAAAACAGTAGCAGTCTGATTTAGATCCTTTCCTCCTTCTTTTGAGCGTTGGCCAGATTCTCTGGTCACTTCCAACAGCGCCATTCTCTCCAAGTCAAGATGATCTACCCGTTCTTCTGCACTAGACACGCGATCCTAAAGGGTCCCGACCACATCTGTCTTATCGTGCACAAATGCCCCACCAAGGGGCGCAGACCCAGCCAATCACGGAATCTTTAATATCATTGTAATACTAATGGCATGGGAAATATTTGCACACGCACCATAAACTCATAGAAGTAGCGGAAAGAAGTAGAGATAAGAAGACACTATATGATATACATATGAAAGTATTAGGACGTTGTCTACAGGAACAGAAGTAGAGATAAGAAGACACTATATGATATACATATGAAAGTATTAGGACGTTGTCTACAGGAACAGAAGTAGAGATAAGAAGACACTATATGATATACATATGAAAGTATTAGGACGTTGTCTACAGGAACAGAAGTAGAGATAAGAAGACACTATATGATATACATATGAAAGCATTAGGACGTTGTCTACAGGAACAGAAGTAGAGATAAGAAGACACTATATGATATACATATGAAAGTATTAGGACGTTGTCTACAGGAACAGAAGTAGAGATAAGAAGACACTATATGATATACATATGAAAGCATTAGGACGTTGTCTACAGGAACAGAAGTAGAGATAAGAAGACACTATATGATATACATATGAAAGCATTAGGACGTTGTCTACAGGAACAGAAGTAGAGATAAGAAGACACTATATGATATACATATTGAAAGCATTAGGACGTTGTCTACAGGAACAGAAGTAGAGATAAGAAGACACTATATGATATACATATGAAAGCATTAGGACGTTGTCTACAGGAACAGAAGTAGAGATAAGAAGACACTATATGATATACATATGAAAGCATTAGGACGTTGTCTACAGGAACAGAAGTAGAGATAAGAAGACACTATATGATATACATATGAAAGCATTAGGACGTTGTCTACAGGAACAGAAGTAGAGATAAGAAGACACTATATGATATACATATGAAAGTATTAGGACGTTGTCTACAGGAACAGAAGTAGTCTTAGAGTGGATGCCATCCCACTGTGGTATTTCTGGAAATGAAAAATGCAGACGAGTTTGCAAATGTTGGAGGAAACCTACAGCATCACTGTCCATCTTAAAGCTGTAAGGAGACAAGAACGCTACTAAACAAATGCCACCCAAAAAAAAAAAAAAAATCAATCAGAAAGCCACCAATACCAGCTCAAGACAATTTTACTGCCATATGGACAGACCAGAACAAATAATTATTTTATGCCTCAGAACAGGACACAATAGAATAGGCAACCACATGTATACACAATTCAAGATTGGCTAATCAGCCATGTGTACACGTGGATTGGCGTCGCAGACAACGGATCACATACTCCAAGGCTGCCCTAATGACGACATAAATATCTAGGTAAATCCTCTGCTAGAGAAACAACAGTGGAAGATAAACTTCATGGGCCACTGAGTGAACTAACAAAGACAGTTACATTCATACAAGAGACAGCGATGCATTATAAACAAATTTCAAGCGAATGAAAGAAGAAGAAGAAGAGGAAGAAGAAGAAGAAGAAGAAGAAGAAGAAGAAGAAGAAGAAGAAGAAGAAGAAGAAGAAGAAGAAGAAGAAGAAGAAGAAGAAGAAGAAGAAGAAGAAGAAGAAGAAGAAACTACTAAAATTTAAAAAAAACAGTCTATTATGACATATTGGATGAAAGAAAACAATAACTACAGACTAGAAGAGGGCAGCAGAAATGAGCTTGAAAACAATGTATTTCGTCGGCGAATTTAAGTACAAAAGCCACAAACAGTAGGCTGCACGAATTATTGCCAGGCATATATCTCTGTATCTCGGCCGGTGCATAGTGCAGAATTATCAGATTCAGTGCCAAATTAAAAGTAGGTTGGTTTCCCATACAAAAGGTATGAGGTCCGGTCGTTCAGAAAGCAATGGTAAACTACTGTACGTAAACTTGCCATGAAATCACAAACAGACAAAAAATGCTGGGGTTGATTGCAACATCATGTAAAGGATATACAATTAACTAATGTACTAAGTCTTTTAACGTGTCCGAAATATCTCACATGCCGCTTTTGTTATTTCTTTATCAACTCTCTTTTCATGTTAAGTTTTTCTAGAACAGTTGATCGTTTTTGTTTTTATGAAATAAGACATTCTTCTGTACATCGACATTCTTCTGTACATCCACATCTCCAGGGCCTCTGTTACACGTTCTAACAATCAAAGCTAGTGAACAATTGCACACCTAAGATCCGTCTCTGACCTTTACTGTCTAGTGTCGACTCCGTTGCCATCCTTCCACGTCAGTGCAGTAATCCCGAGACTGGGACAATGCAATGTAATCGAAACACCACGTTGAAGCAGTCACCGAAATCCAGGGATGTCGGCCGAAGTCCAACCTCCGGCAAAGTTGCTAATGGGGGTGTAAGTAATGTAAGACATCTTGCCAGAACTGGGTAGGCCCGCCCCCGCCCTCAGAGAGTGTATGAAAGGTAAAGGGATGAAACATTGCGGGAAGGGGGCGCTTCTGACGATCCGAAACCTCGTGTCGTGCTTGCTCAGCGGATGAGTTGCTACCACTGGAGTACTCACTATGGCCAAGGCAAACATTCTGGAGACTATCTACATACTACTGCTAGTTGAAAATACAATAACAGATGAAACAAAATGCAGTCTAAAGACTAAGTGTCGTGGCAGCGCAGACCAGGCCCTAGGCCTTGATTGGCATCTGGTCTGGGATCGAAGCTCCGATAAGCGGACAGACAATTAGAGCATTTCTTTGCTGATCCGACAGCTTTTCCAGATGTATGGGTGTAACTTTTCTCTGGAGTAAACAAAGCAGGCCGGTCTCCCTGGTCTAGGCGTTAGTGACTTTTTCCCGTAATCCCTGTATACTCTCGTGAGTAACGTGACGACGGCGAGAATCGGTAGCGGTTCTAGCCGCATCGGTAACTTACGGGGTATGTGAGCCGGTCGCTCAGAAAGAAATGGCAAACTACTGAGCGTAATCTTGCCAAGAAATCAACAATCAGCTGAAAGATGCTAATCTTGACAGCGATGTCCTGTAAAGGATATGCAAACTTCTAAACTAAGCAGGCCAAGAGCAGCAGGCAATCAAGCAGGCAATCATGCTGCATAGGAAATCACAGTCTCTGCAATTCAGCACAGGATTGTACTGTGGAAAAGTACTACATAACTAAGTCCTTTGTCTTACCACCATGGATTGTAGTTATAACACCTTTTTGTGTTTAGGTACCCTGAATTTGTATTAGCGAAACCGAACGACGTAGGCTGAAATCGAACCCACAACCCCCCGGGAAGGTTAACCCGGTCAACAAATGCCCGCAGAAGTAGGATGTGTCGGCCTAAGCGGCGCAAGAACGCAGCTCTGCTGTAAACAGGCACAACGCAATCACATCCGGAAAAAAAACTCCGGATGAACGAAGAAGAAGAACCCACAACCTTCGGAGTGCGAGGTAGGCGGTGTTACCACTTCGCCACACAGACTCTGTGGACATAGAAGAGCTGTTGTAATACACAGGTAAACGAGAAACACCAGGGGGTCGGTTGGGGAGGAGATCCTGAGGTCACAATCTGTTAACAAAAGTTAATTGCATAATTATTTACAGGACGAGGAAGGCATGGCCAAATTGATAAGAACGCGTGTTCTTAAACTTCCGGCGTGTTGATGCCCTGGTGAGGAGCTCAACCCCTACATCGGACAGTTGGACTAAAATGTTGATCCCTTGACTTTGGGACGTAAATTACAAGGATGTGGCAGGTGATCTCCAGATGGGTGTATCGGAAGCAGGACCGAAACGTTTTCAAGACTATTGTTATGAGAGCGAAGTTCTGCAGAGGGCATGCTGGCTGACTGGCACCTTGCCGTCTTGACAGACGATAGTTTGTAAAAAAAAAAATGGAGTTATACCTCTCCATAACACAAAGCCTGGGCTGAATTTAGAGACCATGTGTTGCCCATGCAGCATGATCACTCTCTCGGTCTGTCTAGTATACTCCAGAGGAAAGGTAACACCATTCCAATATGTCTGGAACAAGACAAGCTGCAGAAGCTGGCAGATCAGCAAAGCAATGCTCTAACTGTCCGCCTGTCGGAGCTTCGATCCTAGACCAGTTGCCAACCAAGGCTTAGGGCCTGGTCTGCCCTGCCATTCAGTCTTTAGGGTGCATTCCCTCGCACTATGATAAGGCTTGTACCCTTCTAATTGCGCTCCTTCGCCCGAAGCCGTTGGCACAATGTGGGGTGTCGGGTTTGGTAAGCGTCGCCCAACATTCGGCGCTGACAGAAAGCATGCTACTGAATGAATAAATGAATGAAGATATAACAGCTGCTTATTATTCCATTCAACACCATATGTCCACTACGTCTCAAGGCGCGTACAAGTACTACAAGAGTCCTGTACTTCTACTATTAATCCACAATTAAAACCACGACTAGTAAATCCAGGAAATTTCCCGCCAAGAGGTCACCGGAAATGACCCCAGGTATTGACCTGGAGAATTGAAATGTATACATGCTTCGACCCCGCCCCCAAAGTTTGAGTGATTCTTACAGGGAGAGACAAGTTACTGTTCACCATGTTATAGTTTATATTTTGCTCTTTTCTTTAAATAGCATGCAACATTAATATGTCTTCTTCAGAGCTGTATACAAAGGTAAAGAGTTTTGTTCGTTTTTTTTGCAACGTTTATGTTAGAATAATGTCAATGAAGATACGAATAGTTTTAATTTTCATTATTCAAATTTACAACGGGAAAACATTGTTTTGACATTGTCATTTATTTTAGTCGTGAATTGCGAAGTTGTACAGGTTGTCTACTCTTAATTATGTCAGTTAAAGTTTTCAAAGTCGGCGCTGAACTTAGTTAGTTTACCACTTTTTAGTCTGTAGTCATTGTATATAAACTTACAAAGAAAAAAAAAAAAACACCTTTTAGAGCAAATCAAATATGAAATAAGAAAATTTCCAGTTAGTAAAAACAAATCATTTTCTCAATTAGAATTACATTAGTAAAACACATCATGCGTTGAGCAATAATCACCACCGGCATAAAACTGTCTGCCCTGTGCGATGAAGTCTTCAGGACATGCATCCAAACTTGGTTATTATCTTTATTGTCTTACATCTTCATTATCATTCAGTGAGTCACAACTTACACTTACTGTGTCACAATGTTTGGTAAACACTGGCAGATGAGGCGTTTCTTCTTTCGCTCTGTATCGCTCATTGGGGCATAGACTCTCTGAATTCTCACCACAAATTGCCATATCCTTCACTATCGCGTGCAGCTCCTTCCATGACTTCACCATTTTAATTTATGCCGCTACATTTTATTCTTCTTTTCTCCATATGGTTTTAGGCCTACCTACCTACCTACCTACCTACCTACCTACCTACCTATCTACCTACCTACCTGCCTGCCTGCCTACCTACCTACCTACCTACCAGCTCACCCACCCTGCCTAATCTACCTACCTACTTACCCTGCCTACTTACCCTACCTAACCTACCTACCTACCTACCTACCTACCTCCATCCCCTCCCACCTACCTCCCACCTACCTCCCCCTACCTACCTCCCTCCCTCCCCCCTCCCTCCCTCCCTACCTACCTACCTACCTCCCCCTCCCTTCTTCCCTCCCTCCCTACCTACCTACCTACCAACCCCCCTCCATCCATCCATCCCTCCCTCCCACCCACCTACCTACCTACCTACCTACCTACCTTCCTACCTACCTAACTAACTACCTACCTACCTACCTGGTCTACCTATCTACCTATCTACCTACCTGACCACATGCCTGCTCCCTGCCTGCCTATCAACCTACATGCATAGGTATCTACCTACCTACCTGCCTGCCTGCATACATACCTATGTACCTGACTGTTACTGCCTGCGGGAGGAATGGGTCTCACCTAGTTATCCTCCTCAAACGTCAGTGTGTCCATCTTCAACATGCATTTGTGTCAGGTTTGCTTCCTCTAGACAGATTTCATCCAAAATAACGGCACCATCAACCTGTGGGTTGGTTTACTTATCTAATAATTTTGCTAGAACTGCCACCTTTTGGCCTACTCTTTGCGATTTCCAACTTCTATGGAATTTTTAATGTACACAGTTTGCATACATGACCTCCTGTATTTTGCCCTTATCCGAAAAGGCTAGGTATCCAATCTCACTACCTAAGAGATCACGGGAATGTGTAATGTCATTAGATACCAAAGGTGTTTGGCAAAATTCCCACCCCTATGTTGGGAATGAGCCTAGTACCTTCTCTGCCTGAAAGGGACACAATAATTGTCAGTCACAGCTCTCCCGCATGAGAGGATGAATGCATAGTGTTTGCAAATTATCTGTGATTGAAACTATCAGAAAATCCAACTTAGCTAAGCTAGAGATATTCATAACTAGATGTAGAGAGATGCATAACTAGTGTGACACATTAATGTTGAAAGGAGAATGAAACAGAAGTGGTATTAATCAAGAACCCAACAGTGTAGTCTTCTTATGCCTTTTATCTCCCAGTTCAATCGTAGTAGTTATATTTGCTCCATTCCAGTGCCAGCAAAAACCCCATGAAATGCCCTTTGCTTTTTCCTCGTGAGGGATACAGTAACTTCATCCAGACCAAATCGTCATAGCAACAACAAAAGACCACCCTTCACTTGAATATACAAAACATTGTCAAAAAAGGCTGTTGTTTGACAAACGCACAAACAGCGCGCACATACATTATCATCTTAGGAGGTCTGTAAACCAATCTACTGCCATTTTCTTAATTTGCATTTCACCACACGTTCCGAATGAAATTCATAGCTTACAGTGCATTGTAGGTAATTAGCCAGACAATATAGATAATTATTTGTCTGAATTATGAATACACAAAAAAAATAGATTGCACAATTTATTGCCTGGCAGATTTTGCAACATAAACTAAAGCAATGTGATGCATAGAACTGCGTGCTTTGTTTTCATTTACCTGCCATCCAACTTTTTCTACCCAGCTATGCACCGCTTTATGGGATAAACATTTGTCAGCATAAACACTGAAAACCCACCTTGGAGGGAGACATTTTGTGAATGACGCCGAAGTTGAATGTGAAGTGAAAACGTGGTTTAGAAAACAGAGCACACAGTTCTATGCAGCCGGTTTGGGAGGACTGATAAAACGATGGGATAAATGCATCCATGTTGGTGGAAATTATGTTGAGAAATAAAGGGACAATGTATGTATAAAAATAAACTGGTTTCAAGTTATCATATTTAGTTATTTTTCTATAGCCATTTGTGATTTACTTATTAACTTACCCTCATATGTGTTGAATATTTGAGCTCGAAGTATTTATCTTGTTGCTTTAGTTTATGTTGTATGACTTCTTCATTCATCATATGCCATGCCGGTAAGCATGGGCGGTCATGTTTCGCCATCTTACTCGATCACCAGAGTCGTGGATCAGCTCAGTGTTCTTGCTCGACCATACCACGTGGCCAATCCATCAAGGTATTTACTTCTCTGCCTTCGCCTTGTTATCTTCCACTCGATCTTGCCAGTTGTCATCAAGTTCTCTAATTTATTTCTCCTCATAAAGTTTGACTGTCTACGTCTAATTTCTCTAATCAGTGTACGATTTTCATTTGTTTCAGGTAGGACTTGGTCATTGGTTTTTCTGTCTGCCCATGGTATTCTTTGCAATTTCCACAGAAACCACATTTCCACAGCCATCAGATGCTTTTTTCCAGCTTTTCTGCTCAATGTCCACGCTTCACATCCATACATAAGTACAGGTTCTATGTATGACTACTTCTAGTTGCTTAACTGGCTGGTTTTGCCTAATGCAATAATCTTTGTGCAATTACTGCTTTTCTAGTGACTGCTGTTTCCATCGACATCCATCCATCCATCATGTGCCATGCCGATAAGCGTGGGCGGTCATGCTTTGCCATCTCACTCAATCACCAGAGTCAGTGGATAAGCTTCGTGTTCCTGTCTCGACCATGTCACGTGGCTAAACCATCCAGGTATTTACTTCTCAGTCTTCCCCTTGGTCTCTTCCCTTCAATCTTGCCAGTTGTCACCAAGTTCTCCAAGTCATTTCTTCTCATAACATGCCCAAAAAATTTTGACTGTCTACGTCTAATAACTCTAATCAGTTTACGAACTTCATTTGTTTCTTGAAGGACTTGTTCATTGGTTTTTCTGTCTGTCCATGGTATTCTTTGCATTTTCCTCAGAAACCACATTTCCACAGCCATCTAATGTTTTTCAGCTTGACTACTAATTGTCCACGCTTCACATCCATAAAAAGTATAGGTTCTATACAGCACCTCAACACTCTTTTTCTCCGCCGTGTGTTGCCGGGGCCCATATGGGGGAGCAAAGAATAGTAACACTGTTGCCTCTCATGCATGTCGTAAGAAGCGACTTAAGGAGGCTATGGTTCCGTCACCCTGCCACTGAGTGAGTGCGACACTGTGACCTGTTAATTTCGCGTGGAATGCTTTTACATCTGTTCGCAGTTTGTAGCATGAACTGCATGTTCGGAACGCTGGCGGCCGGCTGTTGCTGGATTGACTGGTTTGCCTTTTCGATTCATGAGTGCATTTTCCAGGAGACTCCTGGGAGTTGTCGCTGGGGCTACGGAGTTTGTGCTTTGTGCGGCGCTTTCGGTGGGTCGCCCTGCGGAAAGAGACCGAGCCATATGGGATAAAACCCGGGTCAATGAAGTCTTTCTGGTGACTGCTGTTACCATCGACAATGAACTGTATTTCTTGTGGTGGACTTTTATGTTGGCATTATGGCGGCGGCATTAAGCACAGTGTACCTGTGCGGGCCTTTGGGTTGCCAATACTCCTGTCTATTCCACTGTTCACATAGGGGAGTGTGGAGCATTTTGTGTGATATTCACTGGCACAGGAACAGAGCATAATGGGGACGACCCGTTGCCATCAAGTTGGAACCGCGACTACTAACTAACTCTTTTTCTCGTTTCAATTGATATCTTTTTATTGGTCAGTATGTTTTTCATCTTGCAAAAGGCTACCTTCGCAATGGCAATTCTTGTTCTAATCTCTTCAAGGCATCTCCCATCAGATGTTATAACTGTTCCGAGATAACTGTACCGATTAACTTGCTTAAGAATATGCCCATTTACTCGTATATCACATTGTGGTATTTCCTTCTTCCCAGTGACGACCATAATCTGTGTCTTCTTACTATTCAATTCTAACCCTAGTTGCTCACTGTGTGCAACAACCGCATCTACTAAATGTTGCAGGTCCTGTTCATTGTCTGCAATCAAGACTGTATCATCTGCATATCTAATGTTATTGATGTATCTTCCCCCAGTGTTCATTCCTTCCATATCTTCTTATATTTCTGAAAATATTTTCACAGTACAGGGAAACAAGATCTGGAGACATTACACGTCCCTGTCTCACACCTATTTTAATAGGCTGATATTGACCTACATCATTAACAATTTTGATGGCAGCTTGTTGTTTCTAATATACATGTTTACAAGTCTAAATTCTTTTCCATCAATTTGTAGATCTTCAAGCATCCTTATCATGTCGACATGTCTCACTTTATCGAAAGCCTGTGTGTAGTCAATAAAGCAAAGATATAGATCTTTGTTTACTTCTATAGAACGTTCAATTACTGTTCTCGGTATATACACAGCATTTACTGTACCCTTGCCTTCTACAAACCCACATTGTTCTCCTATTCTAGGTTGTATTTTCTTCCTAATTCTTTGCATGATAATTCTCAGCAATATCTTCGTGATGTGGCTCATTATATTAATTGTTCGATGTTGATCGCATTCCAAGGCTCCAGATTTCTTTGGGATTGCAAGAAATATAGAATTGCATAATTCAGGAGGTATATCTCCAGTATCATATATTGCGTTCAGCAGTCTGGTGACTTGGTCTATTCCATATTCTTCTAAGGCATTGATCATTTCTATTGTGATGTTATCTGTATCCAGGGTCTTGTCAGTTTTCATATGGTTAACACCATTCTGAACTTCCATCTTCAATATTGATGGTCCTTCATTATTATTCCGATGATCATATTGTTCTTCTCTTGTATCATCATAAAGATCTTTCACATAATCTGACCATCTATCCATCCATCATGTGCCATGCCGGTAAGCGTGGGTGGTCATGTTCTGCATTCTCACTCGATCACCAGAGTCATGGATCCTGTCTCGTGTTCCTGTCTCGACCATGCCACGTGACCAAGCCATCCAGGTATTTGCTTCTAGGCCTTCCCCTGATCTTGCTAGTTGTCACCAAGTTCTCCAATTCATTTCTTCTCTTAATATGCCCAAAAAATTTGGACTGTCTACGTCTAATGACTCTAATCAGTTTACAATCTTCATTTGTTTCTTGAAGGACTTGTTCGTTGGTTTTTATATCTGTCCATGGTATTCTTTGCATTTTCCTCAGAAACCACATTTCCACAGCCATTAGCTGTTTATAATCTGACCACGCATGTAAAAACCTCATCTTTTTCTATTATGATTTTGCCCTCTTTGGTTTTAAGGCAACCTGTTGATATGTGTGTTCTTTTGTTAGTGATATAATTAATTCTTTTGTGCATTAATTTGGTATTCCGGGTGTTGTGTTAGTTTTCAATTTCCTTGCAATTTTTCTCAAGCCATGTTTCTTTTGCATCTTTGCAAAGCTTCCTAATTTTCCTGTGAATCTCTTCATATTTTTCCTTGTTATTTTTGTTATTTCTTCTTATTTCCATGAGTTTTAAGATGTCGTCCGTCATCCATTTCTTGCATCCTATTATTTTTATTTTTGGAATGGTTGTTTCTGCAGCTTGGTTGACTGATTTCTTTAATATTTCCCATTGGTCGTTGACATCTTGAAATAATATTTCCATATCGCACAATGCATCAAATCCATCCATTGACAAGGAACTGTAAATTTAGTGGCAGACAATTGCGTTCGCATTCTGGAAGTGACATACATGCATGCATGTGATTGCTGTTGGCTTTGTCAGGACTGCTGTTTGTTTCACTTTTCACATGGGACAGTGAGGAGCAATTAGTGTGGTTTTTGCTGGCACAGGAACAGAGCAATTATTGAGTGACCCATGTGAAGTAGAAACCGTGACTAATTACTTATATATATATATATATATATATATATATATATATATATATATATATATATATATATATATATATATTGTATGTAGATTTTTTCATCTATTTATATATTGAAAGTGTGACTAACAACTAACTATGCAATCTATTGTTTGTGTATTCATGATTCAAATTCACATTGGTAAAATGTTATTTTGAATTATTCGTTTGTAGGTAGATTTTTTCATGTATTTATACGTTGGAACCATGACTGACTAACAACTAACTATGCAATCTGTTATTTTTGTATTCATAATTCAAATTCACTATAAGAAAATGTTGTTATAAATTATTAGTTTGTACATAGATTTTTTCATGTATTTATGTGTTGGAACCATGACTAAGTAAATAACCATGCATTCTATTGTTTGTGTATTCATTATATAAATTCACACTGGGAAAATGTTTTGAATTATTTGTTTGTATGTAGAATTTTTCATGTATTTATACATTGGAACTATGCAATTTATTCTTTTATTCATTTTAGTCAAATTTACAATGGGAAAACGTTGTTTTGAATTACTTGAATGATTTTGTGTGTGTATGTTTGGTATTTCTGCAGGGTGCTAGGGTGTGGATTCCTGATCCAGAAGAAGTATGGAGAGGGGCCGAGCTGTTAGAAGATTATCGTGGTCAATCAGTGGTTCGCATACAATATGAGGATGAATCTGAGGTGAGAAAATGAAATGTACTCATATATGTTACAGTAAAACTTCGATTAACCATCGCCGTCTGGTCCAGGGCTGCAACAGATAATCGAATAGACTGAGAACAGAAATCTCAGTAAAGTGATTTGGACTTGGGACGAAAAATGAAAATAAAATCCTGTAAAAGTGATAATACATACATATTGTATTTAATTTTACAAAATGATCAATGTAAACTTCGGTATAAGAGTAGCAATGTACATACATTTTTGACACATTTTGTTCAATATTTTCAGCATCGCATTTGGTATCATTGACTGTTGTTCTTCCAACAATGTAAAGTGTGAGGCAATACTAGTGGCAGTTTCATCCTTTCTTCAAATGTTGATAATTTTAAGTTTCTGGTTAAAACCTAGCACTACTATGTTTCCGCTTTTCAGCAATGTTAAAACAATTTTACCGAACAATAAAATCGAAAGAGATTAAGCCTTACTTTTTTAGGTCCACATATAAGCGGCGAAATCGAAACACAGCTTAAAAATACAGAACAGTAAGCACCACCGTAACGTTATGCCGAAAAAGTTAATCAGGGCACTATGAAACAGAACATTAATTCGAACACACAGGCTACTCTGTCATGACTGAGACCAGTATGTAACACAATAATGACTGGCTAGTGATGGGTTTGTGGTGCGCCAGATTGAGCTCAACTCCTCCACCACCGACGATTAGTCCCTTCCGCCATCATACAGTACAGTAACTTTCAGCTTTATACAGTACGGTGTAAAAGTAATCTATGGACAATTTTAAAGATGTCTGTTTGTTTGTTGATACTCATTGATATTCACGCATTAAAAAAAAAACAATAACGGATAACAAAAACTGACAGTTAAACAAGTGACGGTTAATCGAAGTTTTACTGTATGCTAATTATGATGTAATGTACTCATATATATTAATTATGATCATTCATCATCATTGGCACCTTGCCGTCTTGACAGACGATAGTTTGTGCTTTAAAAAGGCATAATAACTTTTAACTATGGCGGTAGCGAGTGTGACTGATAAGGCCAATTTGCGCTGTAAATGTCCGTTCACAGTGGGTGCATGTGAACACGTGGTCATTTCCACCATCATGCACCATCTTACGTCTCAAACGCTTGGTGTGTGACTTTTCTGCAATAATTTTCTCCTTTGACTTTATTCCATTTCTGATATTTGCCCTCCATGCAACACGTTCAGCGGCGACTTGCTCCCAATGTGCATTATCAATGCCTGTATCAATCATGTCCCGCTTACACACATCTTTGTATCGTAGTAGAGGCCGACCCTGAGATCTCTTACCCATCTGTAATTCACCAAAAAAGATATCCTTTGGTATTCTACCATCATCCATCCTCCTAAGATGTCCTATCCATCTAAGTCTACGAAGACTGAGCATGGAATAAACTGTCACACAACCTGATCTTTCCAATACTTCAGTATTTGTGATTTTGTCTTGCCACTTAATACCAAGAATTCTTCGCAGACACCGCATATGAAAGCTGTTTAAGTTGTTCTCTTGGTGTGAGTAAGTTGTCCAGGTTTCACTGCCATAGAGAAGAGTACTAAGGACACAGGCTTGATAGACAAGGACTTTTGTTTTGGCAGTAAGCTTCCTGTTCTCCCAGACTCTTTTTCTTAACCTGTTCATTGTTGTTGCTGCCTTACCAATCCGGATGTTGATTTCCTGATCTAGGGATAATTTGCTATTTACCACTGATCCTAGATATGTAAAATGGTCTACTATCTCTAGTTCGGCGTCGTCAATAAAGATTGATGGTACCCCATGTGCACCTTGTGACATAATCTGTGTCTTCTTTTTGCTAATTGTTAAACCAAATTCAGAACAAGCATTGGAGAATGCAGATAGTAGACATTGCAATTCTTCCTCAGAGTGGGTCGTAACTGCAGCAGCATCTGCAAAAAGCAACTCTCTGATCAGTACCCTCCTAATTTTGGTCTTAGCCTTCAATCTCTGAGCATTGTAGAGGCCGCCATCTGAGCGTGAGTGAATGTATATACCACCATCCTGATCATGAAATGCATATTTCAGTAGAAGTGAAAAGTCTCTCCATAGCACAAAGCCTGGGCTAAAATATAGAGATCATGTGTTGCCCATGCAGCATGATCCCTCTCTCGGCCTGCCTAGTTTACTCCAGAGGAAAGGTAACACCCCTACATCTGGAACAAGACAAGCTGCAGAAGCTGCCGGATCAGCAAAGCAATGCTCTAACTGTCCGCCTGTCGGAGCTTCGATCCTAGACCAGTCGCCAACCAAGGCTTAGGGCCTGGTCTGCCCTGCCATGACATTTTGTCTTTAGCTTGCATTTCCTCGCACCAGGGTAAGGCTTGTACCCTCCCAATTGCGCTCTTCCGCCCGAAGCCGTTGGCACAATGTGGGGTGTCAGGTTTGGTAAGCGCCGCCCAACGTTCAGCGCTAACAGAAACCAGGTAGTACCGTCTACTGTTATACGTTAGCTCAGTCACATCTGACTAAGACCTGACAATATAATTATGATGTAATATACTCATATATATTAATTATGATGTAATGTACTCATATATATTAATTATGATGTAATACACTCATATATATAAATTATGATGTAATGTACTCATATATATTAATTATGATGTAATGTACTCACATATATTAATTATGATGTAATGTACTCACATATATTTATTATGATGTAATGTACTCATATATATTAATTATGATGTAATGTACTCATATGTATTAATTATGATGTAATTTACTCATATATGTTAATTATAACATAATATACTCAAATATGTTAATTTTGATGTAATGTACTCATATATGTGTAAAATTATGATGTAATATACTCATATGTTAATTATGAAAGCTCTGTGACTCTTCCATTACAAAAGTTTAGGATGTAATGTTTCTTCACCATCATAATATATCTTGCCAGATGTCATATGCGTTCATAGATCTCCACAGATCCTGGTCCTTGGTGTTCTGCATCAGTTCTATTGTTGATGTTCCTGCATGCCACAGTCTTAGACCATCCAGCATCATGTCTCCCTGTCTGCTTCTGTCTCTTGTACCGCTGAATTTTCCAATCATCACAATGTTCTCCAATGCCTTTCATCTCATTATATGATTGAAGAACACTGTTTGTCTCTTTCTTGTTATTTAAGAAAGAGACAGTGTTCTTTGATCATTCTTATTGTTGTTTCTACTATATGACACTTGAGCTTGGACATTGATCAGGCATTTAGAAAGTCAAAAAGAGGCCCTGGAGATGTGGATATACAGAAGAATATGTAATATTTCATGGAAACAATAACAGTCAAATACAGAGGTTCTAGAAAAACTGGGAATGAAAAGAGAGTTGAAAGAAATACAAAAGAGGCAAGTGAAATATTTCGGCCATGTTAAAAGACATAACACTATTACGAAAACCATACTGGAGGGCAAGATTGGAGGCAAGCAAGCAAGAGGTAGACAATGATACAAGTGGGAAGATAACATCAAGAAATGGACGAACATAAATCTGACAGAATGTACAGTTTGGGCGAGAGACAGACAGTGTTGGGGATCCATTGCAGCTAACTTTCATTGCTGAGAAGGCATCTGATTGATTAATTGATTGACTGATTGATTAATTGATTGTTGTTTACAGTGTTCTCCTGTGCCTCTTCCATAGTATGGTGATTTCAGTCACAGACATGAGGAAAGTTAAGGTTCTTGTGTTGTATATAAAGTGATGCTCTGTACTTCACCTCAGGCAGGAGCAGACTCTGTGCTTGGTTGTAAGGAAATCTATGCAAGAATTCTGCAACACATCCTTGTTGTAACCTCTCAATCTCATCACATACTACCTTAATAAGTTTTCCCCTCATAAAGACTTCTCACATTTCACATTCCTAGTCTCACTCTGCTTCTTAGTCTAACATGTGGGATTTCCTTGGTAACATCATCAAGTTTATTTCTGTCATCACGATTACTAGTACTGGCCCCTGCGTCACACTATTCCCCTTTGTTATCTGATCTCTTTCTTATTATGTGTTCTTTCATGGTTGTTATGGTTTCTTGACAAGTTCTGCATGCAGAAGGTAGTTTGCCGTTGCTTTACTTCTGGGTAGTGACTTTACTAGTGGGTGGCCATAGCCATTGTCTCTAATGATATAATCTGCCTATAGCTGCAGAATGCAGACCATAACCAACAACAGTCTGTCAGCTGCTCTCACACTCCACCACGTAACCCTGATTGGGGGGGGGGGGGTGGCTAAATAGGTACTCCACCTTACCCAAGGAAGGGTGTCCCATAGACTAATGGAGGAAACGGGGCATGTTACATCTCCTTTGATAGGGGATACCCCTATCTCACTAACCTTGTTGTACACAATGGATAAATGACCATTGTAGGTTTAAATCAAAATGGCAGAGAATCTCTCAGAGTGGTTGCCCCTAGAGATGCACTGACTGGAAACCACGGCCGACACTCATACCATTTTATGAAAACCAACGCAGTCTGCTGCCAAATCGCTCACAACTGTGTTTCGAATGTGATATGTGGGATTCTTCTTCTTTGCGATCATCCGGAGTGTTTTTTCAGATGTGATTGCGGTGTGTCTAGTTAGGCACCCTTGGATCGAAACCCTTAGGCCAACACATCCGGCTTTTAGCGTGCATTTTTGACCAGGTTAGCATTCCTGGGAGACTCTCACTTTTGTGGTACTGTCCACCTCCCAGCTGGTAAAGTTGGAAGAGTCGGAGACTGCACGGTCATCCCTCAAATGAAGGCAGGGACAGTCCATAGCATTTTCCGCCATCCTGGGTGGCTTCCATAATTGCAGGGCCGGCACATAGCGCCCTGGTACTGGGCACACAGAGGGAATCGTCACGTCCTGCTCATGGCTGCTTTAAATCCTCACTTCAATATATTGGGCATTTCGTTCACCCCGAGCCTTTCCCGCACAAACCAAGCTTGTCTGCAGTCAGTATCCACTAAGCGAGTTTTTCGGACATGTGCTTGTCGTTGTGTCCGTCAGAGCTGTTCCAGACACGTCGGACATTCGGAAACTACCTAGTCAGAGCTGTTCCGAACAAGAGCGGCATTCGGAAACTAGGTAGTCAGAGCTGTTCCTAGCACGAGAGACATTCGGACGAGACATTTCACTCGGACGTAAATGCGTAGTGTCAATTTTTAGTTTGCCACCCGTAGGACGACACTTCCGACTTCCAGCGGGCATTTTTTAAAGAGGTTAGCCATCCTCTGGTTTCGAGGCACGTTGGACTGTTAAGATGTCGCTAACATCTCAGCTGGTCAAGATAGAACGTGGGACGACATCGTGGTCGGCCCTCAAGGGAAGGCAGGGGCAGACCATGAGCATTCCCTCGCTATCCAAGGGGGCTTCCATAATTGCAGAGCCGGCACATATTGCTCTGTGACTGGGCTCACCCGAGGAGTTGCCACGTCCTGCTCATGGCTGCTTTAGTTCCTCACTTCCATGTGTTGGGCAACTCGTTTGCCGCTGATCGCTCAGGCACACACCAGGGACGGTCAGACTGCTAGCGACACCCACGCTTTTGACTTCGGACCACGCAATAGGTTCGCTCGCCGTGCGTTCCATTTTGCGGCATTGGGACCTTCTTCCACTTTTGTCTACACTCTCTATGAGTTTGATACAGTTTTCGCAGCCACTTTCTTCGACTGGGGCACTTTGACTTTTTGTACTCGCTCACGAGGTAGGCTACTTGTGCTGCCGGATCAGCACCTTACCTTCGTGCAGCGGTGAACGAGAAACGGCCTGGCCTCTCATCCGGGAATCTCTCATATCCCCCAGCTGAGAGCCTTAGAACTTCTATCCGACCTGAGCATGTAGCTTGCTCAGTATCACGCCTTTATTTTTCAAGAGGTGGCTATCGGCCCGGCTCTCAGGTTCGAGGGTTTGTGGCTTAGAGGCGTTCAGCCACAGCCCTCGACAGGGAGCCTTTAGTGTTTTGTCCGGACCAAGAATTCTGCCTTTGTGCGCCTGATATAAATTTTGGACTGCTATCCTCAGTCTCACCTGCAGAGCAGCAGGTTGTGTCTCTCTTAGTCTGGTCCCTATCCCATATGCTGTCCGATATGTAGTTTTTCACCATCGGCAAGCACATGGGGTCGATGGGACACGCAAGCTCCCCCACCACGGCAAGGTGGAGGACACATCGGGGGAGATATGTGGGATTACAAACTGAGTCATAAACCCTTTGTCTAAAGCTGGTGAATGAAATAGTGGGAGACCTAAAACATATGGTGATGAGAATTAAAGATAAATAATATGGATAGAACATGGACAGAGCTTCAGGAGATAGCAAAAGATAGGAGGGCTTGGAATGAGTTGGTCGGGTCTTTGCACCAATGGACATAAAGGGTGGTAGAAGAATGAACAAACTTTGTTTTCAAAGGGTCACAAATTGGAAACTCAGGCCCATCTTACATTCAGCCATTCCAGTCACTCATCTTTCATTCATCAATGATCTATTGCACATGTTGTATTCACATGGGTAAAAACATTGTCAAATTAAGGTTGTGAACATAAACAATGCATATTACCATGTTATGAGACAGGCAGGCAGCCAGACACACATACACACGTACATGCATAAACACATATATACATGGGAGTCTCCGTGGCAAAGTGGTCAAGCCATCTGACTTGTTCTCTGAAGGTTGTGGGGTTGATTCCCAGCCGCGTCCTTCGGTTCATGAGTGAATTTTTTCAGAGACTCTTGGGGTCGTTGCTGGAGCTACAGAGTTCGTGCTTTCGGCAGCACACACTGTGGAAATAGACTGAGCCATATGGGATAAACCTGGTGCAATGAAGTCGACCCTGTCGACTTTTAAACGACTTTTTAACACATACATACATACCTGCATACATAATAACATCATTTACACAAACTCTCACAGTTATGCACCCACTCAATAACACAGAAATTCACACTCCCTTGCATACTCATATACCAAATCACAATCACAAACTCAATAACAAAAGTGTTTTTACACGCACGCGTACACACACATGTGCACACATGCGCACACACACACTTGCACGCACGCATGCATGCATGCACACATACACACACCTACCTACCTACCTCTCATCTCTCTCTCTCTCTCTCTGCTCCCTCTTTGTGTCTGTCCTTTCTGTATGGCTCTGTCTTTCCTTCTCTTTCCCCGCCCCCTCTCCTATTCATGCAGCTATACACTTACATCCACAACGTCTTGGACTAGGAGCCACTTTTTAAAAATAGGACACAATGGCAGCAGTTACTCCCCTTGCATCCTCTAACTATGCCTTCAATGTGAACATGCTGATTGGTTGCTGGATATATATATAAGTGGAATTACTTTCCTTTTTAACTGATTAGATTGTAGTAATCCGGTCTCCACGGTGAAGAGGTAACGGATGGGATTTGTAACCCCATATACTCTGGTTCAAAACACGGCGGTGCTGGTTTTTCGAAAAAGGTATAGGAGCCAGTCGTTCAGAAAGCAATGGCAAACTACTGAACATAAAACTTGCCCAGGAATCACGAACAGCCAAAATGCTGGGGTTGGCTGCTACTTCCTGTGAAGGAGATGCAACTAAATTTTTTTAAATGATTGATATACACATGTACCTAATTATACCCTATTTTCGCCTTTGTCACAGGAAGGAACAATCAGCGTGACAGATACATCTCTCCCGCACTTAAGAAATCCAGATATTCTGATTGGTGAAAATGATCTGACATCGCTCAGTTATTTGAATGAGCCTGAAGGTAAGGTTTGTGTTTATGTTCATATTTGTACCTTGATAATTAGGCGAATCCGTAAGATGACATACTTGAGTAAATTGATGTATGGTTGGTTGGCTGGTGGGATGGTTGAATGGTTGGTTGAGTGGATAGATGCTTAGTTCGTTGATTGATTGGTTGCTTTGATGGTTAATTGGATGGATGGTTTGTTGAAGGGATGAATGATTGGTTGGGTGGATGGTTGGTTATCTGGTTGGTTGACTAGTTGGTTGGTTGACTGTTAGGTGGCTGACTGACTAGCAGGTTGATTAGTTGGTTTGATAGTTGGTTGGCTGGCTGGCTGGCTGGCTAGTTTGTTGACATTCTGATTGGTTGGCTGACTGGCTGATTGGTTTGCCCATTGTTGGTAATTGTCTGGAAGATTGTGAGTTTGAAATTTTTAAGTCTAGTGAATATAATATAGTATATATATATATAATAATATAATATATATATAAATGTTAGTTAGTTAGTTAGTTTGTATATGATATTTTAGGTTACTTTATATTATGTTAATTAGTAAGTTATTTGTCTGTCAGTCAGTCAATCGCGGTTCCAACTTCATGGCAACAGGTCAGTCCATAAATGCTCTATTGTTGTGCCAGCGAAAACCACACAAATTGCCCCTCACTGCCCCATGTAAAAAGTGACGCAGACAGCAGTCCTAACAAAACGAACAGCAATCACACACATGCATTTGTCAAGTGCCAGAATGCCAGCACAATAGTCAACCACCAGAATTACAGCTCATAGCCAATAGAAGCAGCTGTCAGTAGAAAAATTAGCAGTTGCACATGCATTACTGCACAAGGCAAACCAGCCAGCTTGGCAACCAGCCACCCACCATTTTACTGAACATGCAGTTTACATCTCCTTGCCTTAATGTGGTCACTGTAGTATTATCTGTGTGGATTATATTTTGCTGTGTTTTCTTGTGTTTGTTTACTGATAAAGGCTTGTTACCGAAACATTCCTTGCTTTCTGTAATTGTGTTTTGTAATGTGACGTACGCTCTCTGAAATGGAACAAAGAAGAGGAAAATAAATTTAAAAATTATGATTTAACAAAACAAGATTGTTTATCATCCTCAGTTCTGTATAATCTGAAGGTTCGGTTTGCAGATCAAAATATGATCTACACTTACTGTGGTAAGTATTATAATGTTGCATATCCTTTGCATGGTGTTGCGATCAACTTCACTTTGATTTTCTAAACAATTTTATGTTCAGTAGTATTTGTCTTTGAGAGACGAATGTTGCGAATTACTTGGACTGCCAGAGTAACTAACAATGATGGTCTGAAACAGGCTAATGAAACTGGAACATTATATACAACAATAAGAAGACAAACAGCTTTTTTTGGTGATGTGATGAGAAGAGAGGCATCAGAGAACATTGTGACAACTGGAAAGATCAAGAGGAAGAGAGGCAGAGACAGACCAAGAGAAATTATGCTGGATGGATTGAGATGTTGGTATGGAGGAATGTTATCAGCAGAGTTGATCCAGAACACCAAAGACCGAGATCTGGGGAAAGCCATGAACGCCAAGGCCAGCTGGCAGGGCACTTGATGATGATGATGAGTATTTGTCTTGTGTGTTTGGTTTATTGAGTTGGGCTGAGTCAAGAACCCATTTGGGACATTCTAAAAGGCTGCTCTGTCTACATATTCAATAACCAGCAAAGAGAATACTAACGGTAATAATTGGAATCTGATTATGTGTCCATCTGGTCTTACTTTGGTGAACTGAATTTGACCAGATTCTCTGATAACTCTCCAGGAAATGAATTGCCTATTAACTGTTCTTCCACAATATACACATGATCTCAAACCAATTTGTCTACCTGTTCTTTTTCTAGCACACCGCATGCCCTGTGGAAGAATGCCACTCTGCATGAAGCATGTCTGTCTTCACCCTTCCCAGCATGCTCCTTGAGTCTGTTACAATCACGACATATGTGGAATAATCTGCAATAACATCATCAAACAAATTGTAGGTCAGCATGGTAGAATGGATAAGAGCGATTGTTCTTAAACATCTGGTGTGCTGATGCTAAAGTAGCGGGTTCAACTCCGATACTGCTCAGCTCAAATAAAATGTTGACTTCTAGTCATTGACTTGGGAACGTAAATTACAAGTACCTCAGATGTCAGAGTGGGTTCACCTGATGGTGAGGGAGACTGGTAAAAGGGCAAGCTAATCCACACCAAAAAACCAACAGTGCACTAGAAGCAGTAGCACATGTATGGACTACTATTGAATTCAAAAGTGAGAGATAACTCACCAAAAAATGAATGAAATAAATTAATGTAACTTTTTTTTAAAGAACATGCTCCTTTTCTTTGGCAGCATACATATGTGATTTGTGGACCATTTCACAATCTGTAAGGAAGAACATGGAGCCTGTTGAATGATCTTAACAAACTAAAGATAGGAGATACTGATCAATTATCTGTGGAACTGGTAAAATTACAGCTAAAGATTTCATGGAGACGTTTTCCAATGCAGAACAGAGAGAACTATTGGCCTCCCAGGAATGCTAACCTGGTCAAAACAGCATGCTAAAAGTCGGATGTGTTGCCTAACCAGACACACAGCAATCACATCTGAAAAAACACTCCGGATGAATGCAAAGAAGAAGAAGAACTATTGGCCTACACCTACTCCAGCTGAGGACAAACTCTAGTGGAGATGCCAACAAGCTCATGATGACTGCTGTTGCTTTATTTGGATATTTTGTGTTGATTTCTGAATGGTGTACGAAGAAGAAGAAGAAGAAGTAGAGGAAGAAAAAGAAAAAGAAGGTGAAGAAGAAGAAGGAAGAAGAAGATGAAAGAAGAAGAAGGAAGAAAAAGAAGAAGAAGAAGAAGCAGCAGCAGCAGGAGGAGGACATTATAAACCACCACCACCTAATGAATTACCTGTTAACCTCCTAACATCATCATCAAGTGCCTTGTCGGTTGACATAGGCGATCATGTTTCTCCACAAATTGCGATCTCCGACGGCTTGAATCAGTCCGTGTGTTGACTCCCTCCTGTGCCATGACACAAGACTTTCAAGAATGTTCTCTTGCTGTCTTCCTCTATCTCTCTTTCCACAAATCTCTCCGGTTGTCACATGATATTACAGTTGTCACAACATGTTCCAGTTTTTGTTTTCTCATAATGTGGCCAAACATGATAACTGCCTCTTTCTGATGTTTGTGAAAAGTTGTCTTTGAAGCTTTAAAAGTTGCACATCCTTTACAGGAAGTTGCAGTCAACCCAAAAATTTGTTGGCTGTTAGTGGTTTCTTGGCAAGTTTATGTTCTCTAGTTTGCTATTGTGTTCTGAACTGCAGGACACTCATACTATTATATGAAAACTAACACAAGGTGGTCTGCTGCCAAATTGCTCATAACTGTGTTTCAAACAAGGTATGCGGGATTACAAATTGCATCTCTAACTCCTTTGCTACAGAACTGGCTTTAGCCTCTCTCAACATTTCCAGAGTGCTCATTTTGGCTGTAACTTCTTAACATCTGATCTTATTGTTCTAATGTTCAGGTATTGTCCTGGTTGCCATAAACCCGTATGAGTTGTTGGACATATACAACAATGACATCATACAAGCTTACAGTGGACAAGACATTGGCGCCATGGATCCTCATATTTTTGCTGTCTCAGAGGAAGCCTTTAAACAAATGTCTAGGTAGGTTGTACACAGTGTATGACTGACCACGGAGGGTAAAAATAAACAGTTTGATTCTTTACTCTCTGCAGTTTTTATCATTCATGTCTTCTGCTATGTTAACAATATTATTTGAATTCTGTTTATGGTTAAAGTAACTTTGATACGTCTTGTATTTGAAGTTTGTTTATATTTTATACAGCTGCAGAGGCATAGTAAAGGTGTAAGAAATATTTTGATTCTGTGCTGTCTGCAGTTTTTATCAATTATATCTTCTGCTATGTTAGCCTTATTATTTTAATTCTGTATATGTTTAAGGTAACTTTGATATGTCTTTTATTTTTAATTTTGTTTATATTATAGAGCTGTATAGGCATAGTAAAGGTTTAGAAATATTTTAATTCTACGCTGTCTGCAGTTTTTTATAAGTTATATCTTCTGCTATGTTAGCCTTATTATTTCAATTCTCCTTTATGTTTAATATAGTTAGTAAAGGTTTTAAAAAACATGTTGATTCTATGCTGTCTACAGTTTTTAATCAATCATGTCTCTGCTATGTCAGCCTTATTAAACCCACACCCCCACATTGTGCCAACAGCTTTGGGCGAAGGAGCGCAATTGGAAGGGTACAAGCCTTGTACTGGTGTAAGGAAATGCAAACTTAAGACCAGTGGCGTCACTGGGGTTGGTGTCACCCAGTGCAGTAAACTCGTGGTGTCACCCCTCTAGACTTTCACCATGGTCTTCTTCCGAGTGTTCCTGTACCATATATAATCACATATAGTAATGTTTGTAAAATAAGTCAAAAAGTTAATAAGGACATAAGAAAGAAAACAAATTGAACATTATAACTTCAATACTTCAGGTAAAACATAAATAAAGAACTTCGACAAACTCGGACAAAGTTAAATTTTTGTTATTTTGCTATGTCTGCTTTGTCAAATTTGCAATTTTTTTATTTTGGTGTCACCCCTTGATGACTATTTTTTTATTTTGGTGTCACCCGGTGCGGCCCGCACCCCCCGCACCCCCCTAGTGACGCCCCTGCTTAAGACTAAATGTCATGGCAGGGTAGACTGGGTCCTAATCCTTCGTCTGCAACTGGTCTAAGATGGAAGCTCCGATAGGTGGACAGGGCATTGCTTTGCTGATCCAGCAGCTTCTGCAGCTTTTCTTGTTCCAGATGTATTGGTGTTACCTTTCCTCTGGAGTAATCTAAGTCTGAGAGAGGGATCATGCTGCATGGGCCACACATGGTCTCTAAATTCAGCCCAGACGTTGTGCTCTGGAGAGTTATGATGCATCTTCTTTTGAAGCATTCATTGGCACCTTGCCATCTTGACAGACGATAGTTTGAAGCACAATGTAACAAACTCTTGCCTATCAAGACGGCAAGGTGCTAGCGAGTTAGACTTATTTTAATTCTGTTTATGTTTATAGTAACTTTGGTATGTCTTTTATTTTAATTCTGTTTATATTATCTTAATTATTATATTATATTATAGAGCTGCAGTGTACTCTTTGCTTTCAGATCATGTATCAGTTAATTTAGTTGTACTGTTTGCTTTCAGATCATGAATCAGCTAAATTAGTTGTACTGTTTGCTTTCAGATCATGAATCAGTTAATTTAGTTGTCTTCTTCTGCGTTCATCAGGAGTGTTTTTTCAGACGTAATTGTGATGTGTCTGGTTAGGCACCCTTGGGCCAAAACATTTAGGCCAACACATCCGACTTTAGCGTGCATTTTTTAACCAGGTTAGCATTCCTGGGAAATTTAGTTGTACCGTTTGCTTTCATGAATCAGTTAATTTTGTCGCTTTCAGATAATGAATCAGCTAATTTAGTTGTACTCTTTGCTTTCAAATAATGAATCAGTTAATTTAGTTGTACTCTTTGCTTTCAGATCATAAATCAGTTAATTTAGTTGTACTGTTTGCTTTCTGATACTTAATCAGTTAATTTAGTTGTTCTCTTTCTGTCCAGGTTTGACCGCAATCAGTCAATCATTGTCAGTGGGGAATCTGGGGCTGGTAAAACTGTCTCGGCCAAATACGCAATGCGTTACTTTGCCACAGTTGGAGGGTCACAGGCGGAGACACAAGTTGAAAGAAAAGTTCTTGCATCTAACCCCATAATGGAGGTAAACTGTAGGTGTTTTTTCTACATGTGATTATGTTGTAAACAAGTGAAGAGCTTCAAGTACTTAAGGAAGTATATCATTATTAAATAGCAAATCAGAAGACGAGATTGAAAATAGATACAATAAGGAAAACCAACTCATTGGACAAATGGCACCACTACTAAAGGCTTAGGGGATAGTGAGACGCAGTTTCATAATTCCCTGATGTACTGAGTTGTGAGGGTTTGAAATCAGCTGTGCTGGGAAGGTTAGTCCAGTCAACAAATGCCTGCAGAAGTCGGATGTGTAGGCTGAAAGGTGCAAATACCACAGCTCCGCTGTAAACAGGCACAACAAAGTTACGTCCAAAAAGCATTCCGAATGAATGCAGATGAAGAAGATTTGAAATCAGCCGCTGATGATTTGGAAGCAGACCCCTTTGCATTGACTTTGATGATATGAGGTGTCGGTAATGCAGAAAGCCATGCCAAACTAAAATTGCTTAGTAAATTACAAACAGCCAATAAATGCTGGGATTGATTGAAATGTTCTGTAAAGTAAGTGGCACCTTGCAGTCTTGACAGACCAAAGTATGTGAGTTGGAATGTGGCCAAAATTCCATCACAATGTCTGGGCAGAGCTTCAGAGAAACATGTGGTGCCCAAACGGCATGTTCCCTCTCTTGGCCTTGCTTTGGGCTTTCCAGAGGAATGGGTAACCAATACGTCTGGCACAAGGTAGGCTGCAGACGCTGGCGGCTCAGTGTCAAATCTCCGAGACCTCGCCTCCACGAGCAGGTGGCGAGTGGTGGCCAGACCCTGGAACCCAAGGGACCCGAATGTAAAGAACATGCAACTAACTAATTATGTTGTGAATAGACTGAAGAATTGGGGACAACAGAGCTTGATGACAAAAATGGAGACAACAAATATGTGTCACATGTTGGACACATTGAGAGCTTAGAAACATGACTAGATGTGTTCCTTTGAAAAGAGATCAAGGAAGAAGAAAGAACATATGACTATGAATTATAGACAAGCAAAGACATTCAAAGAAACCACAGAAATGTGGTTTTATAAAAGGTTACAAATGCTCTGGGTAGCCAATAGTGTAATCTAAATGTTGTGAAAGAGGTCAAGTTACAAAAGAAAACTTACCATGTATATCAGTGGAAAACAGTTGACATTCTTAGTTATACCAAAATAAGGAAACACTGGAACGTATTATAAGACAGATTGGCACCTTGGCATCTTGGCAGAGAATATGAGGGGGCTTCAAATGAAAACCTTAAATTTGTTTTGGGTTTTTGTGTGTGAATATATTCTGAAAAAGTCAAGAACAAATGTATCAATTTTCAATGTAGTCACCACTGTGTCCAATGCAAGTCCTCCAGTGCCAATAAAGTGCTTGGATTCTTGTAGAAAAAATTCTCTTGGTTGCGTGTGTAACCACTTATGCACCATCTGCTGTATCTCTTCATCGGACCATAAAGTCCATCCTCCCAATGACTTTTTGAGTTGTCCAAACAGGTGACAAACATCTATGCATCGTTTCAATTCTGGAGTAAGCTGCCAGGTTACAAGACACTGGCATGGTTATTGTCATTTCTATCACACTTTAAAGGTTTTAATTTGAAGCCCCTCATATAAATTGGTGTCTCCACTTCTCTTCTCCCTGTGTTTTTGGGTCTTCTTCTTTGTCTTTTGCTTTGTGGATTCCAGACAAAGGACTTTCTAGTTATACTATTCTCACATTTGTCCAGGTCTCACAACCATCTAAAAATGAGCTGATTATTTTTTGGGCGCTCGCTTGCTTTGAACTCAAGCGTAGTCCATACACACTATTTATAGTAGTGATGGACTGAATTTTGCATGTAGATTAGCTTTCCTTATTAACAGTGTCCCTCGCCAACAGGCAAACCCATTCCGACTTCACAGGTACTTGTAATTTACGTCCCCGAGTCAAGGACAACAGGTCAACATTTTAGTCCAGCTGTCCGGTGTAGGGGTTGAACCCCTAACCTTGGCTTCAGCACACCAGTTGTTTAAGAACACGTGTTCTTATCCATTCGACCATGCTGACCTGCAAATGAGCTGATAATACTGGCTGAGTATACCATAGAAAGATAGACAGGTAAAAAGACAAGAAAGAAATTTTCCAGACAGTTATGCATCCTGTGCATGTATATGCACCTTTTGTAGGTCAGTATGTCTGACTTTGGCATGCATTTGTGTAAGGTTTACTTCATCTAGACGGATTCCATTCTAGGTAATGAACACACTGGCGTCTGCGCTGCATAACTTGGTGTGACACATCCCCTCGACTGAGAAGTAAAGAAGAAGAAAAATAGTCTGTTCAAATATAAACAATTTTGATGTGATTTTGAAATATTTTACTGATCATTTGGCTACTCCACCCTTCCTTCCCTCCACTGACCATCCATCTACCAACCATCCACTCATGTATCCATGCTTCCACTTATCTGTCCATCTATGTACTCTAATCCTAATCGTTTATCCATTCATCTGTCCTCACTCGCATCCATCCAAACCCACTCACCTATCCACTTACACACCCACCCAAACACACATACATCCACACATTCAACCATCCATTCAGGCAGTCATTCATCAGTCCATTTACTTATATATCCATCAACTTATCCAGCCATCCATACATTGACTCATCTATATATCCGTCCATCCATATATCAATCCACCCATTCATCCATCTATTAGTCCTTCCTTCCTTCCTTCCTTCCTTCCTTCCTTCCTTCCTTCCTTCCTTCCTTCCTTCCTTCCTTCCTTCCTTCCTTCCTTCCTTCCTTCCTCCCTCCCTGCCTCCCCCTGCCTGCCTGCCTCCCTGCCTGCCTGCCTGCCCGCCTGCTTTCCTTCCCGCCTGCTTTCCTTCCTTCCTTCCATCCATCTGTTCATCCATCCATCCATCCATCCATCCATCCATTCATCCATTCATCCATCCGTCCATCCATCCATCCATCCATCTACCCATCAACACCATTAGAGCACAAGATCGCCTGTCTATACCGTAGTCTTTCAACAAGTTTCAATGTCTCCAGGCCATCGGAAATGCCAAGACCACCAGAAATGACAACAGCAGTCGGTTCGGCAAGTACATAGAGATCAGTTTCAACAAGCAGCACGTGATTGTCGGGGCAAACATGAGGACCTACTTACTGGAGAAGTCAAGGTCTGTGGTTTTATAAGGTTGTTTATAATATGGGGAGCTCTGAGGTGCTCGAATTAGGAGTTAAGCCAGGGTCTGGAAGAGAGGGAGGGAGGAGGGGTGTATGTGAGGATCAAATTTTTGTGCTTGTGACCAGTGTGTCAATTGAATGATTAGTATCTAAGCTGTGTGACATTTGATGTATAAGATGGAGCATTTGTAGGTTTGTCTATTATGTTATTATTTTGATTGTTCAACCAACCAGCCAGCCAGCTAGCCAGCTAAGCTAATCCATCAGCCAATCAGTCAATTAAATCAGGATCTGTGATAGTGTGTTGACTGCTGACCTAATGATTCAAATTCCCAAGAAGACAGAAAATTGTAATGGCCACATGGCTTTGAAGTGGGTCAGGTCTTGTAAAAGGGTACTAGAACATTTTCTGGGAGGTAAGCTGGTTTTGTATATGAGGTAGACGAACATTGTTTGGGAGGTAGACGGACGTTGTTTGGGAGGCAGAGGGGTGCTGTTTGGGAGGCAGGCTGATGTTGTTAGAAAAAGGCCAGTGTTGTTTGAGATGTAGGTTGGGAGGTAAGGAGACCATTGTCTTTGAGGTAGGTGAATATTTCCTAGGAGGTAGACAAAAATTGTCTGGAAGGTAAGACCAACATTGTCTGGGAGATAAGACAAATATTGTCTGGGAGATAAGATAAACATTGTCTGGGTGATAAGACAAACATTGTCTTTGAAATAAGACAAACATTGCCTTTGAGATAAGACAAACATTGTTTTTGAGATAAGACAAACATTGTCTTTGAGATAAGACAAACATTGTCTTTGAGATAAGACAAACCTTGTCTTTGAGATAAGACAGCCCTGGGAAGGTTAACCTGGTCAACAAATGCCCGCAGAAGTCGGATGTGTCGGCCTAACGGCGCAAGTACGCAGCTCTGCTGTAAACAGGCACAACGCAGTCACATCTGAAAAAAAACTCCGGATGAACGCAGAAGAAAAAGAAGAAGAAGATAAGACAAACATTGTCTTTGAGATAAAACAAACATTGTCTTTGAGATAAGACAAACAATGTCTGGGAGATAAGACATTGTCATTGAGATAAAACAAACAATGTCTGGGAGATAAGCAAACATTGTCTGGGTGGTAAGTCAAACATTGTCTTTAAGATAAGACAAATATTGTCTCAGTGTCATCACTCAATGTTTAAACCACATTCTGTTGATATTCTTCACATTTAATAGTTCATCATTTATCTCACAGAGTGGTGTTTCAAGCCTCCGAGGAGAGAAATTACCACATTTTCTACCAACTCTGTGCATCCGCAAGCCTATCAGAGTTTCAAGATTTCCAGCTAGGTGGGTATGGTTGGTTGGTTGTGAATTCTCTGGTACACTGTGAGTTCTAGCTGTTAAATCTGATGCATTGAGGTTGAGTTCATCTGAGCCTTGAAAGAACTTGTGAAAACTGGAGCGAAGTTGGTATTGAGACCTTTTCCATGAAGGAAAGGAGGTATCAAAGTTCCATCTACATGCTCTCCTTCTCAGTCAATATAGAGAGCATCTGTTGGATTTCTTCCCCAGAACATTCTAGTGTGGTGGAAAATGAGCAGCTGGACAGACTGACTGAGTCTGCACCACTTGGTGGGGTATTGGTGTGTGATTAGGCACATGGTGTCAGGGTCTATGGAATTGTGTTTATAGTGTAGAAGAACTGGTAGATCATCATGGCTTGGAGAGTATGTTGCTGCAGGGAGTGACTAGAGGATCTGGCTGACACTCAACTCTGAGGAAAGGCCAGACAGACACATAATCAGAGTGCTATTGGTACTGTTAGTATTGGGACTCTTCGCTGGTTGTTGCAGATGAGGACAGAGCATGCATGGGAATGTCCCGAGTGCTGTGATGCTGGCTATTGACTCCTTTCCCTGAAGTGGTCTTACATCATAGTAAGATTGGTGTTGGAATGTTCCTCCCAAAACAGCACTACAGTGTCATCTCCACAGGATTGTGTTGCAGGGCTCTCTTTCCCCTCTCCAAGCTTAGAAAGCAGCAGGGAGTGCAAGAGCAGTACTGAAACTTCACATCTGTGGAGAGGCATGTTAGAATGTAACCAGGTCATGATACAACACAGCACATACAGATTGGCTGAAATTAGGCCAAGGTTAATGTTTCCTCCAGAGGTTTTAGGTATTTAATTGTCAACAGAATCCAAACCAGGACCCAGAGGGAAGGTTTCACATCCTATAATTACTCATTGAGCCAGGAATGCAATTGACAATCATATTCAATCACTCGTTAAAATAATAATATAACATAATATATATCTCAACATTCACTCTGGTGGCAATATGACTTCCCATCACCAGCTCGGGCTTTTGACCCTTGATGTTCCTTTCATGATCTTAACCTAATGAACACTTTTCATGAGTCTTTTCAACTCTTGAATTTAATTAATGCATGCATGCTTGACAGCTTGACATGAGCCCCACCAGGTTCCTGTCATTTATTCATTCATTCAGTAGCAGTGTCCTTTGCAGAACCTCGCTCCCATAACAACCTTCTGGAAAACCTCTCAATCATAAGCAAGATGTCCCGCATCCTATACACCCATCTGGAGATCATCCTGCCACATCCTGCACCCATCTTCTCTTTGGCCTTCCTCTTCCTTTCTTCCCAGGCATATACCCCTCCATTATTGTTCTCTCCAAACTTTCAGTGACGTTTCAAGTGACCAAAATATTTCAATTAGGTTCCTAGTAAGTATAAATAAATTATCTGATAATTAACTATCAAATGTCAGGTCTTAGTCATATATAACTGAGCTATCGTATCACAATAGATGGTACTACCTGCTTTCTGTTAGCGCAGATGTTGGGTGGTGCTCACCGAACTCATCTCACATTGTGCCGACGGCTTCGGGTGAAGGAGTGCATTTGGGAGTGTACAAGAATGTACCATAGTGCGAGGGAATGCAACATAAAGACTAAATATCATGGCAGAGCAATATCAGGCCTTAAGCCTTGGTCAGCAGCTGGTCTAGAATGGAAGCTGCTGACAGGCGGACAGCAAGAGCATATCCTTTACATATAGCTGCATATCCTTTACAGGATGTTGTAATCAACCTCATCATTTATTAAAGTGGTTGTGATTTTCTGGGTAAATTTACATTCAGTAGTTTGCCATTGAAAATACCATGTAGCTGACTTTGAAACCCCATATGTTGGGATTGTCAAACCGTGTTCACTGCCCCTAAGTCATGGAAGCTAAGCTGAAATAGGCCTAGACTAGTCATATTTTTTGGAGGTCAGCATGACCGAGTGGATAAGAACGCTTGTTCTTAAACATCCAGTGTGCTGATGCTAAGGTAGAGGGTTCAATCCCTACACTGCTCAGCTCAACTAAAATGCTGACTTCTCGTCCTTGATTTGAGGATGTAAATTACAAGTACGTCAGAATTCGGAGTGGGTTTGCTTGATGGCAAGGGATGCTGGTAATAGAAAAAACTAATCCACACGCAAAAATCGATCCAGTGCACTAGAAGTAGTAGCACGAGTATGGACTATGTATGAGTTCAAAGCTAGCGAACAAAACATTTGTACAAAATATATATGTTCAAGGGTTTTAGATATTTTATTAACAGACCCCAGCCAATGGTCCAGCCAGAAGTTTGTTATAGATATATTAGTTTCTATCACTATTCAAATTTTTACAGGTTCCAGTGACGATTTCTTCTATACCAACCAGGGGAAAGCACCAGTGATACAGGATGTCAATGATGCTGAGGAAATGTCACGGACACGGGAAGCATTCACAACATTAGGTACTGTTTGATGTCAGTAATTTGCTATAAAAATGTCAAAATGATAAAACCTGCAGACAAAACAGAATATTTATAGCATGTGTAATTGGATTCTCGCTGTTGTTACAGGGTTTGTGCACAGTGCTTAGATTCTCTTTATGTGATCTATTGTCAGGGTTAGTGAACCCATGGGTGCAGGTGGTGGTAAAATTGAAGAGCAGCCAACAAATAGTTGTGAGTTATAGACTCCAATTTCACCACAGTAGGCAGAGGATTTTTTTTCCTCAGACAATGGCTATGGTCATATACCAGTATGGCCACTGCTAAGAAGGAAAGCAATGGAAAACTACCTTCTTTACAAATGCCTAGAAAATAATGTTTTGTCAGTTAATAGAGAAATTGAAGTGCTACATAGAACCTGTATTTTTGTATGGATATGAAATGTGGACAATGAGCAGACAAGCTGAAAAAAATATAATGGCAGTGGAAATGTGATTTACGAGGAAAATCCACAGAATATTATGGACAAACAGAAAAACCATTGAACAAGCCCTACAAGAAGCAAATGAAAACTGTAAACTGATTCAAGAAATTAGACGTAAACAGTCAAGATGTTTTTTGGGCATGTTATGTGAAGAAATAAACTGGAGAACTTGGTGACAACTGGCAATATTGAGTGGAATAAAACAAGGGGAAGGCAGAGAAATAAATATCAAGATGGCTTGCCTACGTGGAATAATCGAGACAAAAACACAAAGCTGATCCACAACTCTGGTGATCGTGTAAGATGATGAAACATGACCGCCCACAGTTATCAGCATGGCACATGATCATGATAATAATAATTGCTGTTCTTCAAGTTAACATGCAGCATGTTCTGTTTGTTACTGCAGGTTTCTCTGAAGGTGATCAGATCATGATATTCCAAATTGTGAGTGCCATTCTTCACTTTGGTAATGTCAACATCAGGGAAAAGAGCGGGGAGTCATCTGAGATTCCAGTAAGTTTTGATATTGTTAAACTCATTAAATAAGTTCTACTTTTATCAGGTAAATGCTATCTTTCTTCTTCTTCTTCTTCGTTCATCCGGAGTTTTTTTTCGGATGTGATTGCGTTGTGCCTGTTTACAGCAGAGCTGCGTTCTTGCGCCGTTAGGCCGACACATCCGACTTCTGCGGGCATTTGTTGACCGGGTTAACCTTCCCGGGGGTTTCTTAGGACGTTTGACTCTCACTGTTGTGGTGTTATCCCCCATCCCAGCTGGTCCATATAGAACAGCCAAAGATCCTGGTCAGCCCTCAAGGGAAGGCAGGGGCAGACCATGGGCATTCCCCGCCATCCAAGGAGGCTTCCATACTTGCAGAGCCGATACATAGCGCTCTGGTACTGGGCTCACCCAAGGAATCGTCACGTCCTGCACATGGCTGCTTAGCCTCACTTCCGTATATTGGGCCTTCCGTTCACCATAGGCTGTTCTTCCGGAAACCAGAAGTATGCAGTCTGCAGATGACATCCACACAGTGAGCTTTCGATTCGGACTTTCCACGTAATGGATTTGCTATCCAAGCAATATTCCATTTCATGCCACTAGGACACTTTTCCACCTTTTATGAAGCCCACACAATGGGCTTTTGATTCGGACTTTCCACGTAATGGATTTGCTATCAAGCAATATTCCATTTCGAGCCACTAGGACACTTTTCCACCTTTTATGAAGCCCACACAGCGAGCTTTCGATTTGGACTTTCCACATAATGGATTTGCTATCCAAGCAATATTTCATTTCATGCCTCTGGGTCTTCATGCACCTTTAAATGTCAACCTGTATGTAGTTAAAGTAAGCTGCGGTCAACTTGAGCTTGTTGATATCTCCATAGAGCTTGTCCTCAAATGAAGCAGGTGTGGGCCAAAATATCTTTCTCTGTTCTGCATACGTTGGGCAATCCTGCAGCAAATGTTTTGCTGTCATTTTTCCAGTTCTACAATTACATTCATCAGTATCTCCTATCTTTAGTTTATTGAACAAGTGGTATTTCAGCCTGTTATGTCCTGTGCGGAGTCTGAAGATTGCTACTTGTTCTCATCGGTCGAGTTTGTAATATGCATCATCCTTCTGATGGCCTGGATGCTCAGATTCCCATTTGGTTCTATAAGTGCTTTTTATCAACCTCTTTGCCTCATTATAGGTTATGTCTATGTCAGGCTGTGGTAGTCGTCCGCCCTCTTTTGCCAGTCTGTCAGCCTCTTCGTTTCCAGGTATACTGCAATGTGATGGGATCCACTGTATTACAACTTTTTTGGATTTCTGGCATAGACCATGGAGTGCTGCTCTTAGGTCAGTTAGTTCTGTGCTGTTATTGCTCTTGAGTATTGAGACAGCTGACTTTGCATCTGTGAAGATAGCTATTTGCTTCTCTTTATTTTCCTCCATCAGGAGCATTTCTGCTGCAGTTTTCAAAGCCTCTACCTCCGCTTTGAAGTTACTTGAAAATTTTCCAGTTGCCATTGAATGTGTTTTTTTCACTCCATTTTTTAAATTTAGGAGAATTCCTCCTCCTCCATTCTCTATTGAATTTTTGGCTGATCCATCTGTATATGCATGGGTCCAATTCCTGCTTGGGTAATGTTCTTTTATGTAGTTTAGGGTTATTTCTCTTCTTTCGGTTTCATGCTGAGTGTTCTTTTTCTCAATACCAGGAATGTTTTCTATCATCTCAGGCAGTTGCTGCTGTCTCCAAGCTGGGAAGTTGTGTGCATTGTGTATGGGCTTGACTGTTGATATGTTAAGTATAGGATCTGCCCTAATCCTTCGTTTTGCAGTTTCTACAAAGTTGCTACGCTTCAGTCTTCCCTTTCCAAAACCATTAAATCTGTTGTACATAGGGTGGTCTGTCAATCTTCTAAATTTTTCTGCTTGTTGCTGGGCTCTGCTATCTCTTCTATCCTGCATTGGTTGTAAACAAGTGATCTTTTCTAGTTCATTAATAGGCGTTGTCTTCAGGCTTCCAGTTATGATTCGCATTCCTTGGTTTTGGACTCTACTTATTTTGCTAAAGTTTGACTTAGCTGCTGTTGCCCAAGCTGCAATGCCATATTCCAGTACTGGCCTCACCCGTCCAGTATATAACTTCTTGAGAACTTTCTCATCTGCTCCCCACGTTGTACCAGCAAGCTTTTTCATGATTGCCATTCTCTGCCTTGCTCTTGTTCGATTTTTCTCAACCTGTGTCTTCCATGTCAGGCGACGATCAAAGGTGACTCCTAGATAGTTTGGATGTTCTTCATGGCGCAATATTTTTCCATTCAATACCAGCTTAGGTTGCTGAGTTTTATTTGAGAGGGAGAACACTGTGCATGTTGTTTTCTCCTCACTTATCTTCACTAGCCATGATTTTGACCAGTCCTCTAGCGCTAATAAGGCTTGCTGTATTCTGCTGTTAGCTGTACTAATATATTCTTCAGATGTCCATATGGCTAGGTCATCTGCAAAGGAGGATGTGTGTACTCTGGCTGGAAAATTTTCTGTGATGTCATTTATATATGCTAGGAATAATGTTGGTGAAAGAACTCCTCCTTGGGGGACACCTTGCTCCAGCAGCATCATTTTGCTTGTTTGTCCTTGTACTTTTGTCCTGGCAGTTCTGTTCTCAAGGTAGTGGCTGATCCATTTATACATTTTTCCACAAACATGCATGTTTTGCAGTTTTACTTTCAGTCCTTCCTTCCATACTTTATCAAATGCTTTTTCTAAATCTATCCAGACTGCTAGTGTGTGCTTTTTCTCTTGGAAGGCATCCTCTATTTCCTGAGCTATATAGGTTATTTGATCTTCAGTGGATCTGTATTTTCTGAATCCTGCTTGGTGTGGTGTTAAGAGTTTGTTTTCTTCCAGATGCCATGTTAGCCTGCCATTGATAATGCGTTCCATTAATTTTCCTACACAGCTCAGTAGACTGATAGGTCGATAGCCATTTGGTTCTTCCAGGTCTTTTCCTTTCTTTGGGACTGGTATTAGTATAGCTTCCTTCCATGCCTGTGGGACTATTCCTCTCTTCCAGCTGTTATTTAGGACTGCTAGTAGTTTCTTCTTTGCCTTGGTGCCTAGTCCTATTAGCATTTCATTTGTGATTCCATCCTTTCCTGGTGATTTCTTCTTTTTTAGGGTATTTATTGCCTGTTCCATTTCTTCCATTGTTAGATTTGCCATCATATATTCTGCTGCTGTCTCTGTATTTCTATGATGTGTCTGTTTGTCTTTGATTGCTTTCTTCTGTTCAGTTGTAATATCAATGTGGTTTGCATTTGCATAGTGTTCCATTAGTGCATTTGCAGCCTTTTTGCCTGTAAGCAAGGCATTTCCTTGTTTAATTGTTATTTGTTTGTTTCTAGATCCTTCATTGTTCATGGCTTTCACTAGTTTCCATAGTTTGTTTCCATCCCTGTCAAAATTCAGGTTTTCTGTTTTTTTCCCTCCAACAATCTCTTGTTGTTTGATTTACTGTTCTTTTATATTTTGCTGAGATGGCTTTGAGAGAGATGTTTGCTTCAATTGTTTGTTCTCTCTCTGCTGTCTTCCTGGCATCTTCAACTTTGTCCTCCAAACTTTGTAGTTCTTCAGTCCAGTATGGTTTGTAATTTTTCCTCGCTCCTTTTGGAATGGACTCAGTGGCTGCCTGTATTATCGCTCTGTTTAGACTTTCCACCATTTGCTTTATGTTGCCATATCGTGTATTTATGTTTTCACAATATTTGTCTGTTAGTATGGCAAATCTGTCCCAATCTGCTCGTTTGTAATTCCAGCGGGGCAAGGGCTTTTGCTCCTGTGGAACATACTCCATATTCATTTCAAGCTTGATTGGTCTGTGGTCACTACCTGCTAATTGGTCCAGCACATGGCGATCGATTTTGTGGAGGATGTCTCCTGTGCAGAAAGCTAAGTCTGGAGTAGAAGTGGTAAGCCATCTTCTGGAGTAGAAGCTCGGTGTGTCATCCGCTTTGTTGAGTAGATGGAGATTTGAGTCTATTTCCCAGTCCTCCAATTCATCTCCTCTTTTGTCAGTATCTGGGTATCCCCATCTTTCTGAACGGCTATTAAAGTCTCCGACAATAATGCAGTTTGTGTCAGTTATTTTCATGTTTGAGAGTGTAAGGTCCTTATCTGCTGGGCTATACAGATTGTAGATTCTTATTTTCACGTCCTTTATCATTATGTCAACACCTATAATTTCCGTTTGGTTGTCAGAGATCACAGATACTTCGCTGCAAGGTATTGTATTTCGTGTAAGTATTAGAACTCCTCCTTTGTGTCCTTCGCGGTCGAAACGTGTGGCCTGATATCCTCTGACTGAGAATTTGTGATTGGCGTTGAGGTGTGTCTCTTGAATGCATGCCACATCTATTCTATCTTTATGAAGACGCTGTGTTAGGGAGTCTTTCTTCTTGTAAACTCCTTCGGCATTCCACTGTAGTATGTTGAGTGTCCGGGGTATTTGGTCAATAGCTCTTAACCTACTCCTCTGTGCCTTGACTCCACAGCACAGGGGAAGGTGACCACCAGTAGTCATGGGTGGACCCCCTCGAGGCAGGGGGCCCGGCACTATCACCGCCTGATGGGACTTCACGGGATTAGCACCATATCGATTAATTTTGATTTGTGACATCATGAATTAAGTTACGTTGCACTGCTTTGTCAAGCCTGTGGCTCAGTACATCCGATTTCGACAAGCATTTATTCGGGATGCTTTCCCTAGCCTTTGACTGTCCCCAGTCTACCTACAAGGCAGCAGGTTTCACGTTGCACTGCTTTGTCAAGCCTGTGGCTCAGTACATCCGATTTCGACAAGCATGTATTTGGGGTGCTTTCCCTAGCCTTTGACTGTCCCCAGTCTACCTACAAGGCAGCAGGTTTGTGTGTCTCTTCGTCTGGTCCCTCTCCCTCGTCACGGTGGACACACAGCAGAGGGGAATGCTATCTTTGTCAAGTACATTATATATTTGCTTCATAAATCATGTTTTTATCAGGTCATCATCATGTGGCATGCCGATACGGTGGGCGGCCATGTTTCGCCATCTCACATGATCACCAGAGTCGTGGATCAACTCTGTGTTCTTGTCTCGATCATACCATGTGGCCAAGCCATCCAGCTATTTACTTCTCTGCCTTCCCTTGTTCTTTTCCCTTCAGTCTTGCCAGTTGTCACCAAGTTCTCTAGTTTATTTCTTTTTGTAAATTGGCCAAACAATTTTGACTGTCTATGTCTAATTTCTCTAATCAGTTTACAGTTCATCTTTATCAAATATGTCCTGTCTTTCTTTGTTACATACATTTTGTCTTTGTGAGGTAAATTTATCTTTGTTGCCAGCTCTGTAGTGAAGGGGTTACGAATGCAGTTTGTAATCCCGATACACAGCTGCGGGCAATTTGGAAGCAGACTTTCTTCCGTTGGTTTCTATATAATGATATGAGTGCTGGTCATTCAGAATGCAATGGCAAACTTTTGTTTTTGTTTTTTGCATATCCTATTTACAGGACATCGCTGTCAACACTAGCACTGCTGTTGTTGATGTCTTGGCAAGTTTACGTTCAGTAGTTTGCCATTGCTTTGTGAACGACCGGCTCCCATACCAACACGATAAAATCTAGTGCGACACGGTCTGCTGCCAAATCGGTCGCAGCTGTAATGACAAACTACTGAACGTAAATTTGCCCAGGAATCCAAACAGCCAAATTACACTGGAGTTGACTGCTATGCCTTGTTTGGTCACTTGAAACATCACGGAAGTTTGGAGAGAACAATAATGGAGGGGTATATGCCTGGAAAGAAAGGAAGAGGAAGGCCAAAGAGAAGATGGGTGCAGGATGTGGCAGATGACCTCTAGATGAGTGTATCAGATGCGGAACATCTTGCTTATGATCGAGAGGTTTTCCAAAAGGTTGTTATGGAAGCGAGGTTCTGCAAAGGACATGCTACAGAATGAATGAATGAATGAATGACTGTTTTCTAGTAAAGTTGAGCGATTCTTCTGGTTTTTATTGATTCACTGATTGTTCTAAAGCTACTATGTCTGGTCATTTCTTACTCTAACATGAGTGTAAGACTACAGATTGTAGACTAAGCTGTTTAACAGATTCAGTGCTAAACAAAAAGTAAGTTTGGACCAAACAAAAAGGAATGACGAAAAATGGGAAGTAGGGGTGTGTCATAGTTATGACTTAAAAGTTGTTAATATGGTAGCAGATTTGTAGTATTATAATGCAATGGCAATATTTCAACCATATATAAGACCTCGGCAGATAGGGCAGTCGCTGAAGATGATCATCATCCTATGGCACTAAATGAGTGATATCTATTTGTTCCATGTACAGGCTACAGATAATGAGTGATATCTATTTGTTCCATGTACAGGCTACAGATAATGAGTGATACCTATTTGTTCCATGTACAGGCTACAGATAATGAGTGATATCTATTTGTTCCATGTACAGGCTACAGATAATGAGTGATATCTATTTGTTCCATGTACAGGCTACAGATAATGAGTGATATCTATTTGTTCCATGTACAGGCTACAGATGTGTCTGTGTCGATCGTGTGTAAGCTTCTGGGCATTGAGGAGTCACAGATGAGGATCTGGTTGTGCTGTCGTAAGATACAGACCTTTCATGAGACTTTGATCAAACCACTGACAAGGTCACAGGTGAGGGGACTGAGGAATAGAGAGAGAGAGAGAGAGAGAGAGAGAGAGAGAGAGAGAGAGAGAGAGAGAGAGAGAGAGAGAGAGAGAGAGAGAGAGAGAGAGGAAAGAGAGAGGAAAGAGAGAAAGGAAACTCTTGATGGCAAAAGTGTTTACTAAACTTCTATTGTATTATATTGATTGAACTTTTCTTTAAACAACATCTCTTGTATTATGAGGAGGCTTCAAATGAAAACCTTATATTTTTTTGGGTGAATATATTCTGAAAAAGAAAAGAACAAATGTATCATTTTTCGATGTAATCTCCACTGTGATCAATGCAAGTCCTCCAGCTCCAATAAAGTGCTTGGACTCCTGTAGATAAAAATGCCCTTGGCCACATGTGTAACCAACTCATGCACCATCTGTATTACCTCTTCATCAGACCGAAAAAGTCTTTCCTCCCAATAACTTATTGCGTTGTCCAAACAGGTAGAAGTCACTTGAGGCTAGGTCTGGCAAGTACGGGGGAATGTGGTACATGCTGAAAGTGGAGGTCTTTGATGATTTCAACCATTGAATGGGCATTATGGGGTCGAGCATTGTCATGTTGCAAAAGGACACCTTTACTCAGAAGTCCACATCGTTTTGATTTGATTGCAAGTCGAAGATGATTCCCGAGATCTGCATACATATCTCTGGTGACAGTTTTCTCTCTTGGCATGTAGTGCTCTAAAGTAACGCCTTGTTTATCCCAATTGTGAATCAGCATAACCTTCCCTGCAGATGGTCGCGTGTAAACTTCTTTGGTTTCGGTGAGGAGGGATGGCGCCATTCCTTTCTCGCTCTCTTCTTTTCTGGCTTGTGGTAGTGAACCCAGGTTTCATCTCCAGTAACAATTCTTAATAGGAAACAAACACCTTCTGCTTTAAAGCACTGCAAAAGTTCTTGACAAGCATCAATGCATCGTCGTTTAAATTCTGGAGTAAGCTGCTGTGGCACACAACTTGCAGACACTTTGCAGTACTGTAGCACATCATGGATGATGTGTGCTGAACTTTGACAGATGTCACGATGGGCAGCAATGTCACTTATAGTCAGTCAACGGTTTTCCAGTATGAGGCCTTCAATAGCTGCAGTCGACTCTGGGGTCACTACTTGGTGTGTTTGTCACAGAAGTCACGCCGTTTTGAAACTTCCTACTCCACTCATAATACACTTGCTGGACTGACAGGCATGCATCACTATACTGGACCTTCATTCGTCAATGAATTTTTATAGGTTTCACCCTTCACTGATAAAAAAATGGATAACAGAATGCTGCTCCGCTTTGGTGCATGTCAGAAGTAGGGCGGCATCTTTAAACTGTCCTTATGACATTACCGTGTTCTTCTGCACATGCTTAACATTCTTGACATCCTTGACAACAATATTGACAGGTTACAAGACAATGACATGGTTATTATAACTTCTATCAACCCGGGAAGGTTAACCCAGTCAACAAACACCCGCAGAAGTCGGATCTGTCGGCCTATAGGTGTAAATAAACAGGCACAAAGCAATTACATCTGAAAAAACACTCCGGATGAATGTAGAAGAAGAAAAAGAAGAAGTAACTTCTATCAAACTTTTAAGGTTTTCATTTGAAGCCACCTCATATATTGATTGAACTTTTCTTCACTAAACATGTATTTTATTATATTGATTGGACTTTTCTTAAGAAAAATCTATTGTATTATATGTGATCTGACTTTTCTTCATCAAACATCTACTGTATTATATTGTTTGTTTGGACTTTTCTCCACCAAACATCTACTGAATTATGTTTTCTTCACCAAACAGGCAACTCTTGCTAGAGATGCCTTAGTGAAGACAATATATTCTCGGCTCTTTGACTGGATTGTTCGCCAGATAAACAGAGCACTGCACTCATCTGCCAAAGCACATAAATTTATAGGTGTTTTGGACATCTACGGGTGAGTATTGTGTTTTATAGTAGAGAGATAGTTTAGTTTAGTCGACGGATCAACATCACAGCATATGGTGTAACCCATAAGTGCTCCGTTCTACTCCTAACTCAAGCCTTAGTCCGGAGAAACTCAGCTCAATGCATGAACTCCATAACACCGGCAAGGATCCTGAAATACTTTAGGTAGATTTTTAACTCAAAATTTTGTCTGGGCAGCGCCGTGTTAGACTACTCTTTTTCGATTTCCAACTGCCAAGGGATGTTTTACGTGCACAACAATACTCAGGTGTCCAATCTCACTACTCAGAGACCAGGGGAAATTTTGTTACTAGAAGTCCACATGAAAAAATCCTGACCCTCACCGAGGCTTGAACCCGGGACCTCCAGCACTCGAGGTGGACACCGTACCTCGAGACCACTCAGCCCCCCCATGGTGTCTGAGAGGGGATGAAGAAGTTTGCAACAGAGTACCCGCAGAGATGGTACTTTGATATCAGGCTGGCTCTGCGTCGAAGGGGTTATGGACACAATTAGCAGCAGACCGCCTTGCGTTCGGTTTTTAATAAAGTGGTATGGGTGCCGGTCTTTCAGAAAACAATAGCAAACTACTGACCGTAAACTTCCAAGAGATCACAAACAGCCAAACAATGCTGGGGTTGACTGCGACATCCTGTAAAGGATATTAAACTAACTGAAAATGGTAGTCATGTAGCACAGTGGCTAGCATGCTAGTCTGCCAGCCTGTCAGTTATGTTTGAATCCCAATAAGACAGATGGGCTCCCAGATTGATTCAGCAGCAAATGAGTCTGGGAATTAAAGTTGGCTGCTGTATTTTTGACCACACCACCTACCAAGTACCGGTTGGTCTATAAAAAAGTGAGACTAGCACCATATTACTGTCAGATCTTAGTCAGATATGATTAAGCTACCGTATGACAGCAGACGGTACTACCTGCTTTCTGTTAACACCGAATGTAGGGCGGTGCTCACCAAACCTGACACCCCAAATTGTGCCAATGGCTTCGGGTGGAGGAGTGCATTTGGAAGGGTACAAGCCTTACCCTAGTGCGAGTAAATGCAAACTAAAGACTAAACGTCATGACAGGGCAGACCAGGCCCTAAGGCTTGGTCAGTAACTGTTCTAGAATCGAAGCTCCGACATGCGGACAGTTAGAGCATTTATTGACCCGCCAGCTTCTGCAGCTTGTCTTGTTCCAGATGTATTGGTGTTACCTTTCCTCTGGAGTAAATTAAGTATGTTGAGAGAGTGATCATGCTGCATGGGCAAGACATGGTCTGTAAATTCAGCCCAGGGTTTGTGTTATGGAGAGGTATAACTCCATTTTACAAACTATCATCTGTCAAGATGGCCAGGTGCCAGTTGGCACCATATATACAATACACCTCAAGACACGTTAAAGGGAGGAGTCTCCGTGATGAAGCAGTTATGCCAACTGCCTTGCACGCTGAAGGTTGTAGGTTTGATTCTAGGCTACGTCGTTCACTTCACAAGTGTAATTTTCTTACACTTTATGTGACGATTTCGGCAGGTCACTCTGTGGAAAGAGACTGAGCCACATGGGATAAAAACTGATGCAAGGATGTCGATCCTCTTGCCTTTTACACACTGTTAAACGTGTTAAAGGGACATATACTGGGTGATTGTAAAGTCTCACTACACTTTTTATATAGAACAAATGTGAAAAATGAAGTACATAATGTCATAAAAATATGCTAAAAATAATTAAATTAGTTCAGTAGTCACTGCGATGGTCTAACACTGTTTTGGGGAAGCTAGAAAGTACCAATGAAGTATTTACTATAACAACAGGTGTTGAAAATGTCTACCATGGGCTTCAAGAGATGACTGTACAGTCTCTTCAGATTGTTAAATACCTTCTGCAATGTGTCTGTTGTTATTTCTTGTGTTGATAACACCATTCTGTTTGGAGTGCAAAGAATTACTCCAGCAGACTGCAGTAATTCGCTGCATATTGCTTCACGATGGACTGTGGAGCACTTTTTATTTGATAACGTCATGTACTTCATTTTTCAAATTTGTTCTGCGTACAAAGTGTAGTGAAACTTTACAAACACCCTGTAGTACTTTTCTTTGCATTCAATAGAAGCGCTAGAATAGAGAAATTCGCCGTATATGGGGAAATATTAGGTAACAGGACAGCCTTGTTAGTATAGTGGCTAGATGTTTGCCTTCCAGCCCATTGGTCATAGGTTCAAATCCACATTGAGATCATCATCATCAAGTGCCCTACCAGCTGGCATAGGCTGTTATGTCTCTCCACAGATCTCGGTCTTTGATGTTCTGGATCAACTCTGCTGGTGATATTCCTCCATGCCACCGTCTCAGTCCATCCAGCATAATTTTTCTTGGTCGGCCTCCTTTCTCTTCCCTTTGATCTTTCCAGTTGTCACGATGTTCTCCAATGCCTCTCTTCTCATTGCATGACCAAAGAAAGCTTTTTGTCTCTTTTTTATTGTTGTATTAAGATTCTAGTTTCATTAGCCTCTTTCAGGAAATCATCGTTAGTTACTCGGGCTGTCCAAGAAATTCACAACATTCATCACAGGAACCACATCTCTGTTGCTTCCAAGTTCTTAATTTATTCATTTATATTCCAAGATTCACTGCCATAAAGCAAAACAGGTTCTATATAGCACCTCAGCACTCTCTTTTTTACATTCAATGATAGTGACATATTCATGAACAGTCACAAATCAGAGGCATCGAACAACATTGCCCCTCTGCTGTGTGTCCACCGTGACGAGGTAGAGGGGCTTGTGCGTCCCAATGACCCCAAGAGCTATGCCGACGGTAGTACAGCTACTGGTAGGGCCACCCATGTCGGACAGGTCAAGGGAGAGGGACCAGACGAAGAGACACACAAACCTGCTGCCTTGTAGGTAGACTGGGGACAGTCAAAGGCTAGGGAAAGCACCCCGAATACATGCTTGTCAAAATCGGATGTACTGAGTCACAGGCTTGACAAAGCAGTGCAACGTAAAACCTGCTGCCTTGTAGGTAGACTGGGGACAGTCAAAGGCTAGGGAAAGTATCCCGATTAAATGCTTGTCGAAATCGGATGTACTGAGCCACAGGTTTGACAAAGCAGTGCAACGTAACTTAATTCATGATGTCACAAATCAAAATTAATCGTTATGGTGCTAATCCCGTGAAGTCCCATCAGGCGGCGATAGTGCCGGGCCCCCTGCCTCGAGGGGGTCCACCCATGACTACTGGTGGTCACCTTCCCCTGTGCTGTGGAGTCAAGGCACAGAGGAGTAGGTTAAGAGATATTGACCAAATACCCCGGACACTACATACTACACCTCAACGCCAATCACAAATTCTCAGTCAGAGGATATCAGGCCACACGTTTCGACCGCGAAGGACACAAAGGAGGAGTTCTAATACTTACACGAAATACAATATCTTGCAGCGAAGTATCTGTGATTTCTGACAACCAAACGGAAATGATAGATATTGATATAATGATAAAGGACGTGAAAATAAGAATCTACAATCTGTATAGCCCAGCAGATAAGGAACTTACACTCTCAAACATGAAAATAACTGACACAAACTGCATTATTGTCGGAGACTTTAATAGCCGTTCAGAAAGATGGGGATACCCAGATACTGACAAAAGAGGAGATGAATTGGAGGACTGGGAAATAGACTCAAATCTCCATCTACTCAACAAAGTGGATGACACACCGAGCTTCTACTCCAGAAGATGGCTTACCACTTCTACTCCAGACTTAGCTTTCTGCACAGGAGACATCCTCCACAAAATCGATTGCCATGTGTTGGACCAATTAGCAGGTAGTGACCACAGACCAATCAAGCTTGTAATGAATATGGAGTATGTTCCACAGGAACAAAAGCCCTTGCCCCGCTGGAATTACAAACGAGCAGATTGGGACAGATTTGCCATACTAACAGACAAATATTGTGAAAACATAAATACACGATATGGCAACATAAAGCAAATGGTGGAAAGTCTAAACAGAGCGATAATACAGGCAGCCACTGAGTCCATTCCTAGAGGAGCGAGGAAAAATTACAAACCATACTGGACTGAAGAACTACAAAGTTTGGAGGACAAAGTTGAAGATGCCAGGAAGACAGCAGAGAGAGAACAAACAATTGAAGCGAATATCTCTCTCAAAGCCATCTCAGCAAAATATAAAAGAACAGTAAATCAAACAACAAGAGATTGTTGGAGGGAAAAAACAGAAAACCTGAATTTTGACAGGGATGGAAACAAACTATGGAAACTAGTGAAAGCCATGAACAATGAAGGACCTAGAAACAAACAAATAACAATTAAACAAGGAAATGCCTTGCTTACAGGAAAAAAGGCTGCAAATGCACTAATGGAACACTATGCAAATGCAAACCACATTGATATTACAACCGAACAGAAGAAAGCAATCAAAGACAAACAGATACATCATAGAAATACAGAGACAGCAGCAGAATATATGATGGCAAATCTAACAATGGAAGAAATGGAACAGGCAATAATACCCTAAAAAAGAAGAAATCACCAGGAAAGGATGGAATCACAAATGAAATGCTAATAGGACTAGGCACCAAGGCAAAGAAGAAACTACTAGCAGTCCTAAATAACAGCTGGAAGAGAGGAATAGTCCCACAGGCATGGAAGGAAGCTATACTAATACCAGTCCCAAAGAAAGGAAAAGACCTGGAAGAACCAAATGGCTATCGACCTATCAGTCTACTTAGCTGTGTAGGAAAATTAATGGAACGCATTATCAATGGCAGGCTAACATGGCATCGGGAAGAAAACAAACTCTTAACACCACACCAAGCAGGATTCAGAAAGTACAGATCCACTGAAGATCAAATAACCTATATAGCTCAGGAAATAGAGGATGCCTTCCAAGAGAAAAAGCACACACTAGCAGTCTGGATAGATTTAGAAAAAGCATTTGATAAAGTATGGAAGGAAGGACTGAAAGTAAAACTGCAAAACATGCATGTTTGTGGAAAAATGTACAAATGGATCAGCCACTACCTTGAGAACAGAACTGCCAGGACAAAAGTACAAGGACAAACAAGCAAAATGATGCTGCTGGAGCAAGGTGTCCCCCAAGGAGGAGTTCTTTCACCATTATTATTCCTTCACATCACAGAAAATTTTCCAGCCAGAGTACACACATCATCCTTTGCAGATGACCTAGCCATATGGACATCTGAAGAATATATTAGTACAGCTAACAGCAGAATACAGCAAGCCTTATTAGCGCTAGAGGACTGGCCAAAATCATGGCTAGTGAAGATAAGTGAGGAGAAAACAACATGCACAGTGTTCTCCCTCTCAAATAAAACTCAGCAACCTAAGCTGGTATTGAATGGAAAAATATTGCGCCATGAAGAAAATCCAAACTATCTAGGAGTCACCTTTGATCGTCGCCTGACATGGAAAACACAGGTTGAGAAAAATCGAACAAGAGCAAGGCAAAGAATGGCAATCATGAAAAAGCTTGCTGGTACAACGTGGGGAGCAGATGAGAAAGTTCTCAAGAAGCTATATACTGGACGGTTGAGGCCAGTACTGGAATATGGCATTGCAGCTTGGGCAACAGCAGCTAAGTCAAACTTTAACAAAATAAGTAGAGTCCAAAACCAAGGAATGCGAATCATAACTGGAAGCCTGAAGACAACGCCTATTAATGAACTAGAAAAGATCACTTGTTTACAACCAATGCAGGATAGAAGAGATAGCAGAGCCCAGCAACAAGCAGAAAAATTTAGAAGATTGACAGACCACCCTATGTACAACAGATTTAATGGTTTTGGAAAGGGAAGACTGAAGCGTAGCAACTTTGTAGAAACTGCAAAACGAAGGATTAGGGCAGATCCTATACTTAACATATCAACAGTCAAGCCCATATACAATGCACACAAGTTCCCAGCTTGGAGACAGCAGCAACTGCCTGAGATGATAGAAAACATTCCTGGTATTGAGAAAAAGAACACTCAGCATGAAACCGAAAGAAGAGAAATAACCCTAAACTACATAAAAGAACATTACCCAAGCAGGAATTGGACCCATGCATATACAGATGGATCAGCCAAAAATTCAATAGAGAATGGAGGAGGAGGAATTCTCCTAAATTTAAAAAATGGAGTGAAAAAAACACATTCAATGGCAACTGGAAAATTTTCAAGTAACTTCAAAGCGGAGGTAGAGGCTCTGAAAACTGCAGCAGAAATGCTCCTGATGGAGGAAAATAAAGAGAAGCAAATAGCTATCTTCACAGATGCAAAGTCAGCTGTTTCAATACTGAAGAGCAATAACAGCACAGAACTAACTGACCTAAGAGCAGCACTCCATGGTCTATGCCAGAAATCCAAAAAAGTTGTAATACAGTGGATCCCATCACATTGCAGTATACCTGGAAACGAAGAGGCTGACAGACTGGCAAAAGAGGGCGGACGACTACCACAGCCTGACATAGACATAACCTATAATGAGGCAAAGAGGTTGATAAAAAGCACTTATAGAACCAAATGGGAATCAGAGCATGTCAGGCCACCATAAGGATGATGCATATTACAAACTCGACCGAAGAGAACAAGTAGCAATCTTCAGACTCCGCACAGGACATAACAGGCTGAAATACCACTTGTTCAATAAACTAAAGATAGGAGATACTGATGAATGTAATTGTAGAACTGGAAAAATGACAGCAAAACATTTGCTGCAGGATTGCCCAACGTATGCAGAACAGAGAAAGATATTTTGGCCCACACCTGCTTCATTTGAGGACAAGCTCTATGGAGATATCAACAAGCTAAAGTTGACCGCAGCTTACTTTAACTACATACAAGTTGACATTTAAAGGTGCATGAAGACCCAGAGGCATGAAATGGAATATTGCTTGGATAGCAAATCCATTATGTGGAAAGTCCAAATCGAAAGCTTGCTGTGTGGGCTTCAAAAAAGGTGGAAAAGTGTCCTAGTGGCACGAAATGGAACATTGCTTGGATAGCAAATCCATTACGTGGAAAGTCTGAATCAAAAACCCATTGTGTGGGCTTCATAAAAGGTGGAAAAGTGTCCTAGTGGCATGAAATGGAATATTGCTTGGATAGCAAATCCATTACGTGGAAAGTCCGAATCAAAAGCCCACTGTGTGGGCTTCATAAAAGGTGGAAAAGTGTCCTAGTGGCACGAAATGGAATATTGCTTGGATAGCAAATCCATTACGTGGAAAGTCTGAATCAAAAGCCCACTGTGTGGGCTTCATAAAAGGTGGAAAAGTGTCCTAGTGGCACGAAATGGAATATTGCTTGGATAGCAAATCCATTACATGGAAAGTCCGAATCGAAAGCTCACTGTGTGGATGTCATCTGCAGACTGCATACTTCTGGTTTCCGGAAGAACAGTCCTATGGTGAACGGAAGGCCCAATATACGGAAGTGAGGCTAAGCAGCCACTGTGCAGGACGTGACGATTCCTTGGGTGAGCCCAGTACCAGAGCGCTATGTATCGGCTCTGCAAGTATGGAAGCCTCCTTGGATGGTGGGGAATGCCCATGGTCTGCCCCTGCCTTCCCTTGAGGGCTGACCAGGATCTTTGGCTGTTCTATATGGACCAGCTGGGATGGGGGATAACACCACAACAGTGAGAGTCAAACGTCCTAAGAAACCCCCGGGAAGGTTAACCCGGTCAACAAATGCCAGCAGAAGTTGGATGTGTCGGCCTAACGGCGCAAGAACGCAGCTCTGCTGTAAACAGGCAGAGCGCAATCACATCCGAAAAAAAAACTCCGGATGAACGAAGAAGAAGAAGAACAACAACATTGAGGTGGATTTTAAAAATTAACCTGTGGTACCAGGAATTGTCTCGTGAAGTAATATTAAGCTATATTGACAACTTCACCCACTAAATGTCATCTGGTCTATACAAATATGTGTCTAGCACCATATGCCTGTTGTGATTTAAGTAGAAAAAAGTAGAGTTGAATCAAGAGCCAACACCACAGCACTTGGAACATTCCCATACCTGCTCCGTCCTCATCTTCAACAGGCAGTGAAGAGTCCCAATACTAATGGTAAGGGATATTAATGGGTCCATAACTTTACTTACTTCTAGACAGGAGAGACTGAGGAGGACATAACAAGATGTACATGGAAAGGTTGAACAGACGAGCAACAAATAATATTGTCAGCAGCACAAGTTCACTGAAATGTCAAACTGTGGTGAGCATGGGAGAGCCATGGTGACTGAACCTGCTTCAGACCTGGCACTTGAAGATGAAGAATGTGTAGAAGAAGGAGGATGAAGAGGAAGAGGAGGAGTAGGAGGGAGATGAAGACAAATAGGAAGGAAGAGGGAGAGGAAGACAGAGGAAAAAAGAAGGAAGAGGAAGAAAAAGGAGGAAGAAGAAGAAGAAGGTGGAGGAAGAGGAAAAAGAGGAAGAGGAAAAAAAGGACGAAGAAGGAAGATGAAGAAGAAGAAGGAAGTGGAAGAAGAAGGAAGAGGAAGTAGGAGAGCAAGGAAGAGAAGGAGGAGGACAGAAGAGGAAGGAAGAAGAAGAGAAAAGACAGAAGAGGAAGAAGAAGGATGAGGAAGAAGAAGGAAGAGGAAAAGGAAGGAAGAAGAAGAGAAAGAGGACAGAAGAGGAAGAAGAAGGATGAGGAAGAAGAAGGAAGAGGAAAAGGAAGGAAAATGAAGAAGGAGGAAGAGGAAGGAAGATGTAGAAGAAGGAAGAGGAAGAAGAAAGAAAAGGAAGAAGAAGTAAGAGGAAGGATGAGAAAGAGGAAGGATGAGGAAGAGGAAAGAAAAGGAATAGGAAAGAAGAGGAACAAGAAGGAAGAGTGAGAAGGAAGAAGAAGAAGAAAGAGGAAGAAGAAGGAAAAGAAAAAGTGAGGAAGAAAAAGGAAGAGGTAGTAGAAGGAAGAAGAAGGAAGAGGAAGAAAAAGTAAGAGGAAGAGGAAAAAGAAAGAGGAAGGAAGAGGTAGTAGAAGGAAGAAGAAGGAAGAGGAAAAAAAAGTAAGAGGAATAGGAAGGCTGAAGGAAGAGGAAGAGGAAGAAAGAGGAAAAAGAAGGAAGAGGAAGAAAAAGGAAGAGAAAGAAGAAGGTGGCCGAAGAGGAAAAAGAGGAGGAGGAAGGAAGAGGATGAAGAAGAAGAAGGAAGTGGAAGAAAAAGGAAGAGGAAGAAGGAGAGCAAGGAAGAGAAGGGGGAGGAAAGAAGAGGAAGGAAGAAGAAGAGAAAGAGGACAGAAGAGGAAGAAGCATGAGGAAGTAGAAGGAAGAGGAAAAGGAAGGAAAATGAAGGAGGAAGAGGAAGGAAGATGTAGAAGAAGGAAGAGGAAGAAGAAAGAAGAGGAAGAAGAAGTAAGAGGAAGGATGAGGAAGAGGAAAGAAAAGGAAGAGGAAAGAAGAGGAAAAAGAAGGAAGAGTGAGAAGAAGGAAGAAGAAGAAAGAGGAAGAGGAAGAAGAAGGAAAAGAAAGAGTGAGGAAGAGGAAGGAAGAGGTAGTAGAAGGAAGAGGAAGAAAGAGGAAGAGGAAGGATAAATGAACGAACGAACAAAAATCTTTATTTTCAAAGGGTCTAGAAATGGGCATGCAGGCCCGTCTGACATTCTGCCCTTCTTCTCTATTTCCTCTCATAATACTTTCATTCAACATCTCTTATGAAGCAAATATTTGGCAACAAAAGAACAATAAGCATTAAAACGCATGAAAAATAATCAATAATGGATGACTCGCTGAGGCAGTGTTTAACGTGGGCATTATAAATACCCAAGGAAGGTGTAACTTGCCATACATATGGGAATGTTTTTTGGCTAGTTGTCATTCAAGATAATTTACCATTATTATTGTCTTTGTTGTTGTTGTTGTTTTTTTTTTTTTATGGGGGAATGTAGTGTGTCCAGCGGTAGTGTTCAAACAGGTGAGGAAGAGTAAGGGTGAGGAAGATGAAGGAAGAGGAAAAAGAAGAAAGAGGAAGATGAGGGAGGAGAAAGAAGAAGGAAGAGGAAGAAGAAGGAAGAGGAAGGAAGAGAATGAGGAAGGAAGAGGAAGAAAAAGGTAGAGGAAGGAAGAGGAAGAAAAAAAAAGAAGAAGAAAAAGGAAGAGGAAGAAGAAGCAAGAGGAAGAAGAAAGAAAAGAGGAAGGAAGAGGAAGAAGAGGGAAGAGGGAGAGGAAGAAAGAGGAAGAGGAAAGAAGAGGTAGAAGAAGGAAGTGGAAGAGGAAGAGAGATGAAGGAAGAGGAAGACGAAGGAAGGGAAAGAAGATGGAAGAGAAAGATGAAGGAAGAGAAAGAAGAAGAAAGAGGAATGAACGAATGAATGAACGAACAATCTTTATTTTGGAAGAAGAAGGGAGATGAAGAGGAAGTGGAAGAGGAAGGAAGAGAATGAGGAAGGAAGAGGAAGACGAGAGAAGAGGAAGAAGAAAAAATAAGGAAGAAGAATAAAGAAAAATGGAGGAAGAAGAGGAGGAGGGGGAGGAGAAGGGAGAGAAGGAGGAGGGAGAGGAAGAAGAAGAAGAAGAAGAAGAAGAAGAAGAAGAAGAAGAAGAAGAAGAAGAAAAAGAAGAAGAAGAAAAAGAAGAAGATGAAGCTTGATGAAAAACACAAGTGAAAATGTTCAATTGCATATGTATATGTCATGTTTATCTATCCATCTTGTCACATTTTATGTTTATTTGTCTGTTGTTTCAGCTAGATCAGTGGTTCTCAACCTTTTTTGGCCCGTGCCTCCCTTCACCATATTTTCAGACCGTCATTCCCTACCTAAAAATCCCGCCCCCGCCCCTACACAGTATACGTAATAATGGAAGCTAAATTTAATAGCACATACTAAAACAAGTCTAGACGTCTACATAAAACATGATTTGTGGGTCTACTTACTTTAAAAATTAAATTTTAGAAGGGTGAGACGTACAGAACCGTACAGTATGAAGAGAAAAACAATATCAAGTAATCGGTTCTTGTAATAACATTATCTTGAAATAATCTTAATTCCCCCTTGGAAACCCTAAAATCCCCCCTCCCCGGGGGGGGGGGGGATTTTAGGGTTTCCAAGGGGGGGGGGAATTCCCCACCAGTTGAGAACCACTGAGCTAGATAGTTGCTTCTCCTGCTTTCATCCCATTTTGTCATAAAATTGTTTGCTGCCTCAATTTACATCTTGAAATTGAAGCTGCATATTTCAGAAATCAGGGAGAATGCAGCTAGACATTAAAATCAATGTATTCCCTTAGTGAATGTAAACAAAGACACCATAAACAATAAATAAATACAGCTAGACATTGGCTTTCTCAATACAGTGAAAAATATTCTTAGGAATTTAGAATGTAAGAGGAATCACCATTGGGAGACATCAATAACATTAGATATACGGAGGATACAGTATTAACTGCAGACAATGAACAGGACTTGCAACATGATGTAGATATTGTTGTTGTAGTACACAGTGAACAACTGAAGTTGTAATTAAATTGTAATAAAACATAGATTATGGTTGTCACTAGGAAGAATGAAATACCACAATTTAATGTACAGGTAAATGATAATATCCTATAACAGGTGAATTGGTAAAACTATCTCAGAGAATCATAAAATCTGATGGGAGGTGCCTTGAAGAGATTAGAACAAGTATTGCTATGGCAAAGGTAGCCTTTTGCAAGATAGAAAACATACCAACCAATAAACAGATGTTAATTGCAAAGAGAAAAAGTGTGTTAAAGTGTTACATAGAACCTATACTTTTGTATGGATGTGAAACATGAACAACCTGAAAAACGTGTTATAGCAGTGGACGCATGGATTCTGAGGAAAATACAAAGAATATCATGGACAGACATAAAAACCAATGAGCAAGTCCTGCAAAAATAAATGAAAACCTTAATCTGATTGGAAAAATTAGATGCAGACAGTCAAAATTCATGCAGACAGTCAAAATTCATGCAGACAGTCAAAATTCATTGAGTAGGTTGTAAGAAGAAATAAATTGGAGAACTTGGTGACAACTTGCCAGATTGAGAGAAAAAGAACAAGGGAAAGGCAGAGATGTGGATGGCTTAGCCATGTGGTATGGTTGGAACAAGAACACAGAGCTGATCCACGAGATCTGGTGATCGAGTGAGATGGTGAAACATGACTGCCCACACTTATTGGCATGGCACATGTTGATGATGATGAGACATGCTGGCCAGATACTTACACACTGTTGTCCTCTTTCAGGTTTGAGACATTCCAGATCAACAGCTTTGAGCAGTTCTGTATCAACTATGCCAATGAGAAACTTCAACAAATTTTTAACATGGTAAGCTTTATTTACATAGGCATTGAGTTGGAGTCCGTAGACAATGGACTACCTAAAACCCACGGAAAACACATGACTAACTGGGCCTAATCCCAGCCAGTTCGCTTGTGCAGTGCTGAATCATGACCTAGTTAGTTAGTTAGTCAACAGATTATCGATAAACATACAACTCCACATTGTGCCAACAGCTTCGGGCGGAGGAGCGCAATTGAGAGGGTGCAAGCCTTATCCTGGTGCGAGGAAACGCAACCTAAAAACTAAATGTCATGGCAGGGCAGACCAGGCCCTAAGCCTTAGTCAGCAACTGGTCTAGGATGGAAGCTCAGACAGGCGTACAGTTAGAGCATTGCTTTGCCAATTCAGCAGCTTCTGCAGCTTGTCTTGTTCCGGATGTATTGGTGTTATCTTTCCTCTGGAGTAAACCAGGCAGGCAGGAGAGAGGGATCATGCTGCATGGACAAGACATGGCTTTGTGCTATGGATAGATTATTATGCCTTTTTGAAGCACAGTGTAATAAGTATCGTCTGTCAAGACAGCCAAGTGCCAGTACAACAAATTATCCTTACTTAACATCGAACTTTTCACTCCACAGGTGCTGCGATCCCCTCCATTGTTTTTCCCTCAGTGTGTAGTGTCTGATACTTTAGTTCTTCTTCTTCTTCTTCTTCTTCGTTCATCCGGAGTTTTTTTTCCGGATGTGATTGCGTTGTGCCTGTTTACAGCACAGCTGCGTTCTTGCGCCGTTAGGCCGACACATCCAACTTCTGCGGGCATTTGTTGACCGGGTTAACCTTCCCGGGGGTTTCTTAGGACGTTTGGCTCTCACTAGTGTGGTGTTATCTCCCATCCTAGCTGGCCCATATAGAACAGCCAAAGACATCCTGGTCAGCCCTCAAGGGAAGGCAGGGGCAGACCATGGGCATTCCCCACCATCCAAGGAGGCTTCCATAATTGCAGAGCCAACACACAGCGCTCTGGTACTGGGCTCACCCAAGGAATCATCACGTCCTGCACATGGCTGCTTAGCCTTACTTCCGTATATTGGGCCTTCCGTTCACCATAGGCTGTTCTTCCGGAAACCAGAAGAATGCAGTGTGCAGATGACATCCACACAGTGAGCTTTCGACTCGGACTTTCCGCGCAATGGATTTGCTATCCGAGCAATATTCCATTTCGTGCCACTAGGACACTTTTTCCACCTTATCTGAAGCCCACACAGTGAGCTTTTGATTCGGACTTTCCACGTAATGGATTTGCTATCCAAGCAATATTCCATTTCGTGCCACTAGGACACTTTTTCCACCTTTTATGAAGCTCACACAGTGAGCTTTTGATTCGGACTTTCCACGTAATGGATTTGCTATCCGAGCAATATTCCATTTCATGCCTCTGGGAGGCTTTTGTAACCGACATACCTGTGGTATGAAGTGTGGCAGTCTGAATACTTCTTCATACACCTTTAAATGTCAACATGTATGTAGTTAAAGTAAGCTGCGGTCAACTTGAGCTTGTTGATATCTCCATAGAGCTTGTCCTCAAATGAAGCAGGTGTGGGCCAAAATATCTTTCTCTGTTCTGCATATATTGGGCAATCCTGCAGCAAATGTTTTGCTGTCATTTTCCAGTTCGACAATTACATTCATCGGTATCTCCTATTTTTAGTTTATTGAACAAGTGGTATTTCAGCCTGTTATGTCCTGTGCGGAGTCTGAAGATTGCTACTTGTTCTCTTCGGTCGAGTTTGTAATATGCATCATCCTTCTGGTGGCCTGGATGCTCTGATTCCCATTTGGTTTTATAGGTGCTTTTTATCAACCTCTTTGCCTCATTGTAAGTTATGTCTATGTCAGGCTGTGGTAGTCGTCCGCCCTCTTTTGCCAGTCTGTCAGCCTCTTCATTTCCAGGTATACTGCAATGTGATGGGATCCACTGTATTACAACTTTTTTGGATTTCTGGCTTAGACCATGGAGTGCTGCTCTTAGGTCAGCTATTTCTGTGCTGTTATTGCTCTTCAGTATTGAGACAGCTGACTTTGCATCTGTGAAGATAGCTATTTGCTTCTCTTTATTTTCCTCCATCAAGAGCATTTCTGCTGCAGTTTTCAGAGCCTCTACCTCTGCTTTGAAGTTACTTGAAAACTTTCCAGTTGCCACTGAATGTGTTTTTTTCACTCCATTTTTTAAATTTAGGAGAATTCCTCCTCCTCCATTCTCTATTGAATTTTTGGCTGATCCATCTGTATATGCATGGGTCCAATTCCTGCTTGGGTAATGTTCTTTTATGTAGTTTAGGGTTATTTCTCTTCTTTCGGTTTCATGCTGAGTGTTCTTTTTCTCAATACCAGGAATGTTTTCTATCATCTCAGGCAGTTGCTGCTGTCTCCAAGCTGGGAAGTTGTGTGCATAGTAAATGGGCTTGACTGTTGATATGTTAAGTATGGGATCTGCCCTAATCTTTCGTTTTGCATTTTCTACAAAGTTGCTACGCTTCAGTCTTCCTTTTCCAAAACCATTAAACCTGTTATACATAGGGTGGTCTGTCAATCTTCTAAATTTTTCTGCTTGTTGCTGGGCTCTGCTATCTCTTCTGTCCTGCATTGGTTGTAAACAAGTGATCTTTTCTAGTTCATTAATAGGCGTTGTCTTCAGGCTTCCAGTTATGATTCGCATTCCTTGGTTTTGGACTCTACTTATTTTGTTAAAGTTTGACTTAGCTGCTGTTGCCCAAGCTGAATGCCATATTCCAGTACTGGCCTCACCCGTCCAGTATATAACTTCTTGAGAACTTTCTCATCTGCTCCCCACGTTGTACCAGCAAGCTTTTTCATGATTGCCATTCTTTGCCTTGCTCTTGTTCGATTTTTCTCAACCTGTGTTTTCCATGTCAGGCGACGATCAAAGGTGACTCCGAGATAGTTTGGATGTTCTTCATGGCGCAATATTTTTCCATTCAATACCAGCTTAGGTTGCTGAGTTTTATTTGAGAGGGAGAACACTGTGCATGTTGTTTTCTCCTCACTTATCTTCACTAGCCATGATTTTGACCAGTTCTCTAGTGCTAATAGGGCTTGCTGTATTCTGCTGTTAGCTGTACTAATATATTCTTCAGATGTCCATATGGCTAGGTCATCTGCAAAGGAGGATGTGTGTACTCTGGCTGGAAAATTTTCCGTGATGTCGTTTATATATGCTAGGAATAATGTTGGTGAAAGAACTCCTCCTTGGGGGACACCTTGCTCCAACAGCATCATTTTGCTGGTTTGTCCTTGTACTTTTGTCCTGGCAGTTCTGTTCTCAAGGTAGTGGCTGATCCATTTGTACATTTTCCCACAAACATGCATTTTTTGCAGTTTTACTTTCAGTCCTTCCTTCCATACTTTATCAAATGCTTTTTCTAAATCTATCCAGACTGCTAGTGTGTGCGTTTTATCTTGGAAGGCATCCTCTATTTCCTGAGCTATATAGGTTATTTGATCTTCAGTGGATCTGTACTTTCTGAATCCTGCTTGGTGTGGTGTTAAGAGTTTGTTTTCTTCCAGATGCCATGTTAGCCTGCCATTGATAATGCGTTCCATTAATTTTCCTACACAGCTAAGTAGACTGATAGGTCGATAGCCATTTGGCTCATCCAGGTCTTTTCCTTTCTTTGGGACTGGTATTAGTATAGCTTCCTTCCATGCCTGTGGGACTATTCCCCTCTTCCAGCTGTAATTTAGGACTGCTAGTAGTTTCTTTTTTGCCTTTGTCCCTAGTCCTATTAGCATTTCATTTGTGATTCCATCCTTTCCTGGTGATTTCTTCTTTTTTAGGGTATTCATTGCCTGTTCCATTTCTTCCATTGTTAGATTTGCCATCATATATTCTGCTGCTGTCTCTGTATTTCTATGATGTATCTGTTTGTCTTTGATTGCTTTCTTCTGTTCGGTTGTAATATCAATGTGGTTTGCACTGGCATAGTGTTCCATTAGTGCATTTGCAGCCTTTTTTCCTGTAAGCAAGGCATTTCCTTGTTTAATTGTTATTTGTTTGTTTCTAGGTTCTTCATTGTTCATGGCTTTCACTAGTTTCCATAGTTTGTTTCCATCCCTGTCAAAATTCAGGTTTTCTGTTTTTTCCCTCCAACAATCTCTTGTTGTTTGATTTACTGTTCTTTTATATTTTGCTGAGATGGCTTTGAGAGAGATGTTCGCTTCAACTGTTTGTTCTCTCTCTGCTGTCTTCCTGGCATCTTCAACTTTGTCCTCCAAACTTTGTAGTTCTTCAGTCCAGTATGGTTTGTAATTTTTCCTCGCTCCTCTTGGAATGGACTCAGTGGCTGCCTGTATTATCGCTCTGTTTAGACTTTCCACCATTTGCTTCATGTTGCCATATCGTGTATTAATGTTTTCACAATATTTGTCTGTTAGTGTGGCAAATCTGTTCCAATCTGCTCGTTTGTAATTCCAGCGGGGCAAGGGCTTTTGCTCCTGTGGAACATACTCCATATTCATTACAAGCTTGATTGGTCTGTGGTCACTACCTGCTAATTGGTCCAGCACATGGCGGTCGATTTTGTGGAGGATGTCTCCTGTGCAGAAAGCTAAGTCTGGAGTAGAAGTGGTAATCCATCTTCTGGAGTAGAAGCTCGGTGTGTCATCCGCTTTGTTGAGTAGATGGAGATTTTAGTCTATTTCCCAGTCCTCCACTTCATCTCCTCTTTTGTCAGTATCTGGGTATCCCCATCTTTCTGAACGGCTATTAAAGTCTCCAACAATAATGCAATTTGTGTCAGTTATTTTCATGTTTGAGAGTGTAAGATCCTTATCTGCTGGGCTATAAAGATTGTAAATTCTTATTTTCACGTCCTTTATCATTATATCAACACCTATAATTTCTGTTTGGTTGTCAGAGATCACAGATACTTCGCTGCAAGGTATTGTATTTCGTGTAAGTATTAGAACTCCTCCTTTATGTCCTTCGCGGTCGAAACGTGTGGCCTGATATCCCCTGACTGAAAATTTGTGCTTGGCGTTGAGGTGTGTCTCTTGAATGCATGCCACATCTATTCTATCTTTATGAAGACGCTGTGTCAGGGATTCTTTCTTGTTATAAACTCCTTCGGCATTCCACTGTAGTATGTTGAGTGTCCTTGGTATTTGGTCAATAGCTCTTAACCTACTCCTCTGTGCCTTGACTCCACAGCACAGGGGAAGGTGACCACCAGTAGTCATGGGTGGACCCCCTCGAGGCAGGGGGCCCGGCACTATCACCGCCTGATGGGACTTCACGGGATTAGCACCATAACGATTAATTTTCATCTGTGGCATCATGAAATGATAAAGTTACGTTGCACTTCTTTGTCAAGCCTGTGGCTCAGTACATCCGATTTCGACAAGCATTTGTTCGGGATGCTTTCCCTAGCCTTTGACTGTCCCCAGTCTACCTACAAGGCAGCAGGTTTGTGCGTCACTTCGTCTGGTCCCTCTCCCTTGACCTGTCCGACATGGGTGACCCTACCAGTAGCTGTGCTACCGTCGGCATAGCTCTTGGGGTCATTGTAATGCGCAAGCCCCTCTACCTCGTCAAGGTGGATGCACGGCAGAGGGGCTTTAGTTCTGTTTATTGACTATTTGTCTTTGGCTCCTGTCATAGCGCTCTCGTCTGGCTTCACCTCCTTTGACTCGATGTTTTTGCTGCATAGCCAGTATTGCAGATAATGAAGATGAAAGTATAACTTTTAAATTTTCACACAAAATTGAAAAGTGAGGAAAAGACTGGCCAGATTTATACTAATTATAACGAGAACAATATATACACTATTTTCTGTGTAGTTATATTGGCACCTTGCCGTCTTGACAGATGATATTTTGTGCTTTAAAAAGGCATAATAACTTTTACCTATGGCGGTAGCGAATGTGACTGATAAGGCCAATTCACACTGTAAATGTCCGTTCACAGTGGGTGCATGTGAACACGTGGTCATTTCCACACATCATGCACCATCTTACGTTTCACACGCTCGGTGTGTGACTTATCTGCAATAATTGTGTAGTTATAATTATTTAAATACTGCTTTTATTTGTGATAGACTAAGCTTAAGGGTGCAATTGATTGATTGATTGACTGATTTAGGAATCGACATCACAGCATTCGGGGCATTCCCATAAGTGCTCCGTCCCCATCCTCAGCAGCCAGCGAAGAGTTCCAACACTAATAGTACCAGTAGCAATCTGATTATAAGTCCGTCTCGCCTTTCCTTTGAGCGTTGAGCGTCGGCCAGATCCCTTCGTCAATCCTCGTTGTCTCATTCTTGCCAGACCATGGTAATCCATTTGCTCCTTCGAGGTGTGCAGGTGCTCCCACAAGGCCGCAACCACGTCTGCCTTGTCATGTATCAATACTCCACCAAGTTCTGCAGAGCCAGCCAATCTGTCCGCCTGTTCATTTCCCAGCACACCGGCATGCCCCGGAGAAAAGATCCAGGCGATGCTTGTCACCCGTGACCTCCGAAGCGAAGCAAGCCACTCCGCACGAAGTCTGCCCTGTCCTCACCCTCGTCAGCATGCTTTCTGAGTCAGTTACAATCACGATGTGTGTGTGTGTCGTATTCTCCATCCAGCGGAGAGCCGCAGTGACTGCCTCCACTTCCATTCTTAAGCTGGATGTTGTGGTATCATATGCCAGGCTCTCCTGCCCCAAACATCGACCATTAGCTTTGGCTATGAAACCCCAGCCACTTCTCTCACCTCTTGACACCGAACCATCTGTGTAGATAATCACATCACTTGAGTGAGCATTGTCCTGAATTAGTTGCTGGATTTCCACTTTCGTGGCCCCTGCTGGCCACTCCCTGCACTCCCGGCTTAATGTGATTATAACTCTGCACAAATCTGACTGCTCCGCTGGGACTCTGACCCACTCCTCTCCACGCCTAATGTTCTCCAGGGGGCACACCTGTCTGATCGTATCCTCCGCCTGAGCCATCCATGATTTCCCTCTTATCAGTCGCTGACCCTTAACTGTGTCCAGCGCCTCATGCAGTGAGTGGTCTGTGTCTGCAGCTACTCTGAGGTATGCCTTCGCCTGCAAGGGTGCAATTCTGCCCCACTAGTTAGCAGGATGTCACAGTCAACCCCAACATTTGTTGGCTGTTTATAATCTCTTGGAAAGTTTACGTTCAGTAGTTTGCCATCACTTTCTGAACTACCAGCACCCATACCATTTCACAAAAAGCCCAACGCAAGGCGGTCTGCTGCCAAATCGCCTGAAGCTGTGTTTTGAACGCGGCATAGTGGGATTACGAACTTTGTTCGTAACCCCTTCGCCACGGAACCCATTAGAACAAACATAATTCAATAAGCGTATCATATGATGACAAACTATTACTGTCAGTTTCATTTTCCCTATCAACACCTGCTGAATAATTTAACTGAATAACTACATTACTGCATGTGTCATCAGTTTTTCAAAAAGTCCTTTAAATCCGATTCACTATCATCTAAAATTGTTTCAAACAATAATCTGATGTAAATTGATGAGGTCATGAACTAGTAGGTGTTGCCATTTCTGAAATCAGAAAATTAACCACAATTAACAGATTTCTACTCAATCTTGACAAATGTGACTGTTGGTTTCTAATAAATTGGAAGTAAAAAAGTTTCTCCAGTGTAAATTTCCATCCACTGAGCCTTAAGACTGCTGGTGGATATGGAAGTAGAAACATAATGCAGTGTCAATATTTAGACGATATATTAGCCCATGGCAGATATGGGAAGTTTGAATCATCCCATGGCACTTAATCAGTTAAGTGATACTTTGATCATAGTCAGATCTTCTCAGATATAACTGAGCTACCATATGACAGTTAGTCAGGTCTTAGTCCGATATGACTAGCTACCATATGAAAATATAAGACCTGCTTCTGTTAGCGCCGAATGTTGGGCAGCGCTCACCAAACCTGACACTCCACATTGTGCCAACGGCTTCGGGTGGAGGAGCGCAATTGGGAGGGTACAAGCCTTACCCTAGTGAGAGGAAATGCAACCTAAAGACTAAAATGTCATGACAGGGCAGACCAGACTCTAAGCCTTGGTCAGCAACTGGTCTAAGATGGAACCCCTGACAGGCAGAAAGTTAGTACATTGCTTTTCTGATCCGGCAGCTTCTGCAGCTTGTCTTGTTCCAGACGTATTGGTGTTACCTTTCATCTGGAGTAACCTAGGCTGGCTGTGAGAGGGATCATGCTGCATGGGCAACACATGGTCTCTAAATTCAACAAAGGCATTATGCTATGTAGGGGTATAACTCCATTTTACAAACTATCGTCTGTCAAGATGGCAGGTGCCAGTCATGTGATACATTGATGCAAATAGAATATTTTTTTCATGGAGCTAATTGTAGCTTTTGTTTTGGCAGCATGTCTTTAAGCTGGAGCAGGAAGAGTACGTGAGGGAGCAGATAGAATGGTCCTTCATTGACTTCTATGATAATCAGCCATGTATAGATCTGATTGAGAGCAAACTGGGCATTCTGGATCTTCTGGATGACGAGTGCAAGGTAAGGGCAGTGGTGTTTTTCCATCAAGAATGATGATGACCATTCATTTCATCCAGTGGGGTTGAAAGTATGCAGCCGTGAGTTCTAAGATGGCTGGTAAGGCCTATTTTGGCTTGAAATGTTCTTTGACAATGTGGACAAAGAATGCTTGATGTTCCATGAGGAAGATCTCCTGCAGTGGTGTTTTTTGTCCAGCCTTTTATTCATAGTTCTTGCAGTCCTGTTTGCTTCACAAGTGACTACACCCTTGCATAATTACGTACGTCACGAATTTTGGTCTTTGGCAGCAGTCTTCTAAGTGTTGTGATGAATTCCAAAAGCTTTTAGTGAGATCTTCAGAGTGGTAAGGGCAATATTATGGACAGGACACTCCATGGCTTGTCTGACAGTTCATTCCATAATTCCATCATCATCATGTGCCTGGCACTGATATTGATGGCTGTGCTTCTGTGTATTACATGATTTCCAACATAATGTGTCAATTTGTTTACTGCCACCTTTCTGTGCTTAAATAAGGCTGTCAAGAATATTCTCATACTGGATTCCTTTGTATCTCTTTCCATAAACCTTTTCATGTTTCTCAGCATGTTCCAGTTTTTCTCTTCAAATAATGTGTCAGAACTGATGACTGCCTCTTTATAATATTTGTGAGACGTTGTCTCAGATTCTAAGTCTCTTAAAAAACTGTTGATTGCTTCTTTATAATATTTGTGAGAAGTTGTCTCCATTTCTAAGCCTCTTTTAAAAACTGATGACTGCCTCTTTATAATATTTGCGATAAGTTGTCTCCGATTCTAAGTCTCTGTTAAAAAACTGTTGATTGCTTCTTTATAATATTTGTGAGAAGTTGACTCCATTTCTAAGCCTCTTTTAAAAACTGATGACTGCCTCTTTATAATATTTGCGACAAGTTGTCTCCGATTCTAAGTCTCTGTTAAAAAACTGTTGATTGCCTCTTTATAATATTTGTGAGAAGTTGACTCCATTTCTAAGCCTCTTTTAAAAACTGATGACTGCCTCTTTATAATATTTGCGATAAGTTGTCTCCAATTCTAAGTCTCTGTTAAAAAACTGTTGATTGCTTCTTTATAATATTTGTGAGAATTTGTCTCCATTTCTAAGCCTCTTTTAAAAACTGATGACTGCCTCTTTATAATATTTGCGATAAGTTGTCTCTGTTTCTAAGTCTCTTTTAAAAACAGATGACTGCCTCTTTATAATATTTGCGATAAGTTGTCTCCATTTCTAAGCCTCTTTTAAAAAACTGATGTAATGGTGGCCAGCATGATTTTGATCATATCACCCATTGATTGCTGATTGGTTTTAAAAAATATGGTGCAAGCACATTATGCCTCAAGGCATCTAAAAGGGTAATTTACTCTCTTCTTTTTGGTACTTTTTAAAAGAAATATGACATTTTTAGTACTCTGTGAGAAATAGAATATTTTTAGAACATTTTAGTACTCTTTAAGAAATGGGGCATTTTTAGGCAAGCACATCTAAAAGGGTCCTTGTACTTCCCATCTATCCATATTTCATCCATCCATCCATTTATCCAATTGTCTGTTCATCCGTTTGTTCATCTGTCCGTCCATCTGTTCAGCTGCCCACCCACCCATCCATTGTTATCATTATTAATATCTCTGTTTATCCAAACTTGTATCAACCTTTCATCCATATTTCTTGTTATTAATATCTCTATCGATACACTTATCCATCCTTCATCCATTAATTAATCTACAACCAGTCCATGCAAACTCGTCCATCCATTCACTCATTCATGATCCTATCCATCCACCTATCTATCTACCACCCACACATCCATATGACACGCTGTGTTATGTTTAAGTACTTTGATATTCACAGGTGCCCAGTGGCTCAGATGAAAACTGGTGTCAGAAACTCTACGACAAACATATGAACAAATCTCAGCATTTTGCTAAACCACGTTTGTCTCGTACAGCTTTTATCATTCACCATTTTGCTGAAAAGGTCAGTAAATCTGAAAAGATGAGTCACACTATTAATTTTTTAAAAGATGATTTTCATGTTTTGTTTGATTTCATTCATTTTATGAGTCAGCTTGCATTGGAGTTTGTATGTCTCCCTCCACCTTATAATAATAGAAGAGCTTGTGTGTCCCCAGATCTCCACTTTGTAGAGATAACAAACTTGTGTGACCCCTTGTCTCCACTTTATAGAGGTAAGAAAGTTTGTGTGTCCCCATGTCTCCAGCTTGTAGATGTAAGAATCTTCTTCTTTCTTTCTTGCTTTTCACCAATATCTTTTTCAGTTATACTGGGTTATAATTAGGATATATATTATCTGTTAAAAACTTGTTTCCCATGTCTTCACCTTGTAGATGCAAACAAGCTTGTGTTTCCCATGTCTCTACCCTATAAATGTAAAAAAGTGTATGTTCTCATGTCTATACATGTACTACCTAATAAATAGTCTAATTGATTAATTTATTAAATTCATTGGATTCAATAACCATCTCCATCTCACTGTGAAACTTTACATTAGTGCTTTAGTCCTTCAGATCATACAATGAGGTTCTTAGCTCAGTGCATGGACTCTGAAACACTGGGAAGGATCTCAAAATGTGTTTACCAGAATCTACATATACTATTATTCTGTTGGGAGGTCAGCATGGCTGAATGGATAAGAGCACTTGTTCTTAAACATCCAGGTGCGCTGATGCCGAGGTAGCGGGTTCAACCCCTACACAGGTCAGTTGGACTAAAATGTTAACATCTCGTCTTTGACTTGGGGACGTAAATTACAAGTACAAGAAGTTGGACTGGATTCACCTGATGGTGAGGGACACTGGTAATAGGGAAAGTTAATTCAATTAGTTTGTTTATTTAGTCTTTCCTCTCGAGCCTAAGGCGGCACATAGGGCAGAAGTCATGGCTTTCCATGTCTGGCGGTTCGCTGCTACCTATTGTAAATCCTGGATGTTCAGTTCACTTGGCCGTTGAATGAGCCTTCTCTGATGATGGTTCTTCTTCTTCTTCTTTTCGTTCATCCGGAGTGTTTAATTCAGATGTGATTGCTGTGTGTCTGTTATGCGCCCTTGGGCCGAAACCCGTAGGCCAACACATCCGACAATAGCGTGCTTTTTTGATCAGGTAGCATTCCTGGGTGATGATGGTTCTATGCAGGGTCTCTCTTGGTCTACCCCATTTTCTTTTCCCTACTGGTGACCATAAGAGGGCTTGGTTGGGGAGTCTTGTCTTGCCCATTCTGAGTACATGGCCGATGTAGTTCCAACGGCGTTTTCTTATAAAATTGGATACAATATCTTGCTTAGTCTCTTGTCTTATTTGCGTATTGGTTCTGAAATCTGTCCAGTGGAGGTTTAGAATTCTTCTAAGACATCTGTTCTCAAAATTGTCAAATTTTTTATCTAAAGCTACCGTTGATTTCCAACTCTCACATCCATACGTTAGCACTGGAATCACACAAGAGTTGAAGATTTTAAGTTTCGTATGTTTGCTGAGTGTCTTTGACTTCCAGATGTTTGACAGTTTATTGAAGGCACCAGATTCCAGTGCGGTGCGATTCTAGATAATATTTCTGGCGTTGAGTCCCCTGTAGATGTCATTTTGCTTACTAGGTATGTGAAGCTGTTGACTTTTTCAAGAACATGGTTGTTTAATTTGATGTCGTCTGAACTGTTGGTAAGATCAATAGTTTTTGTTTTTGCGATGTTAATTTTGAGACCAATTTGTCCTGAAACATTTTGGAGATGGTCTATTTTCTCTTGGGCATCTGGGTGTGTTGAATTTAAAAGCACTATGTCGCTGGCAAAGTCCAGGTCTTCTAGAATTTTGTCAATCCAATGGATACCCCTATTTGTGTTGTTTGTGCATTTGCGCATGACTCAGTCGATAGCTATTCCAAAGAGCATCGGTGACAAGACACAACCCTGTTTCACTCCCGTTTCCACTGAGAACCAGTGCAGAGTTGCCTGATTCTGTTCTCACTCAGCAACGTGTCTCTTTGTAGAAAGATTTTATGATGTTGATATATTTGGTAGGGAAACCATAGATGTTAAGTAGATTCCAAAGTGTTAATTCAATCCACACACAAAAATTAGTAGCAGGTTTAGGACAAAGTAATCTGACCAAGGGGTGTTCCCCCCACCACCACCACCACCAAGCCAGAGCCCCATTGACCCATGACCTCATGGTCATGGTTTCCATGTCTACACCCTAGGGTGGTGGGTTGACTTGTATAGGCCGTGGGTCATCGGCAGGCTACTAATTTTCACTTTTCACCCCTTCTGGGAGAGGCTAGCGTGTCCTGACCCTACTGGCTGCAGGGCCAGGCATAGTCCACACCTTGTAGACATCAATCAATCAATCATGTGCCATGCCGGAAAGCGTGGGCGGTCATGACTCGCCATTTCACAAGGTCACCAGCGTCATGGATCAGCTCAGTGTTCCTGTCTCGACCATGCCATGTGACCAAGCCATCCAGGTATTTTCCTCTCGGTCTTCCTCTTGGTCTGTTCCCTTCGATCTTGCCAGTTGTCACTAAGTTCTCCAATCCATTTCTTCTCATAACATGTCCAAAAAATTTGACTGTCTACGTCTAATTTCTCTAATTAATTTACGATTTTCATTTGTCTCCTGTAGTACTTGGTCATTGGTTTGTCTGTCTGTCCATGGTATTCTTTGCATTTTCCTCAGAAACCACATTTCTGCAGCCATCAGATGTTTTTCAGCTTGACTGCTCATTGTCCAAGTTTAACATCCATACAAAAGAACAGGCTCTATGTAGCATCTCAACACTCTCTTTCTCGTTTAAATTGACATGTGAGGACATGAAATGCAGAATTCTTAACTCATTATCATCAACTTCTTCCACTTTTGCCATCAAACATCATGGGAAGGAATAACTGATGTTCCAGGGCCCGATGGGTGGCAATGGATAGTGTCACTCCGTGTGATTGTACAATGTCTTTAATGATGTCAGTCTATTTTCTTCTCTGTCATCCTCTTGCTCTTGTATCGGATCTTCTTTGATATTGAACCAGTGCAAGTAGTTGTTGGTATTGCATTCTAACAAGATGGCCAAACCACTTGATTTTCTGCCTTTCAGTATATGTGGCACAAGGTGTTGATCCCACTGTCTGATAACATAATTTCTTATTTAGTCATGAATAATAAAATTGGCAGCTCTTCTCAAGCATCTTATCTCGCAAATGTTGATTTTGCATACATGTGATGTTGATAATGTCAAAGTCTGACACTGGTAGCCTAGGGTTGGTGTGAATATGCTATTTATTTTCTGCCGTTTCGCAGATATGGGTATATTTGGATGTTTCAGCATGGGTGATAGTTGGTATATAAGTGCACTTAGTTTTTGACATCTGATTTTAATTTCTCTGTCAATTCTGGCATGGTCTGTGATCATACTTCTGAGATATTTAAATTCATTAAAAAAAAAAAAAATTTTTTTGTGGATGTAGATTTTTTTTTTACTTTTTTTTCTGAGATATTTAAATTCATTAGCTTTGTTTCAGAAGTTTACAATTTATAAGATTGGGCTGGAAAAACTAATAGACATTATTTGAAGTAAAAACAAGAGTGCGCTAGATATTCCTTTCACCACTTTTATTATTCTTACTGACTGTAGACTGAATTATGAAAACTATAACCACCACTGGAACACAGAATTCATTAACTCTTTGTGATGTCATTATTATTTGTGTGTGTGAAATTATTTTTAGGTAGAATATCAGTCAACTGGATTTCTTGAGAAGAACAGGGACACAGTCTTGGAGGAGCAGATCAACACACTCAAAGCTAGTCAGGTGAGGAAGTGGATGAAGAGTGTAGGAGTACATGGTTGATTGGTCAGTTTCTGGCTAAGACTGTCAAGTTGTCAACATTATGTGCCATGCTGATAAGCATGGGCAGTCATATTTGTCATCTTACACGATCACCAGAGTCGTGGATCAGCTCTGTTCTCTTGCCCTGACCATGCCATGTGGCCAAACCATCTATAATTTACTTCTCTGCTTTCCTATTGTTCTTTTCCCTCAGTCTTGCCAGTTGCCACCAAGTTCTCCAGTTTAATTCTTCTCATAATGTGCCCAAAATATCTTGACTGAGACTAATTTACCGTATTGGTTTACAGTGTACATTTGTTTCTTGGTCATCCTTGACTTGGGGATGTAAATTACCAGTACCTCTGAAAGTCAGAGTGGGTTCACCTGATGGTGAGGGACAATAATTGGGAAAGCTAATTCACTCACACAAATCAGTCAGTGCATTAGTAGTAGTATCATGTGTATGGGCTATGCTTGAGTTCACAGTGAGAGATTTTTAAAAAAAAGTGTTTCTTGTAGGAACTGCTCATTGGGTTTTCTGTCTGTCCCTTAGGTATTATGTGCAATTTCCACAGAAACCACATTTCCACTGCCATTAGTTGTTTTTCAGCTTGTCTGCCCATTGTCCACATTTAACATCCATACAAAAGTACATGTTCTATGTCCGCACTCCAACACTATTTTTCTCATTGCAATTGACACCTTTTAATTGGTCAGTATATGAGTTTATTATTGGTTTATGGGATGAGATTTGTCTTCTGACGTTCATTCTTCATGTGTACACTGACAGGCCAGTTCCCATGATGTAGTCAACAGTCTTTTGGAGCTCCTCTTTTGTTCCATACAGCTTTGAATGCAGCACCGTCTTACTAGATCAGTATCCCTTTCCTAGCTGGAGTACTCGGGGAAATCCTGGACAACATGCTCTGCAGTTTGATCATAATGATGGGATGAGATGATTATGATGACCTTGCATAAATCTGCCTATTTAAAAGTTCAATGAAAGAATCACCAAAAAAAAAGAAATTAGTTGCATATCCTTAACAGGACGTCACAGTCAACCCCAGCATTTATAGGCTGTTTGTGATTTCTTGGCAGTAGTCTGCTATTGCTTTCTGAATGATCGACACTCATACTTTTGTATGAAAACCCCCCTCTGCCGTGCGTCCACCTTGACGAGGTAGAGGGGCTTGCGCGTTCCAATGACCCCAAGAGCTATGCCGACGGTAGCACTGCTACTGGTAGGGTCACCCATGTCGGACAGGTCAAGGGAGAGGGACCAGACGAAGTGACGCACAAACCTGCTGCCTTGTAGGTAGACTGGGGACAGTCAAAGGCTAGGGAAAGCATCCCGAAAAGTGCTTGTCGAAATCGGATGTACTGAGCCACAAGCTTGACAAAGAAGTGCAACGTAACTTTATCATTTCATGATGCCACAGATGAAAATTAATCGTTATGGTGCTAATCCCGTGAAGTCCCATCAGGCGGTGATAGTGCCGGACCCCCTGCCTCGAGGGGGTCCACCCATGACTACTGGTGGTCACCTTCCCCTGTGCTGTGGAGTCAAGGCACAGAGGAGTAGGTTAAGAGCTATTGACCAAATACCAAGGACACTCAACATACTACAGTGGAATGCCGAAGGAGTTTATAACAAGAAAGAATCCCTGACACAGCGTCTTCATAAAGATAGAATAGATGTGGCATGCATTCAAGAGACACACCTCAACGCCAGTCGCAAATTCTGTCAGAGGATATCAGGCTACACTTTTCGACCGCGAAGGACATAAAGGAGGAGTTCTAATACTTACACGAAATACAATACCTTGCAGCGAAGTATCTGTGATCTCTGACAACCAAACAGAAATTATAGGTGTTGATATAATGATAAAGGACGTGAAAATAAGAATCTACAATCTGTATAGCCCAGCAGATAAGGACCTTACACTCTCAAACATGAAAATAACTGACACAAACTACATTATTGTCGGAGACTTTAATAGCCGTTCAGAAAGATGGGGATACCCAGATACTGACAAAAGAGGAGATGAATTGGAGGATTGGGAAATAGACTCAAATCTCCATCTACTCAACAAAGCGGATGACACACCGAGCTTCTACTCCAGAAGATGGCTTACCACTTCTACTCCAGACTTAGCTTTCTGCACAGGAGACATCCTCCACAAAATCGATCGCCATGTGCTGGACCAATTAGCAGGTAGTGACCACAGACCAATCAAGCTTGTAATGAATATGGAGTATGTTCCACAGGAGCAAAAGCCCTTGCCCCGCTGGAATTACAAACGAGCAGATTGGGACAGATTTGCCATACTAACAGACAAATATTGTGAAAACATAAATACACGATATGGCAACATAAAGCAAATGGTGGAAAGTCTAAACAGAGCGATAATACAGGCAGCCACTGAGTCCATTCCTAGAGGGGCGAGGAAAAATTACAAACCATACTGGACTGAAGAACTACAAAGTTTGGAGGACAAAGTTGAAGATGCCAGGAAGACAGCAGAGAGAGAACAAACAATTGAAGCGAATATCTCTCTCAAAGCCATCTCAGCAAAATATAAAAGAACAGTAAATCAAACAACAAGAGATTGTTGGAGGGAAAAAACAGAAAACCTGAATTTTGACAGGGATGGAAACAAACTATGGAAACTAGTGAAAGCCATGAACAATGAAGGACCTAGAAACAAACAAATAACAATTAAACAAGGAAATGCCTTGCTTACAGGAAAAAAGGCTGCAAATGCACTAATAGAACACTATGCAAATGCAAACCACATTGATATTACAACCGAACAGAAGAAAGCAATCAAAGACAAACAGATATATCATAGAAATACAGAGACAGCAGCAGAATATATGATGGCAAATCTAACAATGGAAGAAATGGAACAGGCAATGAATACCCTAAAAAAGAAGAAATCACCAGGAAAGGATGGAATCACAAATGAAATGCTAATAGGACTAGGGACAAAGGCAAAAAAGAAACTACTAGCAGTCCTAAATAACAGCTGGAAGAGAGGAATAGTCCCACAGGCATGGAAGGAAGCTATACTAATACCAGTCCCAAAGAAAGGAAAAGACCTGAAAGAACCAAATGGCTATCGACCTATCAGTCTACTTAGCTGTGTAGGAAAATTAATGGAACGCATAATCAATGGCAGGCTAACATGGCATCTGGAAGAAAACAAACTCTTAACACCACACCAAGCAGGATTCAGAAAGTACAGATCCACTGAAGATCAAATAACCTATATAGCTCAGGAAATAGAGGATGCCTTCCAAGAGAAAAAGCACACACTGGCAGTCTGGATAGATTTAGAAAAAGCATTTGATAAAGTATGGAAGGAAGGACTGAAAGTAAAACTGCAAAACATGCATGTTTGTGGAAAAATGTATAAATGGATCAGCCACTACCTTGAGAACAGAACTGCCAGGACAAAAGTACAAGGACAAACAAGCAAAATGATGCTGCTGGAGCAAGGTGTCCCCCAAGGAGGAGTTCTTTCACCAACATTATTCCTAGCATATATAAATGACATCACAGAAAATTTTCCAGCCAGAGTACACACATCCTCCTTTGCAGATGACCTAGCCATATGGACATCTGAAGAATATATTAGTACAGCTAACAGCAGAATACAGCAAGCTCTATTAGCACTAGAGGACTGGTCAAAATCATGGCTAGTGAAGATAAGTGAGGAGAAAACAACATGCACAGTGTTCTCCCTCTCAAATAAAACTCAGCAACCTAAGCTGGTATTGAATGGAAAAATATTGCGCCGTGAAGAAAATCCAAACTATCTAGGAGTCACCTTTGATCGTCGCCTGACATGGAAGACACAGGTTGAGAAAAATCGAACAAGAGCAAGGCAGAGAATGGCAATCATGAAAAAGCTTGCTGGTACAACGTGGGGACAGATGAGAAAGTTCTCAAGAATTTATATACTGGACGGGTGAGGCCAGTACTGGAATATGGCATTGCAGCTTGGGCAACAGCAGCTAAGTCAAACTTTAACAAAATAAGTAGAGTCCAAAACCAAGGAATGCGAATCATAACTGGAAGCCTGAAGACAACGCCTATTAATGAACTAGAAAAGATCACTTGTTTACAACCAATGCAGGATAGAAGAGATAGCAGAGCCCAGCAACAAGCAGAAAAATTTAGAAGATTGACAGACCACCCTATGTACAACAGATTTAATGGTTTTGGAAAGGGAAGACTGAAGCGTAGCAACTTTGTAGAAACTGCAAAACGAAGGATTAGGGCAGATCCTATACTTAACATATCAACAGTCAAGCCCATACACAATGCACACAAGTTCCCAGCTTGGAGACAGCAGCAACTGCCTGAGATGATAGAAAACATTCCTGGTATTGAGAAAAAGAACACTCAGCATGAAACCGAAAGAAGAGAAATAACCCTAAACTACATAAAAGAACATTACCCAAGCAGGAATTGGACCCATGCATATACAGATGGATCAGCCAAAAATTCAATAGAGAATGGAGGAGGAGGAATTCTCCTAAATTTAAAAAATGGAGTGAAAAAAACACACTCAATGGCAACTGGAAAATTTTCAAGTAACTTCAAAGCGGAGGTAGAGGCTTTGAAAACTGCAGCAGAAATGCTCTTGATGGAGGAAAATAAAGAGACGCAAATAGCTATCTTTACAGATGCAAAGTCAGCTGTCTCAATACTGAAGAGCAATTACAGCACAGAAATAGCTGACCTAAGAGCAGCACTCCATGGTCTATGCCAGAAATCCAAAAAAGTTGTAATACAGTGGATCCCATCACATTGCAGTATACCTGGAAACGAAGAGGCTGACAGACTGGCAAAAGAGGGCGGACGACTACCACAGCCTGACATAGACATAACCTATAATGAGGTAAAGAGGTTGATAAAAAGCACTTATAGAACCAAATGGGAATCAGAGCATCCAGGCCATCAGAAGGATGATGCATATTACAAACTCGACCGAAGAGAACAAGTAGCAATCTTCAGACTCCGCACAGGACATAACAGGCTGAAATACCACTTGTTCAATAAACTAAAGATAGGAGATACCGATGAATGTAATTGTAGAACTGGAAAAATGACAGCAAAACATTTGCTACAGGATTGCCCAACGTATGCAGAACAGAGAAAGATATTTTGGCTCACACCTGCTTCATTTGAGGACAAGCTCTATGGAGATATCAACAAGCTAAAGTTGACCACAGCTTACTTTAACTACATACAAGTTGACATTTAAAGGTGCATGAAGACCCAGAGGCATGAAATGGAATATTGCTTGGATAGCAAATCCATTATGTGGAAAGTCCAAATCGAAAGCTCGCTGTGTGGGCTTCATAAGAGGTGGAAAAGTGTCTTAGTGGCACAAAATGGAATATTGCTTGGATAGCAAATCCATTACGTGGAAAGTCCTAATCAAAAGCCCATTGTGTGGGCTTCATAAAAGGTGGAAAAGTGTCCTAGTGGCATGAAATGGAATATTGCTTGGATAGCAAATCCATTACGTGGAAAGTCTGAATCAAAAGCCCACTGTGTGGGCTTCACAAAAGGTGGAAAAGTGTCCTAGTGGCACAAAATGGAATATTGCTTGGATAGCAAATCCATTACGTGGAAAGTCCGAATCAAAAGCCCACTGTGTGGGCTTCATAAAAGGTGGAAAAGTGTCCTAGTGGCACAAAATGGAATATTGCTTGGATAGCAAATCCATTACGTGGAAAGTCCGAATCGAAAGCTCACTGTGTGGATGTCATCTGCAGACTGCATACTTCTGGTTTCCGGAAGAACAGCCTATGGTGAACGGAAGGCCCAATATACGGAAGTGAGGCTAAGCAGCCATGTGCAGGACGTGACGATTCCTTGGGTGAGCCCAGTACCAGAGCGCTATGTATCGGCTCTGCAAGTATGGAAGCCTCCTTGGATGGCGGGGAATGCCCATGGTCTGCCCCTGCCTTCCCTTGAGGGCTAACCAGGATCTGTGGCTGTTCTATATGGACCAGCTGGGATGGGGGATAACACCACAACAGTGAGAGTCAAACGTCCGAAGAAACCCCCGGGAAGGTTAACCCGGTCAACAAATGCCCGCAGAAGTCGGAAGTGTCGGCCTAACGGCGCAAGAACGCAGTTCTGCTGTAAACAGGCACAACGCAATCACATCCGAAAAAAACAAAACGGATGAACGAAGAAGAAGAAGTATGAAAACCAACGCAAGGCAGTCTGTTTGCAAATTTACCTGCAGCTATGTTTCGAACGTGGTATGTGGGATTATGAATTGCATTCGTATGCCTTCGCCACAGAGTCGGCATGTGTAAATTAGAAAACCTAATATTGAAAAGTTGCATGTGCCCTGTTCTTCTGTATGGATGTAAATGTTGAACAATGAGCAATGAGACAGTGAAGAAACTAGAGGCAGTGAAGATGTAATTTTTGAGAAGAATATTAAAAATATGATGGGCAAAGAAGGAAACAAATACTGAGTTATGGAGAGCTGCAGCCATTACTAGATTACACTTAAAAAAAAATAAAGAAGAACCAGATGGACTATTATGATCTTGAGAGAATGCAGCAGCAATGGCTGGGCAGAGGGTCTGTTCAACAGTCATCATTCATAGGCAAAGCAGGACAGGCATATAATGAGATTACAATGGGTACCATTGACATTGGATCTCTTTGCAGGCTGTTGAAGATTAGGACTGAGCACATATGGGAATGTCCCAAGTGCAGTGATGTCGGTTCTTGACTCAACTCAACTCATAAAAACATAATAAAAAGTCAAATGAAATTAGTCAGGCATTTCAACAGACGACGGGAGCCATGGGAATGCAGTGGCCAGAATGATTGCCTGGTAGGTATGGGGTCAAATCCCCTTTGAGGTGGGGATATTTTAAAAGTGATCTAGGCTTCCAGGTTGGTCCAGCCTTAAATGGATACCAGGAAATTTTCTTGGAAGTAAAAGTGGTCAGTTTGACGTTGACCACATCACCCATAAAATATCGGTTATATGGGGCTTGCACTATAACCCACTATGAATCATGGTGTGAAAAGAGATTCTTTATTTTGTACTGTACCGTGTAGATTAACTTTGTACTTTACCTTGTTGATTAACTTTGTACTTTACCTTGTTGATTCTTCTTCTTTTCGTTCATCCGGAGTGTTTTTTCAGATGTGATTGCGGTGTGCGTTAGGCACCCTTGGGTTGAAAACCCTTAGGTCACACATCTGGCTTTCGCGTGCATTTTTGACCAGGTTAGCAATCCTGGGAGACTCTCACTTTTGTGGTACCGTCCACATCCCAGCTGGTCAAGTTCGAACAGTCGAGGACTTCGGTCATCCCTCAAGAGAAGGAAGGCACAGTCCATAGCATTTTCCGCCATCCTAGGTTGCTTCCATAGTTGCAGGGCCGACACATAGCGCCCTGATACTGGGCTCACCGAGGGAATGGTCACGTCATGCTCATGGCTGCTTTAATTCCTCACTTCAATATATTGGGCTTTTCGTTCGCCCCGGGCCGTTCCCGCACAAACCAGACAGGTCTGCAGAAGGTATTCACTCAGCGAGTTTTCGCACATGTGCTTGTCGTTGCGCCCGTCAGAGCTGTTCCAGGCACGACAGACATTCGGAAAACTACCTAGTCAGAGCTGTTCCGAACAAGAGCGGCATTCGGAAACTAGGTAGTCAGAGCTGTTCCTAGCACGGGAGACATTCGGACGAGACATTTCACTCGGACGTAAATGCGTAGTGTCAATTTTTAGTTTGCCACCCGTAGGACGACACTTCCGACTTCCGGCGGGCATTTTTTAGTGAGGTTAGCCTTCCTCTGGTTTCGAGACACGTTAGACTGTTGTAATGTCACCCACATCTCAGCTGGTCAAGATAGAACGATCAACGATATCGTGGTCTGCCCTCAAGGGAAGGCAGGGGCAGACCATGGGCATTATCTCGCTATCCAAGGAGGCTTCCATAATTGCAGAGCCGGCACATATTGCTCTGAGACTGGGCTCACCCAAGGAGTTTCCACGTCCTGCTCATGGCTGCTTTAGTTCCTCACTTCCATGTGTTGGGCATCCCACTTGCCACTGATCGCTCAATCACACACCAGGAGCGGTCAGACTGCGAGTGACATCCACTCGGTAAGCTTTTGCTTGTGACTTCAGACCACGCAATAGGTTCGCTCGCCGTGCGTTCCATTTCGCGTTGATGAGACATTCTTCCACTTTTGTCTACACTCTCTATGAGTTAGATACAGACAGTTTCCGTAACCCTTCGACTGGGGCACTTTTCTGACTTTTTTGTACTCGCTCACGAGGTAGGCTACATGTGCTGCCGGCTCAGCACCTTACCTTCGTGCAGCAGTGAACGGGAAACGGCCAGGCCCCTTCATCCGGGAATCTCTCATATCCCCCAGCTGAGAGCCTTCGAACATGTATCAGACCTGAGCATGTAGCTTGCTCAGTATCATGTTTCTATTTTCCGGTAGACGGGTATCGGCCTGGCTCTCAGATCCGAGGGTTTGTGGCTTAGAGGCGTTCAGCCACAGCCCTCGACAGTGAACCTTAAGAGTTTCCGGTAGACTGGTATCGGCCTGGCTCTCAGATCCGAGGGTTTGTGGCTTAGAGGCGTTCAGCCACAGCCCTCGACAGGGAGCTTTAAGAGTTTTGTCCGGACCAAAAACGTCTGCCTTCGTGCACCTTTTAAACTTTTGACTGTTATCCTCAGTCTATACCTGCAGAGCAGCAGGTTGTGTCTCTCTTAGTCTGGTCCCTATCCCATAAGCTGTCCGATATGTAGTTTTTCATCATCGGCAAGCAAATGGGGTCGATGGGACACGCAAGCTCCCCCACCACGTCAAGGTGGAGACACATCGGGGGAGACCTTGTTGATTAACTTTGTACTTTACCTTGTAGATTAACTTTGTACTTTACCTTGTAGATTAACTTTGCACTTTACCTTGTAGATTAACTTTGTACTTTACCTTGTAGATTAACTTTGTACTTTACCTTGTAGATTAACTTTGTACTTTACCTTGTAGATTAACTTTGTACTTTACCTTGTAGATTAACTTTGTACTTTACCTTGTAGATTAACTTTGTACTTTACTTTGTACTTTTCTTTGTACTTTACTTTGTATTTCGCTTTGTACTTCACTTTCCACTTTACTTTGTACTTGACTGTGTACTTGCAGTTTGATCTAGTTGCAACATTGTTCACGGAGGACACAGAATATGGAGCAGCAGGAGGCAGAAGAAATCGTGCTCCGTCCATTAACCAACCAATCAAAGCCCAGCCAAAAGCTGGCAGCAAACAAAACAAGAAAACTGTTGGTTCTCAGGTGAGCGATGAATGCTTACTATTGTCACATCATACGTAACTGATTTCACATCATACGTAACTGATTTCACATCATACGTAACTGATTTCAATCATACGTAACTGATTTCACATCATACGTAACTGATTTCACATCATACGTAACTGATTTCACATCATACGTAACTGATTTCACATCATACGTAACTGATTTCACATCATACATCACTGATTTCACATCATACATCACTGATTTCACATCTTACATCACTGGTTTCACATCATACATGACTGATTTCACATCATTCATCACTTATTTCACATCACTTACATCACTAAATTCACATCATTTTTAACCAACTTCACATCACAGATCACCAACTTTACACCATACAACACCAATTTCACTTCATATATCACTTATTTCCTGGGAAGGTAACCCGGTCAACATAGGAGAGCTTTTACAGATTCAGTGTCACACAAAAAGTAGGTTTGGAAAACAAAAATGGATGAATTAAAATGGGAAGTAGAGGTGTGTCACAGTTATTAAAAATTGTTAATATGGTAGCAGACATGTTGTATTATAATGCAGTGACATCATTTCAGCGATATATAAGCCCATGGGAGATACATGAAGTCGCTTAGATGATTAATAATCTCATAGCACTTAATTAGCTAATCTTCTTTAAGAGTTTAATTGAAATGTTTCTCTGGTTTTGTTTGTTTACATTCAGTTCCGAGACTCTCTGTGTTCCTTGATGGAAGCCCTGAATGCCACCTCACCACATTACATACGATGCATCAAACCAAACGATTTAAAGGAAGCCTTTCTGTAAGTCTGCAAGTTATGCTTAATTTAAAAAAAGGGTTTCTTCTGCGTTCATCCAGAGAGTTTTTTCGGATGTGATTATGTTGTACCTGTTTACAGCAGGGCTGTGTTCTTGCGCCGTTAGGACAACACATCTGACTTCTGCGGGCATTTGTTGACCGGGTTAACCTTCCTGAAAAAAGGGGTTAAAAGGCAAGAGTATTTACTTCATTTCACAGGGTTTATCTGCAGTGCGACCTGTCCAAAAGCGCCACACGGAGCCCAAACTCCATAGCTCCAGTAACGACCTCCAGGAGTCTCCAATAAAACTGCACGAGTGACCAGAATGTTGTAGTTTGGAATCAAACCCAAAACCCTCGGGCTACAAGGCAGATAGCATAACCACTTCACCACTGGGACTCCTTATGCTTCATTGTTTAATATAAACATAACCGGCCAAGCCCCGCCCAGTGCCTTGCCGGCTGGTGTTGGCGATCATGCCTCTCCACAAATTATGATTTCTGACGTCATGGATCAATTTGTGTGTTGACGCCTTACCGTGCCATGACGTGAGACTGTCAAGAATCTTCTCACGCTGTCTGCCTATATCTCTCTTTCCACAAATATTTATGGTTGTTGTAATGTGTTCCAGTTTTTGTCTTCTCATATAAAAAAAAGAAACGATGACTGCCTCTTTTTGATATCTGTGATTAGCTGTCTTTGCGACTCAGCTTCCCTTAAAACATCCTGATTTCTCATTTTCAGCATTCTTCTATAAAACCATATCTTCAAGGCTTCCATTTTTTGCCTGTGCACCTGTTCATTAACCACTGAGTCAGTAAGTCTGTGCATTAACCACTGAGTCAGTATATCTGTGCATTAACCACTGAGTCAGTAAGTCTGTGCAATAACCACTGAGTCAGTAAGTCTGTGCATTAACCACTGAGTCAGTATATCTGTGCATTAACCACTGAGTCAGTAAGTCTGTGCATTAACCACTGAGTCAGTAAGTCTGTGCAATAACCACTGAGTCAGTAAATCTATGCAATAACCAGTTAGTCAGTTACTAATGGCACTTTGCCACCTTGACAGATGATAATTTGTTACATTGTGCTTAAAAAATAGCACAAAGTCTGGGCTGAATTGTAGAGACCATGTGTTGCCCATGTCACATGATACCTCTCTCAGTCTGCCTAGTTTACTCCAGAGGAAAGGTAACACCAATACATCTGGAACAAGACAAGCTGCAGAAGCAGCTGGATCAGCAAAGTAATGCTTGAACAGTTGAGCATCGATCTTAGCCAGTTGCCAACCAAGGCTTAGGGGCTGGTCTACCCTGCCACTACATTTAGTCTTTAGGTTTCATTTACTTGCACTTGGATAAGGCTTGTACCCTCCTAATTGTACTCCTCCACCCAAAGCTGTTGGCACAATGCAGGGTGTCAGGTTTGGTAAGTCCAACATTTGACGCTAACAGAAAGCAGGAAGTACCATCTACTGTCATATGGTAGCTTAGTCATATCCGACTAAGACCTGATACTGGGAGTAAGTTAGTCTGTTAAATGCTAAGTCAGTGAGTCTAGCATTAACCACTGAGTCAGCAAGTCTTTTATTTAACCACTGAGTCATAAATCTGTGCATTAACTAGCAAGTCATAAGACTGCGCATTAACTAGTGAGTCATAAGACTGTGCATTAACTAGTGAGTCATAAGACTGTGCATTAACTAGTGAGTCATAAGACTGTGCATTAACTAGTGAGTCATAAGACTGTGCATTAACTAGTGAGTCATAAGACTGTGCATTAACTAGTGAGTCATAATACACTGCATTAACTAGTGAGTCATAAGACTGTGCATTAACTAGTAAGTCATAAGACTGTGCATTAACTAGTGAGTCATAAGACTGTGCATTAACTAGTGAGTCATAAGACTGTGCATTAACTAGTGAGTCATAAGACTGTGCATTAACCACTGTACAATCTTGACTGTTGCCAAATGCAATGTTCAGATTAAAAATAAAAATGCAACATGTTGCTATGTGGCTCAGTGATATTGTTTATTAATTAACATAAATGTGTTTGAACTGTTTCAGGTTTGAACCCAAGAGGGCCGTGGAGCAGCTGAGAGCTTGTGGCGTACTGGAAACCATTCGTATCAGCGCTGCAGGATATCCTTCCAGGTAACAGGTGTTTGTGGAATTAACTTTAGTTTAGTGACTATAATGTGTAATTCTCTGGCTTTTGTGTGGCTGTTTCTAATTTCTTGGCAAGTTTATGCTTAGTAGTTTGCCATTGCATTCCAAAAGTCCGGCACTCATACCTTGTTATGGGACCAACACAAGGCAGTTTTCTGCCAAATTGCCCACAGCTGTGTTTCAAATGTTGTGTGCGGGATTATGAATTGCATTTATAACCACTTTGCTGCAGAGCTGATTATTCTTCATAGTCCAGTGTCTCTAGTTGGCTGCGTGATAATGCTATATTTGTCTTCACATCTTTCATTTCACAATGATTTTTCCTATGTGAATATTACATGCACAATAGATAATTGATATACAAAAGATGAGTGATTGTAAGACGGGCCTGCATGTCCAATTAGTGACTCTTTGAATGTAAATTTTGTTTGCTCGTTCTACAGGCTCCTTAAGAATAATAGAAAATAACTTTTGATTCTCTTTCAGACAACAATTATTCAAACTTTGAGAAAAGTATTTACCATTTATTTGGACAAAAAAGAGTACAAGCAATCTACCCAACAAGACTGAAATATTGAAGAAGGTTGGCTATTAAGCCAAGTTGAGGGATCAAAATTAACTGCAGGCAATTTGTTAGCCAACCGCTTTGCGTTATTTTGATGATATAAGGCATTGGCTGTTTAGAAATAAATGGCAAACTATTGAACTACATTGATTAGTAATCACCAACATCCAACAAATTCTGGGGTTAATGCAAAAGACAAACAACTAACTTGGTTATGAAGACAGATACAACTGAGGAAGATGAAATATTTTGAGCATGTGAAAAGACAAGAATATCTGGAAAAGATAATTTTGGAGGGAAGTGTAAAGGCGAAGAAGAGAGGAGGAAGACCACAATTGCAGATGGATTCAAGACGTGATAGATAATTTACACTTACAGCAACAGAGGCAGGACATCTAGCTTACAATAAAGAGACATTTTGAAAGTCCGTTGTGTCAGCAAAGTTCTGCACACAATTCTTTCGATGAGGATGAATGCTGGACAATAATGATTTAATTGACCATTATTTATTTTTTCATTATTGTGGATTTTGTTCTACTCCAAACCTTTTCAGTTCACTGCCAAAAGTAGACAACTCTGCTTCATTTTAATTATTCCAAAATTATTTTTGGACATCCCTGATCTCTACTAAGAAAAGTTACTTTGTCTTGCACCCTGGTTTTGGTGTTTAGTAAAATAGGACAAAGAACACGTGGAGATGAAAAAGAATACTGGATGTTCACATATACTAATTTAAAGGCATAATAAGGTGGGGGTGACCATTCTTTTCCTGTTAAGTAAATTAACAGATTCACTGCCAAACAAAAAGTAGGTTTTGACAAAACATAAATTGATGGCAGAAAATGGGAAGTAAGGGTGTGTCACAATAATGACGTAAAAATGGTTAAAATGGTAAAAGGTATATTGTATTATATATCAAAGTAAAAGAGATTGCACAAAGGACATGTCAGTTTTGATAGTTTTGGGAGAGGTTAGAAATATCATATAATAATGTTAGATTTTGTAACAATTTAGAATAAATGGGTGACAATTATTAAAGACTTCCACTTACCAAGGCACTACTTCTCCGATTTTGATGGTAATCCAATTAAATTTACTGAATATTGATAAACACATCACCTTTCTTCACCAGTATCAGGAAAACTGCTCTTCATCATATTTTGATGCTCATCATTTTTGATTTTTTGATTGAACAGAAGGACGACATATTGTTATGCTAGGATCATCATGTTATTTGTTTTGTTTCATTATCTTTCATAATTTCAATGCCCAGTGAGCAAACATTTACACTATAATACTCATTCATTTAATTGTGTACCATGTCCGGTCCAAACCTACTTTTTTGTGTGGTCAAAACCTACTTTTTTGTTTGGTCCAAACTACTTTTATTTGGTCCAAACACTTTGTTTGGCCAAACCGACTGTTAGTTTGGTCCAAACATACTTTTTGTTTGGTCCAAGCGTACTTTTTGTTTGGTCCAAACCTACGTTTTGTTTGGCACTGAATCAGTTAAAGGACCTCAGACAAGGGTGCTAACCATTGGGTTACAATGGTTTAAATATCTTTTAGAAAATTAACCATTGCTCACTGTACAAAGCTGAGACAATCCCAGAATCATACTATTTGGAGAAAACTGAGGCTTGAACCTGGGATCACTATTTTGAAGTAACAGTATAAATGTAATCATTTGTCTTCAGATGGACGTACCCTGAGTTCTTCCAGCGGTACAGAGTTCTGGCCAGATCAAAACATATCATCAAACATGATTTGTTCAAAACGTGTGAGGCAATCTTGTCAGCTCTAATAGCTGTAAGTAACTCATGTTAGTCAACAAATCATCCTCATTGCACATCAAACTAATAGTCAATAAGTACTCAGATCGTCTTCTCAGTATCTCCCGCGATCAGTATCATGCCGTGACTGACGACACAATTTCTGTATTGGTTTACTATTCTTCTTTCGCTTCCGCCATGGCACTCTAGCTTAGCTTGACCCAATTTGACTTAATGTTCTTGAAGTAACTCTGCACAACTAAAGGTGTATTTCAATGTTTACAGTTTTGTGGCGCAAAATTGTTGCAGATATTGGATGTATGTAATGTAAAATGTGTCTCTGTGTCGCTGGGGCTCCTGGGTAAACAGGAAATGGTAACAATGTAACCCATCATGCATCTCATTAGAGGTCACTAAAAAGAGGTTTGCTTGGGGACGGCTGCCAAATTTTGTAGAAAACTTCAGGTGCGAAATCCTACCAACCATGAACAAGTCTAGAGATAAAAAAGAAAAGGAAACAACAAATAAGGGGAAAGGAAGCTGTCATCCTAGATGAAGTATGAAGCAATCTGGAGAAGGCTGCAAAGAGCCTGGATTGATAAGTTTCTTTCATCTAGGAAAATGTAGTGAAAACATGAAGGAGAAATAGCAAAGGATAGGACAGCTTGGTGGTTGTTGGTTGAGAGCCTATGTTGCAGTGAGGAATAAAGGGCAGAAAAATAAGAAGAATAGGAATTTGAATGTTCAGGCTATGATTTGCTGGTGCTACACAGTTTTATGCATCTGTTCTGCTGCCTTGCACAGGTTTTGGGGTGGTAATGCTAGCTGACACATCCGTCATCATGGATGGCTCAGGCAGAGGACACAATCAAAGAAGTGCGCATGCTTGAGAACATTGGGAGAGTAGAGGAGTGGGTCAGAATGCCAGAGGAAAAGTCAATCCTGTTCAGGATCATAACAGAATTGGATCATGAATATAGGGATTGGCCGGCAGGTTGCACTTAAAGGGAGGTGCCACAATTGATTCACGACAATTTGCTACGAGACAATGTAATCATCTATACGGATGGATCTATGCTTAGAGGTACCAGAAGTGCCTGACTGTTAGTGGTGAAGGTTCGTGGACGTTGTTGCAAGAGAGCCTGGCATATGATTCCACAACATCTAGCTTGAGAATGGAGGTGGGGGCAGTCACAGCGACGGAGGACAAACAGTACACTCATGTCATTTATTGTAACAGACTCATAAAGTATGATGAGAAAGGTGGAGATTGTCATGCTTTGGGCAGAGTGGCAGGTTTCCATTTAACAATAAAAAATAGTCAGCATCTGTTGGATTTTTTCTCCAGGACATGCTGGTGTGGTGGGAAACAAAGAGGTGGACAGATTGGCTGGACTGCACCCCTTGGTGGGGTTTAGTTCATGATAAGGCAGATGTGGTCGGGGCCCTTTGGAATCATGTGTATAGTGCAGAAAAATGGGTAGATCAACAATGCTTTTAGAGAATGGTGCTGCAAAGAGTGTACAGAAGAAATCACTGACATTCAAAACTCAGAGGAAAAGCCAGACTGGCACATACTCAGACTGCTACTGGTACCATTATTATTGGAACTCTTCGCTGGCTGCAGCAGATGAGGACAGAGCACTTATGGGAATGTCCTGAGTGCTGTGATGTCAGTTCTTTACTCAACTCAATCCTTCTCAACCAGGTGTCAGAGTTGTTAAAATTAAACATTGTAGAGGGTAAGAGGCCGGTCTCCCTGGTCTAGGTGTTACACAACTTTCTCTGTAATCCCGTAAACTCTCGTGAGTAACGTGACGTGCGCGAGAATCGGTAGCCGTTCTCTCAGCATCGGTAACTTACGGGGTATGTGAGCCGGTCGCTCAAAAAGCAATGGTAAACTACTGAGCGTAATCTTGCCAAGAAATCAACAATCAACTGAAAGATGCTGATGGTGACAGCGATGTCCTGTAAAGGATAGCGAACCAAAAAATAAAAAAAAAAGAAGGTAAGAGAGGATGGAGGATAAAGCTGAAGAAGCATGCCAAAGCTAGATGAATGCAGTCATAATCTGCAAGGCTGGGTAGGAAATACCATACAATTTTACACTGGAAAAACATGCAAAATGAACACAAGACCATATCTGATGTCCATCACATCTTAAATTCCAAGCAGCTCTGATGTGATTCTTTACTTTTTTTTAGGCAGTTAAACATGTTTTAAAAATTGTTGGAAAATCGTTGTTACTTTTCTCCAGGGCATGCTGGTGTGTTGGGAAATGAACAATCGGGTGGATTGGCTGATATTGCAACACTTGGTGCATGATAAACCCTTTGACCCAACTGAAATAATTAACAGCGAAAATGGAGAACCAATAAGTGAACAAAAACAGATCCTAATAAGATGGAAGCAGTATTTCGAACAACTTCTCAACATCCCATCAGATATCACAGGAATTCAAGAGACCTACACAGATGTCACCGAGGAACTAGAACCAGACATACTAAAAGAAGAAATTATAGAAGCCATCAGATTAGCCCCATTGAACAAATCACCAGGACAGGATGAAATACCAAATGAACTAATTAAAGCAGCAAGGGAAGTAGGAACAGCTTGGCTACATAGACTATTCAACCATGTTTGGGTAGAACAACAGACACCACAAGACTGGGGAAACACCATAATTATCCCAATTTGGAAAAACAAAGGCAGCAAAAGAGATTGCACACAATACAGAGGCATTTCACTGTTGAGTCATACTGGGAAAATATTTTGCAAAATTCTTGAAAAAAGATTACGAACTACTTTAGAACCCCAGCTAAGCGAAACGCAGCTTGGATTTAGGAAAAACAAAGGATGCACAGACGCCATTTTTGCTCTTAGACAACTTATAGAAAAATCAATTGAATTCAATGAAACACTCTACTTAGCCTTTGTTGACCAAGAAAAGGCATTTGATAGGGTAGATAGAAACAAGCTGTGGGAAATCCTTAAACAATATGGAGTGAGTACACATCTAACAAACCTATGTAGAAGTTTATACAACAACAGTGAATGCATAGTGAGAGCAACTGGAGGACACTCAGAACCCTTCACCATAAGATCTGGAGTACGACAAGGTTGTGTCCTGTCCCCTCTCTTGTTCATAACATATATAGACAACATATGTAAAGAAACCAGCCAAGCAGAGACAGCAAGAATACCGCATGACGAGAACACAGAAGAAGAACCATCTGCAAATCTAACCATTAGAGAACTCCTGTTTGCGGACGACCAAGCACTAATAGCAAAATCAGAAGCTGAATTACAAGACCACATGAATAGTCTAAACGAAATGTGTAGGGAACATAACATGAAAATTAGCACAAGCAAAACAGAGGTAATGACTATAACTAAAGACGAACAAACAGCAACAATTCACCTAAACGAACATCCCTTGAAACAAGTAAAGAGCTTCAAGTACCTAGGAAGTATATCATCATCAAATGGCAGATCAGAAGACGAGATCGAAAATAGGTGCAATAAGGCAAATCAACTCATTGGACAAATGGCACCAATACTAAAGAACAAACATGTATCAATAACTACTAAGAAAGCACTTTACAACACAATCTTCCTACCAACTCTGTGCTACCAATGCCAAACCTGGACAATGACAGAAAAAGAGAAAAGAAAAATCACAACAACAGAAATGAGGTTCCTGAGAAGAATACTCAACGTATCAAGAAGAGATAAGATCAGAAATGAAGAAATCAGGACTAAAGTGGGGGTTAAAGCTGCTCTAGATTTTATTAGAAAGCAGCAAGTCAAATGGTTTGGCCATGCAAGTAGGCTACCAGTCAACAGCATGCCACAACAAGCAATGATGTACAGACCAGATGGAAACAGAGGAAGAGGCCGACCACGTAAACGTTGGACGGAGGGAATAACAGAATCCATGGGAATGTCGATATACGAAGCCCATAACCGGGCACTCTCACGAAGTTTATACTTCACCTCGACACCGCAAGGTACAAGAGGAACATGATGAGATGAGATGAGAGGTGCATGATAAAGATGATGTGGTCAGAGCCTTTGGGATCATGAGTATAGTATGGGAAAACAGATAAATCGTCATAGCCTAGAGAAAATAGTTTGGCAGGAAGTGACCAGAGGATCTGGCTAACATGCCATACTCCGAGGAATGGCCAGATGGACACATAAGCAGACTGCTTTTGGTACCAGTTAGTATTGGGACTCTTCTTTGGTTGTTGAAGATGAGAATGGAGCACAGTTGGGAAAGTTCCAAGTGCTCCTATAGCCATTCTTGACTCAACTCATCTAATTTATTTCTGATATTCAATTAAAGTGATTTATTACAAAAGATACTTTTCACCTTCTGAGATGAAACTTTTGCTTACCTTTTCTGCTGTCAGTCTTGGTCACATATCTAGTGAAGAAATAAACAAAGTGCCATCTCTGTAGTGAAGTTTGGCTAGGTATATATATCTTTTTCATACTGTTGAATGTATTTTTGGCCATTTGTATTTTATTTTGATTTCTGGTTCTATCAATACCTGTTAAGAGCATTTGCTCTTAAACATCTGGTGTGCTGATGCCGAGGTAGTGGGTTCAACTCCTACACCGGTCAGTTGGACTAAAATGTTGACTTCTCATCCTTGATTTGGGGGTGTAAATTACAAGTACTTTAGAAGTTGGAGTGGGTTTGCTTGATGGTGAGTGACACTGGTAATAGAGACCAGCTATCTACATGCACAAATCAGTCCAGTAGTAGCATGTGTATGGACTACACAAAAAATGACCAAAATAGAAACTCATTAATTGTTCAAGTGTGTAAATAGTGCAGATTTCAAACACAAATAACAGCTTTTCAACAAATTACTCTAACAGGACGAAGACAAATACCGATTTGGCAAGACCAAAATTTTCTTCAGGGCAGGTCAGGTTGCTTATCTGGAGAAACTGAGAACTAATAAACTCAGGGCTTGTGGTGTTATGATTCAGAAACACATCCGAGCGTGGCTGCAGCGATCCAAGTACCAGAGCATTCGTAACTCAGCACTACTACTTCAAACACATGGCAGAGGTCTTTTGGCCAGAAAGTATGTTTTTATTTGACTAATAAGATATTTGCATATAATTCACCCAGGCATACATTCTGAGTTATTCCATTCATCCATCATATGCCATTCTGATAAGCGTAGGCGGTCATGCGTCATCATCTCACTCGATCACCAGAGTCATGGATTAGCTCAGTGTTCTTGTCTCGACCATACCACATGGCCAAGCCATCCAGGTATTTACTTCTCTGCCTTCCCCTTGTTCTCTTCCCATCTATCTTGCCAAACATCATCTAAGTTCTCCAGTTTATTTCTTCTCATAATGTGATTAAAAAAATTATGATTGTCTACATCTTATTTCTCTAATCAGTTTATGATTTTCATTTGTTTCTGGTAGAACTTGGTCATTTTCTGTCTGTCCATGGTATTCTTTGCATTTCCCTCAGAAACCACATTTCCACAGCCATCAGATGTTTTTCAGCTTGTCTGCTCATTGTCCATGCTTCACATCCATACAAAAGTACAGGAGTATGCAAGAAGATCGAGATGGGCTGGACCAGAAGGCAAAGGCTTGAATTTCTGAGGAGGCCAGGAGTGAATAATATCTGATTCAGTGATGACAGAGGATAATATATTGCCAAATGTGATCTAATATTTAGACAGAAGGACAATTTATTACCATAATAGGGCCATCATATTATTTGTTCTGTTTTATAATATCTTCCACAATTTCAATGTTCTGTGAATGAAATTTACATAATAATACTTGCTCATTTGATTGTGAACCATTTTTGGTCCAAAACTACTGTTTATTAGATACTGAATCAGTAAACTGTGTCATGTTTGTGGCTGGGCATGCAGGTGCAAGAGGAAATGAACTAGCAGGTACTGTTGCCTTGCCTGTGGTTGGGTGGGGGATGTGTGGGTGGGTGGGGGATGTGTGGGTGGGTGGGGGATGTAAGGGTGGATGGGGGATGTGTCTCATAACATGGTAATATGTACTGTTTATGTTTACAACATTCATTTGACAATGTTTTTTTTTCCTATGTGAATGTATTATGCACTATTGATGAACGAAAGATGAGTGATTTGAAGGGCTGAATGTAAGATGGCCTGCATGCCCAATTTGTTACCCTTTGAAAATAAAGTCTGTTCGTTCTGTTCTGGAGAGTGGATTATCAGTGGAACTGGCTGTGTCCTGAATGCCCTCAGGGAGGTAGGACGAACAAATCACTTAATGAATGAATGTGACTTTGCAGCTTGGACCAGGCTGCAAATACATCATGTCAAATGAGGTGAAGCTAGGCAAGAGTGCTATGCGGGGAGGCAAAGAAGAATAATCAATCAACGCAGAACTGGTGTCATAATGAAGCATCTCATTTCTATTGACATAATTTCTTTTATAGCTCAGCACTTAAAATGAACACCAACATTAGTAAACAAAAATCTGACAACACAAACATTAGGTTAGCATTTACAATGAACATTAACATTGGTAAACACAAACATCAGTTTAGCATTTACAATAAACATTAACATTGGTAAACATAAACATTAGTTTAGCATTTACAATGACCTTAACATTGGTAAACACAAACATTAGTTTAGCATTTTAAATGACCTTAACATTGGTAAACACAAACATTAGTTTAGCATTTACAATAAACATTAACATTGGTAGACACAAACATTAGTTTAGCATTTACAATAAACATTAACATTGGTAAACACAAACATTAGTTTAGCATTTACAATAAACATTAATATTGGTAAACACAAACATTAGTTTAGCATTTACAATAAACATTAACATTGGTAAACATAAATATTGGTGAACATAAACATTAATTTAGCATTTACAATGACCTTAACATTGGTAAACACAAACATTAGTTTAGCATTTACAATAAAAATTAACATTGGTATTGGTAAACACAAACATTAGTTTAGCATTTACAATAAACATTAACATTGGTAAACACAATTATTAGTTTAACATTTACAATGAACACCCACATTGGTAAACATACAGGTATTACTCCCCAGATCAATACATTGCCTGTGTTACTGGGGTCCTCAAGAAAAGCCAAGAAAGTTAACACTGTAGCCTATGACACATTTCTTGTTAGAGGTGAAGTTGCAGGGTTGTCATGTGGCTGGCAGAGGACTGGCTGCTTAATCCCACAGAAAAAATTAGTTACAAAACCCAGTCAATGATGAAAAAGTCCTCAGGATGAGAGCTTGGCATAAAATATCATATGTTCCATTGGGGAAAATATATATGGGAGAAAAGGAAGTGAAAAAAGCATAAGGAAGTAAAAAGAGGAGAAGTTGTAAGAGAGAGAAGAGGATGAGGAAGGAATAAGAGGGAGAAAATAAGAAGACAGGCAGGATGAAGAGGGATGGAGGAAGGAAGAGGGGGTGGGAAAGAAAGATGAAGGAAAAGAGGGGGAGATAGGAAGGAAGGAAGGAAAAGCTAAGAAGGTTGGAAGGGGGAGGATGGAAGAGGGAGAGGAGATAGGAAAGAAGGAAGACATGGGAGATAGGAAGGAAGGGAGAGATAGGAAGGTAGGAAGAAATAGATAGGATGGGTTAAGTAGGAAGGGGGAGGAAGAGATAGAAAGGACAGGATAAGTAGGAGGAAGTAGGATGAAGGGTAAAAGGAAGGAAGGAGGAAGGATAAAGGAGGAGGAAGAAGGGCAAAAATAACACATATATTGCAATGTCTGATTATTTTGTCATTTTAAATAGTCAGTGAATGTTTATGATTTGCAATTTAAACATTGGTTCTTGCATGTTTGCCAGATATGCCACTTACTTGCGGAAGGTGAGGGCAGCAACTCGTATCCAGGCAACATGGAGAGGCTATCACCAGCGAAAGATGTTCAAGGGCATGTACTCTGCTGTTGTTATCCTCCAGGTTAGCTTCCCTTTGCCATCCTGTTATCAAGTTATATCACTGCATGATTGTCATGCTAGTCCACAGGTGAAAAAAAATCGATAGAAGCCTTGAAGGTGTGGTTTTATAGAAAAATGCTGAAAATTAACTAGATAGCCAAAATGAGAAATCTGACCCTTTGAGGGAAGCTAAGTCGCAAAGACAACTTATCACAAACATCAGAAAGAAGCAGTCATTAACTACCCACTCATCATTTCATCTGTTCTATCCCCTCTCTCCCCATCATTTGAACCACCCATCCTTCCTCATTCAGTCATTCTATCCATCCTTCCTCATTCAGTCATTCTATCCATCCTTCCTCATTCAGTCATTCTATCCATCCTTCCTCATTCAGTCATTCTATCCATCCTTCCTCATTCATTCATTCTATCCATCCTTCCTCATTCATTCATTCTATCCATCCTTCCTCATTCAGTCATTCTATCCATCCTTCCTCATTCAGTCATTCTATCCATCCTTCCTCATTCAGTCATTCTATCCATCCTTCCTCATTCAGTCATTCTATCCATCCTTCCTCATTCAGTCATTCTATCCATCCTTCCTCATTCAGTCATTCTATCCATCCTTCCTCATTCATTCATTCTATCCAACCTTCCTCATTCAGTCATTCTATCCATCCTTCGTCATTCAGTCATTCTATCCAACCTTCCTCATTCAGTCATTCTATCCATCCTTTCTCATTCAGTCATTCTATCCATCCTTCCTGAATCAATTATTCCATCTATCCATCCACTTGCCATCAGTCATTACTTTCATTTTCCCTCAATTCCTCCTCCACCATCCACCATTCCATTGATTCTTCCTGCATCATCAATCATTATATCCATCAGTCCATCCATCCATCCATCCATCCATCCATCCATCCATCCATCCATCCATCCAGCCAGCTAGCCAGTGAGCCAGCCAGCCAGCCATCCATCCATCCATCCTCCTTTCATTCTTCCCCCCTCCCTCTATTCATCCATTCATCCATCCATCCTCCCTTCATTCATCCCTCTCTCCATCCACCCACCCACCCACCCATCCATTCATCCATCCCATCCCACCCACCTATCCATCCATCCCATCCACCCACCTATCCATCCATCCCATCCATCCATCCACCCACCCACCCATCCATCCATCCATCCATCCATCAATCCATCCATCAACTTACTCATCCTTCCATCTATTCATCAATTAATCTCTTCCATTATCAATCCATCCATCTTTATCATGCATCCTTCATTCATCCACATACTTATGCATCCATCATCCATGGCTAAATAAACATACACCATTCTGTCTGAACTACAAGCCTAAAAATGTATTTGAAATTCCATGCCAGGCTCACGTGCGAGCACTGTTTGCCAGGAAGCACTACATGGATCTACTTCAGCAACACAAGGCCCTGGTACTACAGAAGAACATTCGGGCATACCTCCAGCGACAGGAGTTCAAATGTGTAATGCAGGGAATAATTCTAGTACAGAGTCACTTCCGCAGACGCAAGGCTCGAGCTCAGCTCAAGTTGCTCAAAGTAGGATTCTGTTTTGTTGTGTTGGTTGTCATGTAAAAGGAAACTTATTGGCACTTTGCTGTCTTTACAGATGATAGATTGTTACATTGTGTTTAAAAAAAAGCATAACTACAACCAATGGCAGGGATCAGAGATGAAGTTATACCTCTCCATAGCACAAAGCCTGGGTTGAATTGTAGAGACCATGTGTTGCCCATGCAGCATGATCCCTCTCTCGGTCTGCCTAGTTTACTCCAGAGGAAAGGTAACACAGCTGCAGAAGCCGCCGGACAAGGATAGCAATGCTCTGTCTAATTGTCGAAGCTTCCATGCTAGACCAATGCTGACCAAGACTTAATGGCTTCGTCTGCCCTACCATGACATTTAGTCTTTATGTTGCATTTCCTCACACTAGGGTAAGGCTTATACCCTCGAAATTGTATTCCTCCTCCCGAAGCCGTTTGCACAATGTGGGGTGTCAGGTTTGGTGAGTGCTGCCCAACATTCGGTGCTAACAGAAAGAGGTAGTGCCGTCTATTGTCATATGGTAGCTCAGTCATATCTGTCTGAGATCTGATAGAAGAGTGGATATTAGGAGATTGGTTTGTATAGGATCACTTTCATTGCACATGATTATCTCCATAAGAATACCAGTCCCCTCCCATATATCACACAAGGAGAATCTCAGCACAGTGCATGAATACTGTATCGCCAGCGAGGATCCTAATGTTTATACAGCAGAATCACATGTGCTATAATGTGTATAAAGCAGGACCACATTGCTATAATGCATATACAGCAGGATCACATGTGCTATAATGTGTATACATGATCACATGTGCTGTAATATATACACAGTAGGATCACATGTGATATAATGCATATACAGCAGAATCACATGTGCTATAATATGTATACAACAGAATCACAGTTGCTATAAGCATTCTGTCTGTGGGTGACTTTTCTAATTTTTAAATTTAGCCTGAGAAACTGTCTATTTGACATGCTCTTTTCAATTTTATTCTGTTCTTATTCCTTATTGGAGTACATTCCCTGAACCAAGTTACTCCAATCCGTCCTTGTGACAAACATGATAAGTTAATAGTGTTTCTATTCTTTGCCTCCCTTATGGACCTTGGCTACACATTCATCATCATCATCATGTGCCATGCCAATAAGCGTGGGTGGTCACGTTTTGCCATCTCACACAATCACCAGTCATGGATCACCTCTGTGTTCTTGTCTCGACCATACCACATGGCCAAGCCATCCAGGTATTTACTTCTCTACCTTCCCCTTGTTCTGTTCTCCTCAATCTTGCCATTTGTCACAAAGTTCTTCAATTTATTTCTTCTCATAACTTGTCCAAACAATTGTGACTATCTACGTCTAATTTTTCTAAACAGTTTACTTTCTTGAAGGATTTGTTCATTGGTTTTTCTGTCTGTCCATGGTATTCTTTGCAATTTCTTCAGAAACCACATTTTAACAGCCTTTAATTGTTTTTCAGCTTGTCTGCTCATTGTCCACGTTTCACATCCATACAAAAGTTCAGGTTCTATTTTGAACTTCAACACTCTTTATCTCATTGCAAATGACATCTTTTTATTGGTCAGTATGTTTTTCATCTTGCAAAATTCTACCTTCGCCATGAATGATTCTTGTTCTAGTCTCTTCAAGGCATCTCCTTTCAGATGTTATGACTGGCTACACATTGTGGGTAGTTTAACTTATTTTGCTCTTTATCTCCCATGGGGGAATAAGTCCTCAACCAACTCATGCCAAGCCGTCCTGTATTTTGCTATCTACCGCAGTTCCCCCATGTCCGCCCCATATTAATCATTTTTGTCTGTAATTCTTTTCTTCATGTGTTTTTATGTCTCCCTCTATTTAATTTTCCCTGTGGGTTCCTGGCAAAGGACTTTCTAGTTATTCTATTATCAGGTTTTTCTCAGTGTGTCCTATCCAAATTCAGCATCTTTTGTTCCCCTCTTGATTCAGTAGAATCTGACTAGTTTTCCCTAGTCTCCTCACTAATTATTCTGTCATACCAATTTAACCCTTCCATTCTGCACAGGCATCAGTTCAGAATGTTTGTAGTTTATTAGTAATTCTTTTAGTTGTTCTCCATTTGTCTGCAGTAGTGATTTAATGGTAGAGTTAAATATTCTAAGATGTTCAATTGCAGAGGGGATGTTTACCTTGTGTGTAAATCTTTTAAAGTTTTTCACCCTTGCTCAAGCAGCTTAGACATCCCATCCACTACCCCGGAATCATTGGGAAGTATACAGCACTGCTCTAAGGGGTAGATCAAGAACAACATTTATAAATCAGACGTGCTCAGATGTATCAATGCAGATATACATGGAATTAAACAGTTAGTTGCATATCCTTTACAGGAAGTCACAGTCAACCCCAGCATTTTTTGAATGTTTGTGGTTTCTTGGCAATTTTATTTCCAGATGTCTGTCATTGCTTTCTGAACGACCAGCACTCATACCATTTTATAAAAACCAACGCAAGGTGGTCTGCTGCTAAATCACCCACAGCTGTGTTTCAAACACTTTATGCAGGATTATGAACTGCACACATAACCCCTTCACCACAGAGCCTGTCATATGCATTTCTCGAACTCTTCAGTTACTTTATTTACGTCTTTCTCAGTGTTCAGGTTTCTAACCAGTTACTGGTACATTGCTTGTACATTGCCCAGTCTGCTTTCTTGTAGTTTCACCTCGAGAGGGTGCTGCTTTCACTTACAAGCTTATTTTCTACAGTTAGAAAGACTGGTCAATGGTCACTGCCACCAAGTTGTTTCCCAACAATTCATGTAATGGTCCACTCCAGATCTGGTGAATGAAAAGCCAGGTCAGGTGTAGTTGTAGTGTGCCATGATCTCGAGTAGAACGTATGTGGGTCAGACGGCTTGTTAACCAAGATGAATCTATTCTCATCCTGCCAGTCTTCCAGTCTCTCTCCTCTCTGGTCCATGTGATCATAGCCCCAGCTCTGTGAGTGGCTGTTAAAATCGCCACACACAATCATTTTTTTCTGTTAATGGTAGTGTGTCCAGTGCCTGTGGGCGGTCACTTAGACAATAGTAATTGGTCAGATGCAGATCTGTATTGTCTGATACTCAGCCCCTTCCATGTAAATTTCAATTTGGGAAGCAGTGATGTTATTTATTTTACAAGTGTCTGTATCCCACTTTTTCGTCTGCCCTTTTGGTCAGATCTATATCACTGGTAGCCTCTTATTTTGAAGGCTATGTTTTCATTGTGGTGAGTTCTAGCAAGCAGCTTACACTTACGTTTCCTTGGTTCAAGATATTTTCTAGCTCTATTTTCTTGATGCTGGTTCCCTCCGTATTCCAGTGCATTATGATTAGTCTTTATTTGGTATTGCCAGACACTCTATTCTCAGGTCCCCTTGCTCCACAGGACATCTGAGAAGGACCTCCAGTCGGTTTGGTTTGACCCTTTCGAGGCACATGGCCCGGCACTGCACCTGCCTGGGAGTCCATAGCAGGGCGAGCACCATAATGTTTTGCAATAATCGACATATTTAATCACATAGTTAGTTGTTGGCATCTTGTTTTTTGTGGTGTGCCTCTTGGCTGGTTGCCTAAGTCTTCAGCACCTTTTCTTTGCTGGAGTAGACTGTGGTCTTATTCGAGTTTAGATGTGTATGCACCTATACACATGTCTGTGCATGTATGTACAGGCATACATATCCAGAGCATTCTGGTTATTGTATGGCGCCAGAGACTCGCCATCACCCCTTCTCTAAATAGTTAAAAAAGATCTGTAATGTGAAGGCCAGGAGTTGGACTTTGGCTGCCAGAGGTGATGAATTCACAAGCCATGGGGTATTTTGCAAGGTTGGGCACTCACCCAAACTCTGCGCACCCATCTATATAACAGCAATTTATAACCGGACTTGTGTGTGTCTGCCATGCTACGTTCTTAGCTTGAGTCAAATACGGTTATCCTCATCTCCTACAGGCAGAGGCCAGGTCTGTAGACCACATAAAACAAGTCAACCAAGGCCTGGAGAACAAGGTCATCGAGTTGCAACAGCGATTGGATATTCAGGTAAACTACGGGTGTGGATGGTGGAGAGTGTGCTTGCTGGGGTGAGTCTTCAGGTAAACTGCATGAGAGAATGTTGGATTGATTATTCAAGTAAACTGCATGAGAGAATGTTGGATTGATTGTTCAGGTAAACTGCATGAGAGAATGTTGGATTGATTGTTCAGGAAAACTGCATGAGAGAATGTTGGATTGATTGTTCAGGTAAACTGCATGAGAGAATGTTGGATTGATTGTTCAGGAAAACTGCATGAGAGAATGTTGGATTGATTGTTCAGGTAAACTGCATGAGAGAATGTTGGATTGATTGTTCATGTAAACTGCATGAGAGAATGTTGGATTGATTGTTCATGTAAACTGTAGTAGAGAATGTTGGATTGATTGTTCAGGTACACTGTAGTAGAGAGTATTGGATTGATTGATCAGGTAAACTGTAGTAGAGAATGTTGGATTGATTGGTCAGGTAAACTGTAGTAGAGAATGTTGGATTGATTGTTCAGGTAAACTGTAGTAGAGAGTATTGGATTGATTGTTCATTTAAACTGTAGTAGAGAATATTGGATTGATTGTTCAGGTAAACTGTAGTAGAGAATGTTGGATTGATTGTTCATGTAAACTGTAGTAGAGAATATTGGATTGATTGTTCATGTAAACTGTAGTAGAGAATGTTGGATTTATTGTTCATGTAAACTGTAGTAGAGAATGTTGGACTGATTGTTCAGGTAAACTTCATAGAGAATGTTGGATTGATTGTTCAGGTAAACTTCGTAGAGAATGTTGGATTGATTGGTCAGGTAAACTGTAGTAGAGAATGTTGGATTGATTGGTCAGGTAAACTGTAGTAGAGAATGTTGGATTGATTGTTCATGTAAACTGTAGTGGAGAATGTTGGACTGATTGTTCAGGTAAACTTAGTAGAGAATGTTGGATTGATTGTTCATGTAAACTGTAGTAAAGAGTATTGGATTGATTGGTCAGGTAAACTGTAGTAGAGAATGTTGGATTGATTGTTCAGGTAAACTGTAGTAGAGTATGTTGGATTGATTGTTCAAGTAAACTGTAGTAGAGAATGTTGGATTGATTGTTCAGGTAAACTGTAGTAGAGAATGTTGGAATGATTGTTCAGTTAAACTGTAGTAGAGAATGTTGGATTGATTGTTCAGGTAAACTGTAGTAGAGAATGTTGGAATGATTGTTCAGTTAAACTGTAGTAGAGTATGTTGGATTGATTGTTCAGGTAAACTGTAGTAGAGAATGTTGGATTGATTGTTCAGGTAAACTGTAGTAGAGAATGTTGGAATGATTGTTCAGGTAAACTGTAGTAGAGAATGTTGGATTGGTTAATTAGGTAAACTGTAGTAGAGTTTTCTTATGATGATGAGGTGCTACATAGAGCCTGTATTTTTGTATGCATGTGAAGCTTGGGCAATGAGCAGTCAAGCTGAAAAACATCTGATGACTGGAAATGTAGTTTCTGAGGAGAATGAAAAGAATACCATGGACAGACAAAAAACCAATGACCAAGTCTTACAAGAAACAAATGAAAATTGTAAACTGATTAGAGAAATTAGACGTAGACAGTCAACATTTTTTGGACATGTTATGAGAAGAAATAAATTGGAGAACTTGGTGACAACTGGCAAGACTGAGGGTAGGAGAACAAGGGGAAGACAGAGAAGTAAATATTTGGATGGCTTGACCACGTGGCAAGGTCGAGACAAGAACAATGAACTGATCCACGACTCTGGTGATCGAGAGAAATGGTGAATCATGACCACCCACTCTTACCAGCATGGCACATGATGGATGGATGGAGTAGAGAATGTTGGACTGATTTTTCAGGTAAACTGTAGTAGAGAATGTTGGATTGATTATTCAGGTGAACTGCAGTGATGAGAATGTTGAATTGAGTATTCTAGGTAAACTGCAGTGGTAAGAATGTCGGACTGAATTGGATTGCAAGCAAAGAGAACAACTAAGGATACAGCAAAAGCCAAAGTGAGACTGCTAATTTTGAAAGAGATAGACATTATTAGAGGGATAACCAAGAAGCTAGCAAGAAGGACTTATGGGGGGAAATTTAGGCATGGATGGGTCATTGGATAATGACCCCAGAAGAGGAATGGATCGCAATGGCTGCAGTTGTATGTTCCATAGGGAACATACAGTAAGTGTGTAACTTGGGTCTCTGTGGTGAAGTGGTTCAGCTGTATGCCCTGTGCTGTGCTAAGAAGGTGGTGGGTTTGTTTTTGAACTCTTGTCATTTGCTTCATGAGTTTTTGGAGGTCCTTGGAAGTTGTTGGCTGAGCTACAGAGTTTGTGCTCTGTGTGACGCTTATGGTAGATGGTTAGCTGCTTCAGAGAAAGAGTTTGAGCTAGATGGGGAATACCTGGTGCAATGAAGTCAGTACTCTTGCCTTTTAACCTCCATTTTAGTGTGGAGAATTTAGCTATGTCACACACAAACATATATACACATATATTTCCACACACATGCTAATGAACACTACCTTTTAAACAGTTCCAGGATTTAAAAAAAAGATGCCATAATATTTGTGGAATTAAGTTAATCATTTGTTTACACCAAGCAGGCAATGCAAATGAAGATTGTGGAATTAGTAGCATTAAATTAATGATTTATTTAGACCAAGCAGTCAATTTAAGAGAATATTGTGGAATTAATGGAATTAAATTAATGATTTATTTAGACCAAGCAGGCAATGCAAGTGAAGATTGTGGAAGCAGAAATGGTAAAGATGAAAGATGAGATTGACAGATTGAAGACTGTAGAGGTGGCCGTCAAAGTTTCATCTAACAAAGTTATGGATATGGAGGTAAACTGAATTATTGTCTTCATTTGCTTACCCTTTCTTACTGTTTTTCTCCTCATTTCTGTTTGTGCTATTTATTTTTGTTTCGATATTTTTAAAACTTAGTCTGAATAACAGAAAAACAGAAGTATTGGTAATTTTAAAGAAAAAAACGTTTTCCCAAATACATCAAAGTGAACTGACAAGTAAATGCATTTAAGTATCATGGGTACTTTAACAACAGCAGATGGAAGATATATTAAGGAAGTTAAATGTAGAATAGCCCAAGCAAAAACAGCATTTCATTAGATGAAGAAACATCTCTGTCAAATGAGGTGAGAAAAAGAGCTTTTAAGAGCTATATTGGACCAATTATGATGTACAGCAGTGAATAATGGACAATTAGCGGACAAGTGTGGGATTATATGGAAGCCACAGAGTTGTGGTTTTATAGATAAATGTTGAGAACACTATGGACAGATAAAAAGAGTAATGAAGATATCTTGAAAGAAGTTAACTCACAAACAGAACTGACTACTCACATCAGAAGAAGACATTCCACATTCTTTGGGCATATCATGAGAAGAGAAAGCTGGAGTATGTCATGATGGTGATAAAGCTGGATGGGAGGAGTGGCAGTACACTAAGACAGAAGATGCTGGAGAATCTGATGCCATGGCATGTAGACACATCAGTATCAGAAGAGATTGGTAGTACACAAGATACAAGGCTGTTAGCTTATGGGAATGTCCCGAATGCTGTGATGTCGGTTCCTAAATCAATCAATCAATCAATCAATCAATCAATACAAGGCTGTTAACAGACCTGATCACCAATGCCACACAGCATGGACTATAAGAAGAAAACCTTAAAATCTTTATTACTGTAAAGAACAAATTCTGGAAAATATATCAGAACAAAGTAATCAAAATGTGAAGAATGTCTTGGTCACTCCCTAAGACATCAAAGACAAAAATAAAATCCAGAGGGTACAAAAGGGCACAATGCTGGGTAAAAGAGAAATGTGTAGCCAAAGACAACATTTATACAAAAGTCATGCATGGATCTGTTAATGTACACATACATGGAATCAAAGAGAGTGTCACAGGGCAGACAGCTATGCAATTAAATGATCAGAAATCTTCAAGACTAGCCCATGGGCTGAAATAGTTGATGATAATGATTGCCAGGGATTTGTAGGACATGGCTATGATTGTTGTCATTCCAACCTCTTTTTAAAGTTGAGTCGGTCAACATAGCATTTTATTACTATTGTTGATGTCTTGGCAAGTTTACGTTCAGTAGTTTGCCATTGCTTTCTGAACAACCGGCTCCCATAGCAACACATTAAGACCCAGTCTTCTGCCAAATCAGTCGCAGCTGTGTTTCGAAAGCAGGTAAGCAGGCTCACAAATCGTGTCCACAAACCCTTAGCCACGGAAACCGGCATCCTTGACATGGGGTTGGAAATTACAAATACCTCTGAAGTCGGCCGCATGACAACGGACACTGATAATAAGGACAGTGGCTCCGTGGTGAAAGGATTATGGATTCAGTTCATAATCCTGCATACCAGGTTCGAAACACAGCTGCGTTGGTTTTATTTATGAAATGGTGTGGGTGCTGGTTGTTCAGAAAGCAATGACAAACTACTGACCATAAACTTTCTGAGGAATCATGAACAGCCAAAAAATGCTGGGATTAACTGCTACGTCTGTAAAGGTTATGCAACTAACTTTTTAATGCACACACAAAAATCAGCCCAGTGCACAAAAAGTAGTAGCATGTATGTTGACTATACTTGAGTTCAAAGCGAGCAAGAAAACAAAACAATTTTATAAATCTGCAGTAGAATGAACATTATGTGTTGATGTATTATGTGTTGATATATTATCTAATATGACATGTTTTGGAATTGTTCATGTCAGGAGGAGCTGGCTAGATTAAGGTCAGAGCTAGAGAAGATGCAAGATGAGAAGCAAGACTGGATTACAGAGAAGGAACAGATGAGATTACAGCATGAAAAGGTATGTCTCAAAGAATCAGGGAACTCACTGACAACGCAATCTTCAATTAGACGAGCTCATTGGCAAGATAATTTATATAGAATCAGACACTCATTGACAAATTAAAGTACATAGAATATATCCATTCTTTGACATGAATTTTTCATAAAATTAGTGACCTCATTGATAAGACAATTGTCAAATAATCAGTGAACTGATTGAAAAATAAAAAACAAAAAAAACAAACAATATTTATAGAATTAATAAATTAATTCACAAGACAATTTTCATAGAATTAACCAACTCATTGGCAAGACACTATTCAATGAATCAGTGAATTAAGTGACAATGCAATCTTCTTAGAATTCATGAACATATTGACAAGACAATCTTCATAGAATTAATGAACTCACTGACAAGATAATTTATATAGAATCAGACACGAAGTGACAAGATAATGTTGGAAAATATTTCTTTTGAATTTTTTTCATGCACTATGAAATATCATTATCATCATCATAATGTGCCATTCTGGGTGGCACAGTCATTAATTGGTGGTACTATTATTAATGGGTGGCACAGTCATTTATGGGTGGCACAGTGGTTAATGAACCTCTAAAAGCATGTGTCCTATGTGATCTTAATATGTGTCACTTCTGCCGCATAGACAGATTTCTATAAAAACTAAAGCAAATCTTATAACAACTATTTTTTGGCCAACATTATTCTACAAAAGTAAAAAATATGGACGCATACTGTAAATAATGAGCTCAAAATCATAGCAACAGTGATGAGATAACTTAGAAGAGCTGCGGGACTAACCGTGAGAGATTCCAATTAGGAATGAGGAAATTAGAAGATGAATAGGTCTGAAACCAGTCATGCACATAATTAAAGAACAACAGATTAAATGGTTTGGCCACCTCACAAAAATGCCCTGGTACCATCTGCCATAAAGGGCCACATTGAAGAAATATAATGGATACAGAGCAAGAGGGTAAACCATGTAAAAGAGCATTAGAAAGAGTGCCTGAAAGATCCTTACATCTCCCCCCAACACTCTGAATTGACCTCTTGCAGCAGCAGGATATTGGTCTTCGTAGCTGTCCGCGTGATTATCAGCAGTCTATGAATTCAATATTGTCACTGAGTTCATTAATTCTATGAAGAGATGTGTGCGCACAACCACCCCCTCCCCCCACACACACACACACACACAAACAGTAGCTAGACACATTATGTTTATATGTTTACGTGTATATGCTGACTCAGTGGCGAAAGGGTTATAGACGCAGCAAACTGTCTCGCATTGGTTTTTTACGGAATGGTATGGGTGTCGGTCGGTCAGAAAGCAATGGCAAACACTGAACGTAAACTTGCCAAGAGATCACAACAGCAAAAAAAATGCTGGTGTTGACTGCAATGTCCTGTAGAGGATATGCAACTAACTATAAATGTGTATATATGTATAATTCTCACACTTTCTCACCTTCTTCTTTTTCATGTCGCCCACTATTTTTCCATCTTACCTTCTTCTCTCTCACACTTTCTCCACTTTCACCTCCCCCCGACTTCTCTGTGTGTCATCTTCTCTCTCTTTTTCCCATGTCTTACTTCCTCTCTTTCACCTCCCCCCTCTCACTCTCCATCCCCTTTCTCTCGCCTTCTTCCTGTCTTGTCTCTGCCCTTTCTCTCCTCTCCTCTCTCTTTCTTACCTTCTATATATATATATATATATATATATATATATATATATATATATATATATATATATATATATATTATATATATATATATATATATAGCCATGGTCCAGATAAGGACGTGGACTAGTTATGCCATAACCCAAATTAGATGAGATTATGGCAGTGTTCAGTAAATGGACATCTGGATCGTGAAAAGATATATATATATATTCGATTTGAGATAAAGCCATTGGTAAATGCATGTCTGTTATCTGCAGGTCGTAAACAACTTGCTTGAGGAGAAGTCAACTCTAACAGTGAAGTTAGATGAAGCCAGTGCTACTATCAAACAGTTGCAAGATAAAACTGAAGGTATTCTCATCTTGTGTTTTGTATTTCTTGTTATGTTATAAAGTTTCATTCTAGTGCTGTATCTATATATGAATATTAACTGATCTTGAACTATACCTGACATTGAACAATAACTGACATTGGACTGTAACTGACACAACTATAAATCTTCTTCTTCTTCTTTTCGTTCATCCGGAGTGTTTTTTCAGATGTGATTGCGGTGTGTCTGTTATGCGCCCTTGGGCCAAAACCCGTAGGCCAACACATCGACTTTAGCGTGCTTTTTTGACCAGGTAGCATTCCTGGGAGACTCTCACTGTTGTGGTGCCATCTACAACTATGCTGGCCAAGTTAGAACGGTCGAAGACAACGGTCATCCCTCAAAGGAAGGCAGGGACAGTCCATAGCATTTTCCGCCATCCAAGGTTGCTTCCATAGTTGCAGGGCCGACACATAACGCCCTGGATCTGGGCTCACCGAGGGAAATCGTCACGTCCTGCTCATGGCTGCTTTAGATCCTCACTTCAATATATTGGTCATTTCGTTTGCCCCGGGCCATTCCCGCACAAACCAGACAGGTTTGCAGACGGTATCCACCCAGCGAGTTTTCGGACATGTGCTTGTCGTTGCGCCCGTCAGAGCTATTCCAGGCACGACAGACATTCGGAAAACTACCTAGTCAGAGCTGTTCCGAACAAGAGCGGCATTCGGAAACTAGGTAGTCAGAGCTGTTCCTAGCACGAGAGACATTCGGACGAGACATTTCACTCGGACATCATTGCGTAGTGTCAATTTTTAGTTTGCCACCCGTAGGACGACACTTCCGACTTCAGCGGGCATTTTTAAATGAGGTTAGCCTTCCTCGAGTTTCGAGACTCTTGTTTTGGCTTCCACACAGCGAGCTTTTGCTTTGGGCTGCCACGTAATGGATTCACAAGACCGGCGTTCCATTTCGTGTCAACGAGACAATTTTCCACCTTTGACTACACTCACTCCATGAGTGTGGTTACAGACTATCGGACGTCTGCGAGACGTGCGACCGAGGTGTTTTTCCACCTTTTGTACTAGCTCACGAGGTAGGCTACATGTGCTGCCGGCTCGGCACCTTACCTCCGTGCGTCTGTGGGTGAGTAACGGCCAGTCCCCTTTCATCCGGGGATACCTCATATCCCCCAGCTAAGAGAAATCGAACGACTCTGCGCCGAGCATGTAGCGTTCTCAGCACATCATCACAATTTTGATGTAGGTTTGTGTCGGCCAGGCTCTCACTTCCGAGAGTTTATGGCTTAGAGACGTTCAGCCATACACCTCGGATGGGAGCCTTAGAGGTTATGTCCGAACTGAGATTTAGGGATCGTTTGCCTGATTTTGACTGCTATCCTCAGTCTTACCTGCAGGGCAGCAGGTTGTGTCTCTCTTAGTCTGGTCCCTATTCCACGAGCCGTCCGATATGTAGTTTTCACCCATTGGCAAGCACATGGGGTCGATGGGACACGCAAGCTCCCCCACCATGGCAAGGTGGAGACACATCGGGGGAGACACAACTATAAATGATTTGAACTATAACTGGTATTGAATTATAAGTGATATTGAATATTAACTGACTGAAACTAACTGTAACTGACATTGCATTTATGAGTGACTTTGATTTATAACAAACATTGAAATATAGCTTAATAAAACTTTAACTGACATAAACTGTAAATGACATAAACCCATAACTGACATAAATTGTAACTGACATAAATTGTAACTGACATAAACCTGTAACTGACATAAAACTGTAACTGACATAAACCTATAACTGAAATAAACCCATAACTGACATAAACCTATAACTGAAATAAACCTATAACTGAAATAAACCTATAACTGACATGTAATCTGTGCAGAGTATGTGAAGGTGAAGGTTGAAACAGCCAACAAGACGCTAATTGAGGAGTTTGAGTCAGAGAGGTCTCACCATCAGAAGCTTGTCAGTGAATACACTCGTCTTCAGCAGCGGATGAACAACCTGCAGGATGAGTTGCAGGTCTGTGTTGGGTATTAGATATCTGTGGTTACAGAAAGTTGTATTTCAGAATTTTAAAGTTAAGTTATTGTTCATATATATATAAATTTTTTTTTAAATGCTGCATATCCCTTACTGGACTTGAAGTCAACACCAGCATTTTTCAGCTGCTGTTGATGTACTAGGCAAGTTTTACGTATATATTGCAACATAAGCCTGTGAGACCTGGACACTTACTAAACAAGCTGAACAGCGCATAAATGCCTTTGAATATAAATGTTATAGACGAGTTCTAAGAATATCTTGGGTAAAGAAAAGAACAAATGCACCCGTACTTCAAGAGTTGAATATTGAAGAAGGTTGGCTATTAAAGATGATAAAACTAAGAAAATTGAAAAAATTTTTGGTTACATGAAACGTCACAAGAGAACAATAATGGAGAGGTATATGCCTGGGAAGAAAAGAAGAGGAAGGCCAAAGAGAAGAACATGCTACTGAATGATTGAAAGAATATATATATATATATATATACACACACACACACACTAGCTGACCCGGTCCGGCTTCGCCCAGTCCCTGGCGGGGAGCATCTCATTTAATTCATATAAGTAGTCATATTCTTCTCTATTTCCTCTCATACATTCTTTCATTCAACATCTCTTATGAAGCAATTCTTTGACAAAAAAAGAACAATAAGCATTAAAATGCATGAAAAGTTTAACATGGGCATCATAAATACCCAACATGGGTGTAACGCGCCATACATATGAGAATGTTAAAAAAAAAATTAATGTGCTGTTGAAGAAAAATAAAAAGTTGCTATTAGAAAATTTTCACTATTTAAATAGATGCATTATTTTTTGAAAACTTTGAAAATACCTTAAAGATTATATCATTATTTATTATAACTCATATGCCTGTAAATAACTGTAGACAAAGAGTTTATAAATCTTTGAAAACAATGCAACAATCTATATATGAAATATATAGCAATGTTATTAAAAGTTATGCCCCTTGAAATAACTTTTCTTAAGTTAAGTCCCCTCACTATATATGTATATAAATGATAAGATATTAAAATATTAAATTTTAGTAAGTAAATAGCTGAATGTACACTAACAAACTATGACAGTTGGCTGTACGGAAATGAGAAGAAGACGTGTAGAAAATTTCATCTCAATCGGATGGACCGTTCGCGAATGCATAAAGAACGGACATACATACAGACATACATCGTCTTTTATAGATATAGATTAAAAAAACATACTGCTACCGGCAGCTGGCCATCTTGACAGACGATAGTTTGTTACATTATAGATTGATCAATAAATATATGGGGCTGGTACCGTATATCCAATCATAGTTAGTTAGTTAGTCGACAGATCATCCTCGTTGCACATCGAACCATTCAGTCCATAAGTGCTCGGATCCCCTCCTCAGCAAATCCCGCAGCGTGTAGCGGCTAACGACGCCAGTTCTGTGTTGGTTTATCAATCTTCTTTGGCTTCCTGCGTAGTGTTCTTGTTTGGCCACCCCTCTTTTAATTTGCTGCTCCCGCAGTCTGGCCATTGTTGTAGATTCACAGTCATCACTTAGTTCTCGCAAAAGTCTCACTTCTCGTAGAGCATTCAGAATGTCAGCCTGGTCCATGGCGCGTCTGCCCTCCACAGTAGCCTCACCTGCGAGCTTGTCAGCCCGCTCATTTCCTTGTACTCCCGCATGACCTGGCACGAAGATGAAACTAATCTTTGCCAGCCGAGACCGCTTCAGAGGCAGCAACCATTCTCTTCGGATCGACCCCTCCTCTATCCTCTTGATTATGTTCATTGAGTCGCTAAGGAAACAGGCCCTAGTGAATGTCTGTGTCTCGAGCCATGTTATTGCTTTACTTACTGCCATGACTTCCATGGTCAGGCTACTTGTGGTTTCAGTGAAAGCACCAGAGTCCTCCTTCACAATTCTCCCTCCGGCCCGAGCTGTAAAGGCCCATGAGCTTCTCACATGTCGGACGACCGACCCATCTGTGTAGATGACCGCGTCACCGTCTAGCGAATTCTTGAAAATCAACGCATGTACTTCAGCCTCAACAGCAGCCGGATTTTCTTGTCTGCATTTTCTATCTAGTTGGATGCAAACTGAAAAGGATGTGCAGAAGTCTGTTGGCACTTGCACCCACTCCTCGCCAGGTTCTAAGTCCTCAAGTGAACACACCTGTTGAAGAATGTCTTCGGCTTGACCCATCCACCACCGTCCTCTTTTTAACCTGCTGCCCTTCATCTTCCTAATTTCACTATGCAGTGGATGTTGTGTGTTTGCGTTAATTCTGAGGTAGGCGCGTGCCCTGAAAACTTGTATTCTCTCTTCAATGGTTGGAAAATCAAGAAGGTAGCGCATCGCCCTGCATGCTGTATCTCTTGTACATCCAAGAATAATGCGCATAGCTTCATTCTGTATCCTTTCCATCCTTTCTATCTGCTTATGGCTGAGAGTCAGGATTGCCATTGCATACTCCAAAACAGACATGACCAGCCCCTCGTACAGAAGACATAGATGGCGCTACTCACAGTTTGCTGCCGCCATCACCAGCATCGCTGCCAAACCCCGCTTGGCCTTTGATATCACCTGGTCTATGTGCACATTATAAGCAAGGCTTCGATCAAACCGTATCCCCAGGTAATTCATTGCCTGCGTTCTTTCCACCGTCTCTGAACACAGCATTACAGTTGGTGTTGGATTGTTGACAATATGATTATTCAACGAGAACCAAGTCACTGTTGCCTTTGTTGGGTTGACCATTGCCCCAGCTTCATCACACCAAGTACTTATGCGATTGAGTTCGGTTTGTAGTTCCACAGCAACCTCCTCTCTATCCTTACCCTGACGATACACTAAAACATCATCGGCATACGACAATGTCCTGCCAGGTCCAGTGATCTGCTCACTGGTGATTCTCACTGTGTAGGCGTTGAACAGTACCGGAGATAATGGTGATCCCTGTGGTAGGCCAGGATATATTGTTGTTGGTTCCGAAGTCCAACTGCCACATCTAAAAACTACTTCCGTTGGTAGAGGGCTGCAGCGATCCAACTAAGGAGGAATGGACTTACGTTTAGTTCAAGAAGCTGAAACATTAAAAAATCCAGTGGTACTCTGTTGTATGCGTCCTCAAGATCAATCGCTGCAGCAACGGTTTCAGTGCCTGAGTGGAAAACCTTCATAGACATCATGGGCAAAGACTGCTGCATTGGTCCAGGTTTCTCTTTTTGGACGGTACCCACCCAGGGTAGGTGGGAAAACACCTTGCCTCTCTAGTTGGCTTGATATTTTCCTGGCAATTACCTTCTCCAGCAGCTTGCCTATTGTATTCTGCATGGTTATAATTCGATATCCCTGAATTTTTTTGTGGTCTTTGTCAGGCTTCGGCAAGGGAATCAGATAGCTGTGTAACCATTCCTCCTTGATGCTAGCACTCCCTATACTGTTGTTGTCCATGTCTGCTAGTTTCTCTAGCTCATTGTCGGTACACCTATTTATGTCGTCGTATCTTATGCCATCAGGACCTGGATCACTGTTTTTTTGATCGTCGAAGCACAGCCTTGATTTCTTTCACTGTCACTGTGTCTTCATCCAAAGTGTTCTGGGCCTTGCATATGTCTGAGGTGACCTCCTTGGCCAGATTTCGGCCTCCCATGTCTGTCTGGTTGCTCTGCTCAAGGTAGCGTTCAAAGAGGGCTTTGCCCTTGTCCTCGTCAGTCCTCTGCCAGGTCATAAAAATCATAGAAATCATAGAAAAGAGCTCTTCACCTTTTTGTAAAGAGGGCAAGGAAGGGAAAGCCTTTGGAAAGGAGATGTTGCAATAAACTAAAATTTTTAGATAAGTGGCAATGAAGGAAGTTGCTCAGTCTATTTTGCTGTGAGCTAGTAAATGTGAAAGCCTAATATGGCAGAAGTTTGCATAGATAACTAGTAACTATTTAGTTCTATTCTAGGTGCTAACTGGCAAAAGAAAGGGCCATCGGCGCACCCCATCTGATACCAGCGCCATTAGCTTTGAATCTGACAACAGTAGTGCAGCAGACGTTGAGCAAAGAGAGGACAATGAGAAGGTTGGTGCCATAAGTGAAATGTGAATATTCATCATCATCATGTGCCATGCCTGTAAGCATGGGCGGTCATGTTTCACCATCTTACATGATCACCAAAGTCGTGACTCAGCTCTGTGTTCTTATTCCTGACCATGCCATATGGTCATCCATCATGATATTTACTTCTCTGCCTTCCACTAGATCTTTCCCCCTTAATCTTGCCAGTTGTCACAAAGTTCTCTAGTTTATTTCTTCTCATAAAGTGTCCAAAAAATGTGACTGTTTATGTGTAATTTCTCTAATCAGTTTGCAGTTTTTATTAAATTTCATAGAAATTGCTCACTGGTTTTTCTGTCTATCCATGGTAATCTTTCCATTTCCCTAAGAAACCATATTTTCACTGCCATGTTTCATGTCCATACAAATGTTTGGGTTCTATGTATTACTTCAACACTCTTTCACTCATTGCAGTTGACATCATCTGAATATTGTGTTTACTGTTTAACAGTCACCAAGAACTGTGCAGGTTAGGATTTTATTTTTCCACAGCTTACCGAGGATCCAAACCTGGGTCTCCTGAAGGAGGGCCTGGCATTCTTGCCACTCAGCCAGCCAGGGTTCACCTCTTACATTATCACCAGTCTCAGATCAAGTCTGTTTTTGTCCCAATCATGATTTTTATTTCTGTACTGGTAGTTAGTTGCATATCCTTTTCAGGAAGTCGCAGTCAACCCCAGCATTTTTGGCCGCTTATGATTTCTTGGCAAGTTTACGTTCAGTAGTTTACCATTGCTTTCTGAACTACCGGCGCTCATACCACTGAATGAGAACTAGCGTAAAGCAGTCTGGTGCCAAATTGCCAGCAGCTGTGTTTTGAATATGGGATTTGTAATTGCTTTCATAACCTCTTCACCACAGCACCGGTTTATACAGACTATGAATAAGTGCAGGCACTGTGGTTCAAGGGCAGCATGAAAGTGCTTTCACAATTCCTGAACACACAGAGTCGAGGGTTCGAAATAAGCTGCAAATGAATTGGGTGCATCATCTTGAGCTGATTTTGATGCTACGACAACTGACTAGATTAGATTAGACTAGACTAACCCGACCTGACCCCGACCCCAACCTGACTTGACCCAGCCTGACCCTGATCTGACCAGACCAGACCACCGAATACACCAGGTCACCTGGTTGTTGAACACAATCACCAGATACCTGGAAAAATTCTGTGTTCTTGTTTCGTTTATGAAATGTGTCCATGTCATCCAGATATTTATCTCCTTACCTTCCTCATGCTCTTTCCCCATCAATTTTGCCATTGTCACTAAGTTTTCATGTTTATTTCTCCTTTATTTGCCCCCAAAATCTTGAATTCTACAACAAATTTCTCTGTCTAATGACGTAATATCATTGTATAGAATCAACACATACATCCTTTTATATACAGAAACCTACTGGACATGTGGATATCAGCCTCATTTTGAAACTGCAGAACAGAGTGAAAAATCTGGAAAGAGAAAAGAGTCAGCTGAGGAAGGCAATGGAAAATATAGAAGAGACGTTGCCAAACAGTTCATCTACTCAAGATTCTGCCTTTTATGCTTTGAGGGTGAGTAGGTGGAGAGTTATGAAGATATTTATGACATGATAGAAGTAGTTCATTGGATCATATGTGAGTGGGTAGAGAGTTATGAAGATATTTATTTAATGAGAGAAGAAATTCAGTGGATCTTATGTGAATAGGTAGAGAGTTATGAAGATATGTATGTAACAACAGATAATTTAGTATTAACTGATTCAGTGCCAAACAAAAAGAGATTTGGTGCACAATCAAATGAACAAGTATTATAATGTAAATTTCTTTCACTGAACAGTAAAATTGTGGAAGATACCACGAAACAAAACAAATTACACAATGACCCTAGTATGGCGATATATCGTCTTTCTGTCCAAAAGGGAGGTCACATTTGGCGATATACAGGGTGTATATGTAATGACTGTGAAGTGTTTGAAAATATTGCCGGTCCAAGTTTTGTATTTACCTATTATGTTGTATGAACTTTACAGAGGGTGAATACAAAACTTTGACCAGCAATATTTTCATACACTGCACAGTCATTAAAAATACACCCTATCCTATCCTGACCTATACATCCTTTGGCACTGAGTCATTTAATATTATTGTGATTTCTGTTAACCAGATTTGAGTTCATTGTAAAGTTTGTACACTGTTTCTGCATGTTTTCTCTCTAACTTTTTCACAGGTTTCAAACATACCTCACTGTTTTCACCTCATTTTATCATATTATAGCATGACAAAGAATATATGAAGGTCAAACACTTCACTTTTAACTATTGTTAACTTTACATTTGCCTTACATATTAAGAAAATAGGATTCACTGTGGTACAGCTATGAGAATGCACAGAATAATGGGAAACAAACTGACAATTGGAGATAGGTCAACTTTACTAAATAAAAACAAATAAAATAATGTTGAATATTGCAGCGACAAGCCTTCATCAGCAAACAAAAAACACGTACACACATGCACATACACCCACACATTTACTTATAATTATGTTTCATTGGGGGAAAAGGATAGGAATTTTCTGAAAATATGACTAATTTGACTGACTGTCTATAGTCTAAAAGTTAACGCCACATATGGGAAATGAGGAGTTAGTTGTCATTAAAGGCTTACTACTTCACACCTCTATAGTGGGATCTGTTATGAGATTACCTTGATATTTGACTTTATACACAATAGTTTACAGCATGTGGAAATGTAATCTTCACAGATGCAAGATCTGCAGAATGAGAATGACAAACTGAAACGCGAGATTAGCAAGCTCATGAAGTCAATATCTGAGACAGCTAATTTCAATGGCTCATCCAAGAAAGGCAACTCTAAAGCAGCCAGCGAATTTTTTGGTAAGCTTCAGTCATTAATCTTAGCATGTAAACAAATTGTTTCAGTTGTTATTTGTTATTATGTAAACATAAGGTAGGAATGGTTTTGAGGTAGGATGTTCACTGCTAACTCATGCAAACCTGGTTCGATTCATGGCATGGACAGATGGATTTGTAAAAAAACAAGGAAACAATGGGTTACTACCCTTGATCCAGGGGTAGTGTATCTGGTGTCACTTTCTGACTGTTATGTGGGTGAAGTTCTGCATAGGAGAGGTAACTGAATGAAGCTAGTTTAATCATGACCTCATTAACTATTCATATCACCAACAGTTCTGTTTGAGGCCAAGACTGATGACAATATTGCGGACAATTAGGTCAGTAAGTAAATATGTAGTTAGGTAGGACTGTGAGTAAATTGGTGGGTAGATAGGTGAACTAGGTCAGGGAGTGGGTGATTAGGTGTAGGCACTAAATTAACTATGTTCTAATCACCAGCAGCTGTTTGAGACTTATGACTCATGACAAAATGGTAGGCATCTAGGCCAGTAAGGTAATGGGTAATTAGGTGAGTAACGTAATAATGGGTAATTAGGTCAGTAAGAAATGGGCAATTAGGTCAGTAAGGTAACGGGTAATTAGGTCTGTAAGGTAATGGGTAATTATGTCAGTAAGGAAATGGGCAATTAGACCAGTAAGGAAATGGGTAATTAGGCCAGTAAGGTAATGGGTAATTAGGTCAGTAAGATAATGGATAATTAGGTCAGTAAGGTAATGGATAATTAGGTCAGTAAAGTAATGGGTAATTAGTTCAGTAAAGTAATGGGTAATTGGGTCAGTAAAGTAATGGGTAACTGGGTCAATAAGGTAATGCGTAGTTATTTAAGTCCGTTAGTGACTTGCTGGGTAGATGGGTGAATTTATTGGGAAGTAGGAATATGGGTAGGTATGTAAATTAACTATGACCTCGAGTATGTTCTGATGACCAACAGCGCAGTTTGAGGCAATGACTGAAGAACTACAGCGACGTAGAGATGAATGCCTGCAGCTGAAAACCATGCTTGCTGACAAAACCATCATGACACACCACATAGCCAAAGAGTCCTATGGAGGGATTGATCAACTGGTGAATGAAGACAATGAGCTTGAAGTAGCCTACAAAACACAGAAGGATCTCAACAGGTTAGTGTGTAGACACAAGTCAAAATAAGTATATGAAATACAATTTTGAATCATCTATGTCTTGTGCTTGAGTGTGTCTTGTTCTTGAGTGTGTTTTGTGCTTGAGTGTGTCTTGTGCTTGAGTGTGTCTTGTGCTTGAGTGTGTCTTGTGCTTGAGTGTGTCTTGTGCTTTAGTGTGCGTCGGTCTTCATTAAATGGTATGAGTGTTGGTCATTCAGAAAGCAATGACAAACTTATCTATCCATCCACCCATCCACCCACCCATTCACCCACCCACCTACCCATCCAGTAGCATGTCCTATGCAGAATCTTGCTCCCATAAGAACTTTCCAGGAAAACTCGGTCATAAGCAAGAGTCCTGCATCCGACACACCCATCTGGAGATCATCCGCCACATCCTGCACCCATCTTCTCTTTGGCCTTCCTCTTCCTCTCTTCCTGGGCATTTATCCCTCCATTATTGTTCTCTCCAAACTTTCATGATGTTTCAAATGACCAAAATATTTCAATGTTCTTTGTTTTATCCTCTTTAGTAACCAACCTACTACCATATTCAGATCTTGTCGTATGGATGCATTTGTTTTTTTCTGTATCCAAAATATTCGTAGAACCTGTCTATACCATTTATATTCAAAGGCATTTATGCGCTGTTCAGCTTGTTTAGTAAGTGGGGTTTCTTGATAAATTTTGCAGAAGATAGTTGGCCATTGCTTTCCTTCTGGGCAGTGACTACTAGTCGGTGGCCATAGCCATTGTCTCTACTGATGAGATCATCTGCCTATTGCCACAGTGTGCAGACCATAAACAGAGATGACAAGAGATAAAAAAACAGCAAAAAATGCTGAAGTTGACTGCAAAGGATAGGCAACTAACTTAACTTTGTTAATTTGCTGTAAAACCTTCTGAGACAGAAAGCGTGAATTTAATTATTATGCAGAGTCCATTCGATGTCACTCTTCTGGAAAGAAATCCACAAAGGTTGTAATACAATGAACCCCATATACAACATACCTGAAAATGAGGAGTTTGACACATTTGCAAAGAGGTGAAAGGCAAGAGGATCAGCTACATTGCACTGGATTCTGTCCCATATGGCTCAGTATTAGTTCTGCAGAATGGCCTACTGAAAGTGTTGGACAGAGCACGAACCATGTAGCTATAGTGATGATCCACAGGGGTCACTGAAAAAATGGCACCCGTGAACTTATGACAAATGTCAAAGATAAACCCATGATTTTCAAAGTTTGAGTCAGGTGGCTTGATCACCCCACCATTGAGACTCCTACAAAGGAAAAGGAAGGTGGAAGACCACCTCAGCCTGATATCACCATCATCATGTGCCATGTTGATAATCGTGGGCGGTCATGTTTCGCCATCTTACACGATAACCAGAATCATAGATCAGTTTTGTGTTCTTGCCCCGACCATGCTATGTGGCTAAGCCATCCAGGTATTTACTTCTCTGCCTTCCTCTTTTTATTTTCCCCTCAGTCTTTCCAGTTGTCATCAAGTTATCTAGTTTATGTTTTCTCTAACGTGCCCATAAAACGTTCACTGTCTAATTTCTCTAATCAGTTTACAGTTTTCATTTTCTTCTTCCAGGACTTGCTCATTGATTTTTCTGTCTGCCCATGGTATTCTTTGCATTTTCCTCAGAAACCACATTGTCTGATATAAACATAACCTATGATGAAACCAGAAGGTTTATAAGAAGCAATTATAGAATCAAGTGCATTAAGGCTACCTGAAAGATGAATGCATATTATCAAATTAATCAAAGTGAACAAGTAGCAATTTTCAGACTCTGCATAGAACATAACAGGCTGAAATACCACTTATTAAATAAACTAAAGATAGGAGTTACTCATAAAAATAACTGTAGAATTTGTTAAATGGTGGCTGAATATTTGCTGCATGAGTGTCCAACATATACAGAGCAGAGAAAATTACTTTGGCCTACACCCGCTTCATTTGAGAACAAATTCGATGGGAGTGTCAGCAATCTCAAGTTGACTGCTGATTTATTGGATACATTTATGTTGATGTCTGAAGATGTTTGTAGAAGAACGACTAAGACTACTACTATTACTTCTTTTTTCTTGTTAGGAACATACAGCTGCAATAATATTTTCTACCACTATTAACTACTACTACTAACTACTACTACTACTAACTACTACTACTACTTCTAACTACTACTATTACTACTACTACTTCTACTTCTAACTACTAATATTACTACTACTATTACTTACTGCTGCTGCTGCTGCTCCTCCTCCTCCTTCCTCTTCTTCTTCTTCTTCTTCTTCTTCTTCTTCTTCTTCTTCTTCTTCTTCTTCTTCTTCTTCTTCTTCTTCTTCTTCTTCTTCTTCTTCTTCTTCTTCTTCTTCTTCTTCTTCTTCTTCTCTGGAACATACAGCTGCAATAATATTTTCTCAAAGTCTGTAAATTTGCTGAAGACTTTAATGTATGTGGTTAATTCCCTTACAGACTTTTGCAGACCCATCTGGACAAGACAGAGCAAAACTTGAAAAGCAAAGAAACAGAGTGGGCTGATGATATCAAGAAGCTCAAGGAAGAAAATGAAAGCCAAAAGAAGATTATCATGGAGGTAGCCCTTTTTACTTCAGAAAAAAAAGAAAGGAATATTTTGAAGCCATTGAGTAACTAAATAAAAATAATAAATAACTATAAAACTATAAATACTACTAAACTATAAACTATAAAAAACTATAAATAACTATAACTAAATAGTTATGTGGAGGTGCTTGTTGGTTGGTAGGCTGAATAGATAGTTAATTGGTTGGTTGGTTGGTTTGTTGATTGATTAGATGGTTGATTGGTTGGTTGACTGATAAGATGATTAATTGATTGGTTGGCTGATTATATGGATGAGTGGTTGGTTGAATGGTAGGCTGATTAGATGGTTGGTTGGTTGGTTGGTTTGTTGACTGACTGGATGGTTGATTGGTTGGTTGGTTTGTTGACTTATTAGATGGTTGATTGGTTGATTGATTGGTTGGTTGACTGATTAGATGGTTGATTGGTTGGTTGGTTTGTTGACTGATTAGATGGCTGATTGGTTGGTTGATTGACTGATTAGATGGTTGGTTGGTTTGTTGACTGATTAAACGGTTGATTGGTTGGTTGATTTATTGTTGACTGATGAGATGGTTGATTGGTAGGTTGACTGATTAGATGGTTGATTGGTTGGTTGATTTGTTGATTGATTGGGTGGTTTGTTGGTTTATCGGAATCCCCTGGAAGAGTTTTAACTGTTAAGTCTGTTGCATTGGCATTCAGGTCATCAGAGAACTGAAAAGGGTTTGCATTTATTAGAGTGAAGTTGGTTTGAAAACTTTTCTCCCTGACTGGCACCTTGTCATCTTGGCAGTCGATAATTTGTAAAATGGAGTTATAGTTCTCCATAGCACACAATCTGGACTGAATTTAGAAACTATATGCTGCCCATGCAGCATGATTCCTCTCTCGGCCTGCCTAGTTTACTCCAGAGGAAAGATACCACTAATACTTCTTTAACAAGACAAACTACAGAAGCTGCTGGATCAGCAAAGCAATGCTCTAACTGTCCGCCTGTCGGAGTTTCCATCCTGGTTCAGCTGGCAACCAGTGGCCTGGTCTGCCCTGCCATGACATTAAGTCCTTAGGTTGCATTTCCTCACTCTAGGGCAGTGGTTCTCAACCGGTGGAGAATTCCCCCCTCCCCCAGGGGGGAATTTTAGGGTTTCCAGGGGGGGGGGGGGAATTAAGATTATTTCAAGATCGCATTAATACAAGAATCAGTTATTTGATATTGTTTTTCCCTCTATATTTTACTGTTCTGTACTTCTCGCCCTAATGAATTTAGTTTTATAACGTAAGTAGACCCGCAAATCACGTTTTATGTAGATGTCTAGACTTGTTCTAGTATGTGTTATTAAATTTAGCTTCCATTTTTTATGTATACTGTGTAATGGTGGGGGCGATTTATAGGGAGGAAATTCAAAAGGGGGGGGGGGGGGAGAGAATGGCGTTCTGAACATATGGTAAAGGGGGGCATGGGCAAAAAAAGGTTGAGAACCACTGCTCTAGGGTAAGGCTTGCACCTTCCCGATTATGCTTCTCCACCCGAAGCCATTGGCACAAAGTGGGGTGTCAGATTTGGTGAGCGCTGTTTGTCGCTAACAGGAAGCAGGTAATACCATCTACTGTCATACGGTATCGCAGTCATACAGTAGCTCAATCATATGGTAGCTCAGCCATATCTGACCTAGTCCTGACTACAACCTTTCACCCAACCAAGTACCACTACCATCTTCATGATAACTGTTTTGCGGAGTTTTTCCCCTTTTCAAGGTGCAAGACCAGTACTGGGACTTTACAACTGCAGAGAGTTATAACCAGGTCAAGATTCAGCACAGCATCTATGACCTGGCTGGGTTTAGGCCTAGCTTGTAATGTGAGGGAGCTTCAAATGAAAACCTAACATGTTTTTTGTTTTGGGTGAATATATTCTTAAAATCTAAAGAACAAAAGTATCATCTTTCGATGTAGTCAGCTCTGCGTTCAATGCAAGCCCTTCAGCGGGAATCCTTTAGAAAAATTTCATGTGTAATTACTCATGCACCACCTGCTGTACCTCTATCACAGAAGTCACAGTTTTGAAACTTCCTATTCCACTCATACACTTGCTGGACTGACAAGCATGCATTACCATACTGGACCTTTATTTGCCGGTGAATTTTTATAGGTTTCACTCCTTCACTGATTAAAAAAAATGGATAACAGAATGCTGCTCCTCATTGGTGCATGTCAAAAGTTGGGTGGTCATCTTTAACCTGTCCTTATGTCGTCACCACGTTTGTCTGCACCGTGATGTGACAGGCTTAACACTCTTGACATCCTTAACAACAATATTGACAAGTTACAAGATAATGGCATGGTTATTGTAAATTCTGAAATGCTATGTAGAACCAGTTCTGCTGTATGGAAGTGAATCTTGGAATGTAAATGAACAAATTAAGAAGAAATTAGAAGCAACAGAGATGTGGTTTCTGAGACGAATGTTGCGAATTCCTTGGACTGCCAGAGTAACTAACGACGACTGCCTGAAACAGGCTAACGAAACTAGAACATTATATACAACAATAAGACAGAGACAAACATCTTTCTTCGGTCATGTGATGAGAAGAGAGGCATTGGAGAACATCGTAACAACTGGAAAGATCGAGGGGAAGAGAGGCAGAGGTAGGCCAAGAGAAGTGATGCTGGATGGATTGAGACGGTGGCATGGAGGAATATCAGCAGCAGAGTTGATCCAGAAAACCAAAGACCGAGATCTATGGAGAGCCATGAACGCCTACGCCAGCCGGCACGACACTTGATGATGATGATGATGATGATTGTAAATTCTGCCACACTTTTAATATTTTCATTTGAAGCCCCCTTGTACATGGTGTGTTGCCTGGAAAAGAAAGAGTTAAAATGTTGCTGGAATTAAATGCATTTTTGGGTTTTATCCCCCTCCTCTGTTCAGACTATATCCATGGATCCAGAAGCTAAATTAGATGTGATGATTCAGCATGAGATTAGCCAGATAATCTCAGAGAATGTGGTAATGTATATTTGTGTCTTTGTTGTTGGTGTTTTATTTTGTTTGGCATTTGCTTGCTTTGAATTCCCCACCCAACAGTGCAGACCTAGCCAATCTTTCCGCTTGCTCATTTACAAACGCACCACCATGTCCTGGGGAATAGATCCAACAGATGCTTCCTATCTTTGATTTAAAAAAATTGAAGCATGCCAGCCTGCATGAAGCTAGCGGAACGCCACAATGATTGCTTGTCCCTGCATTCTCAGAATAGATATTGTGGTATCATATACATTCTAAAGAGTATTGACATGTTATCGTTTTATTTCTTTTTTATTTTGTTCGCTCACTTTGAACTCAAGTGTTGTCCATACACTTGCTACTACTTCTAGTGCACTGGACTGATTTTTGCTTGTGAATTATCTTTCCCTATTACCAGTGTCCCTCGCCGTCAGGTAAGCCCATTTTGACTTCAGAAAAACTGATAATTTGCATCCCCAAGTTAAGTAGGAGAAGTCATTGTAGTCCAGCTGACCTGTGTAGGGGTTTAACCTGCTATCTCAGCATCAGCAGACAGGAAGTTTAAAAGCATGCGCTTTTATCCATTCAGCCATGCTGACCTTCATGTGTCCTTGTATTTCGTGGATCTGTTATGGATTAATCTTTCTTTGCTTCTCATCTACATCTGTCTCTACCTCTCTTTCATTCTATTTTTCTCTCAAACCTCACTCTCATTCACATTGTCCATCTTTCTTTTTCTTATCTCTTACCATATCTCTTCTCTCTCTTTCATTTATGTAAGCTCTCTTTCTCCCTATCTCTCCATCTGTCTCTTATCAATCTCCTTTACTCCTTAAATTGTCAATCTTTCTCTCTTATCTCTCTTTCCCTCTCTTTCATCTACCTTGTCATTCATCACATATCTCTCCTCACCTTTCCTTCTCTCTCTCTTTCTCTCTCTTTCTCCAACTATCTCTCCCATGTTCTATTTCACTATATCTCTTTCACTCCACCTCTCTTCCCATACCTCGTTTCCTTCCTCATTCTCACACATCAGCTAAAATGAATCATATTTTGGACCACAAAACATATAAAGCCAAATCAGTCGACTTATGAAAGAAATTTTATATGAAGAAAATTCAATAAAATGTCATGAATTTGTTTATAATAAATATTGTTAAAATTGGTCATAGCAGCTCTTCTACTTACACATGTCAATATTTACATGTGCTGACTGGTTGTGTCCTAGTTTTCTATAACAGACGATGGGTATTGTCCCCAAATTATGTTTGTCTTGAATGCTAACCTCTCCAAAGATGAAAACAAGATTCACAGGTAACTTTGCCAGTTAAGAAAACATGTATGCCAGGGAGCCTCTCAAAAGTTGGCCTCTGGGGATGAGAAGCAGTGACCAACAGTAGACTGAGACCACTAAAGCAGATGACAACTGTAATTAAAAAATTAACAAGCAATTACAATTCAAAACAGTGTTTACCCATGGTGAATTTGAATAATGAAGACACAGACTGCATGATTTATTGCCTGCCATATTTCGCTGCATATCGACACGTACCTCTCATCTCATCTTATCATGTTCCTCCTCCTTGCGGTGTCGAGGTGAAGTATAAACATCGTGAGAGTGCTCGATTATGGGCTTCATATATCGATATTCCCATGGACTCTGCTATTCCTTCCATCCAGCGTTTACGTGGTCAGCCTCTTCCTCTGTTTCCATCTGGTCTGTACATAATTGCTTGTTGTGGTATGCTGTTGACTGGTAACCTACTTGCATGGCCAAACCATTTGACAAAATCCAGCGCTGCCCCAACCCCCACTGCAGTCCCGATCCCCCCATCTCCGATCCTATCTTCCCTCGACACGCCGAGCACTCCCCTCAGGAACCCCATTTCCGTCGCCGCGATCTCTCCCCTCCCCCTCTGTCACTGTCCAGGCTCGGCACCGGCAGCCGACATGGTGTGGAATGCGCCTGGCCCTGCAGCCAACAGGGTTAGGATCGGCTAGCCTCTCCCAGGAGGGGTGAAGAGTGAAAATTAGTAGCCTGCTGATGACCCGCAGACTACACAAGTCAACCCCCACCTCCACGTGGTGCAGACTGGGCAACCATGACCGCAAGGTCATGGGCTAACGGGGCTATGGCTCGCCATAGGGGATGGACTCCCTGTTGTCAGATTTGTGTCCTAAACCTGCGACTGGCCTAGCAAGCTTGTAGAAAAACTAAGAAGTATAAACGGACTGACCCAAATGGATATCGTTACGTACATGCTGCAGAAATCACACAATGCAAACTAAAGCAATAAGATAAATGCTTGAAGCTGAAATATACAACACACATATTTTTAACACAGTGATTGGAATTGTCTGCTATGGTAATTTTAAACTGATTATCATGTTTTTTATTTCATTATTCAAACAATTAAAAGAGAGGTCACCATGACTGAATGGATAAGAACGCATGTTCTTAAACATCTGGTGTGCTGAAGCTGAGGTAGGGGGTTCAACACCTACACTGGACAGCTGGATTAAAATGTTAACCTCTCGTCCTTGACTTGGGGACATAAATTACAAGTACCTCTGAAGTCAGAGTGAGTTCACCTGATGGTGAGGGACACTGTGAATAGGGAAAGCTAATCCACACATAACATTCAGTCCAGCATTACTAGAAGTAGTGTGTATGGACTACGCTTCAAAGCGAGTGAGCGCAAAAAACAAACAGTTAAAAGCATAGAAAAAGAGAGCTAAGAAATTAATACCAACAACGGTTGTTGAATCAAGATAGCTAAAACTTTTGGCATGATGGGATTACATGTGGCAACAATAGGTATGATAGTACGTGGGGACAACAGAGATGCTTCCACAATCAGTTTACTGGGTGTGCAATCAGTACTCCTGATCTCAGACATCAGCTTGAAAAATGAGGAAGAGAGCACGTACAGTGATCTCCTGAGTGCTGTGCTATTAATTCTCTTTCTTCTTTTGTCCTTTATTCCCTAATCAAGTGTACACCCTCAACCAACTCACACAGAGGAGTGCAATTGGGAGGGTACAAGCCTTATCACAGATAATTATTTTGGATGATTTAATTGTTGTAAACAAATGGGATATTGATCCACATCTGTATTGGAGACCAGGCACTTGGTTGTCAGTCTTGTGTAGACTACACTATCTACATAGAGATGATGATGGTAATGTAGGCCTTTGACAAAAGGAAAACAAATACTTTTCATGGATGCATAAGCCAAGTGATATGTCAATCAATCAATCAATCATGTGCCATGCCAGAAATCGTGGGCGGTCATGACTCGCCTTTTCACTCGATCACCAGAATTGTGAATCAGCTCAGTGTTCCTGTCTTGTCCATGCCATGTGGCCAAACCATCCAGATATTTTCCTCTCGGTCTTCCTCTTGGTCTGTTTCCTTATGTAAGTGATATGTCACATTTTCAAATTAGAAAAAGTGCCAAATTTGGGAGACGGGGAGGATGTAGAAGCCATATATGTGTTATATACCAACGATAGTTAGAACAGGAAAGGTAGAGTTAAAGAGAGCCTGTAACGTATACTGACAACAGCTCAGAATAAGACAGACTCAAACAAGTTCAAGGACAGATGAGTATGGATTACACACAATAACAACTCATGACATAATGGGATGGTGAAGTGAACACATCTCTGACCAGAGACCTGTAAAAAGGGGAGCACAGGATAACAAGACACCAGAGAAAGGAAAGGACTGGACAGTGTGTGTTTGACATCGGATGGAACAGGACATGTTTTTTGGTTTAGGACTTTTGGACTGTAGAGGAGATTGTGAAGTGTGATAGTTATATAACTGTGAGAGTGAATAGTGTATGGACAACCCTACTGATTGTATGGGTGTAGATAATATAATAGATTGACTGTGAGAAAGGTGAGTGAGAGTGTCTGAATAATCCTGCTTGCGTACAGAGGGGACATATTGTAATATATAATCATGTTCTAATTTCAACACAAATACATGGATCGTGGTGTTATGACAGCCTGTGTTGTGGTAGATTCGTATGAATGATTTGCCCATCTGAGGCTTAAGGCAGACAATTATCCTGTGTATGTATTGAATAACAACTAGGTCTTTGACAGTCACACATTGATAGACACTGAGAAACGTGAGTTAATCTTTATTCCTCTAGTTTCTCATTCCTCTCTGTTTGAATACTGTCTTGTTGTATGAGAGTCATTCTGGTGAAATTGTGGCATTTTGTGACACCACCCCAGTGCAGATTGAACCCATGATCACCGGAAAGGCAGGTCTAGCCACACCACCACAGAGGCTCCCAAGCTGATATATGTTGTTTAATTATTCTTCCATGTCTGCAGGACTTGAGAAAATCTATTGACAAACAAGCCGATGAAATTCACAAACTGAAAAGCACACTGAAGATGTTTTCCGGGAAACTGAAAAGTGGTGAAAGTGAGTAAAATTAAAGGGATTTATAGGGCAAACATTTGTAATTGTCAAACTGTAATCTGTAATCTCTATATGATAGCCAAGGTGATTTGGAAATTGGGAATTAATTCTATTGTAAAATTTATTGATAGTGGTTGTAGCCTGTTACCAACAGCTGTTGAAATCTATTTAAAATAAAATAACACACAACCTGCTCAATATTTGACTGGAAGTTGAGTTGTGGACCTATGAGGACTTGTGGGCTGAATGATTCGATGTGCAGGAGGATAATCTGATTGTCAAAGACTCGACCACATCCCCTCCACTAGGAAGGGCAGTCATTCTTGAAGAGGCCAGGAGGGGATAGGGTGCCCGAGGGAAGAGCAGGGAAGAGGAGGTGATAGGAGATGGTTAACCATTCCCTCGTGAGACACGCAGGCGGTGTTCAGAGAGTTAACACTCTAATCACAATAACATCACGCCTCGTGGTAGCCATAGAGAAGTTGAGTATACACTCAACAGGCCATGTCTACCGTCGGCGTGCGACGTGAGGCGACACGCACCAAGGTGAAAGTCAATCCGCGTGGTGTGTGACCGCGGAAGGGAAGATTGTCAGACGGGAGACGGGACCTCTAGTGTACACCTCGTTAGGGTAGCGATAGGGTTTTTCTTGTGTTTATTTGTGTAGAAAGTTAGCTTAGTGGTTAGCAGCTCGTGATAGATAATACTGTGTGGCTTTATGCTGTGTGTTTCAATAGCGACTGTTCCATGTAGCGAGCCAACGGCAATAAAAATGTACCACGTATTTTCCTCGCACACGACTTGCAAGTTGTCTTGTATTGGTGTGCCAGAAGTACCCGATGATGCCTGTCAGTTGAGTTGTTGACAGGCAAGGGTAATTGTGGTGTCAGAAAGTGAAGCTTGAACGAAAAGTTCAAGCTAATCCACTCTTCCACAGGGCTCCAGACTAGGGTTTAATTTTTGTAGTAACGATAATTTGTGCAGACAGGAGAATTTGCGAGCTAGAAATATGCCTATCGTGACAAAATAGTGTTTAATTGTGTTTATGATACATTTATTTAATGAAATCATGTATTCGTCAAAGCTGTAAGTATTAATATTCTTATTTTCTGATATTTATTCATATATTTACCAATTTATTCTTGAATAAGCACCAAACATGATTCAGGGCGGAGCAATACATCGCCAGCCGACAATATCGATTTTTCAAAACTAAGAATAGCGCTGCGCGGTGACGTAGAGTGATTGACAGACAGTTATTCTGCGTCATTAGCATAAAGCAGTCGAGTGTTTACAAGATCGCTTAGCGGCGGCTCGCCTGAATCTGTGCTGTATATTATTTATTATTTGTTTATTTGAGTTACTAAATGAATATATTTATTTATTTACACATTATTATATTATTTTTATTTCTTTAAAAGCAGTTATTCATTTTTTTTGGTTCTATCTTCTCTTTGGTTTATCGTCACGATGGAACTATTTTTGGGCTAAGCATATGATACTTAGCTGCACAACGTTTACAGAAATTAACTAGATTAGTAACGAAAGGCAATTACTGTTTAAAACAAAGACAGGACATTGACATTTAATTTAATTAATACATGTTCTAGTTGTTCGTGAGTCTGTCATTGTCTAAGTCATTGTCCTTAGTTGTCGAGTAAATTATATCGTATAGTAGGCCTGTTTACTGCTGCCCTACATATCAGAGGGCAAACAACAGCTGTGCACATACACCGGTGTGCCAAATATAGTGTGTTACTTATGAAACGTGCCTCCACCCCAGTGTACCAAACAAGGTGACCTGTGTCGACGGAGCTTTCGTTCCCTGATTTTCGGGAACATTAAGTTGAGTATACCTATATTTTTGGCATGCATTGTGATTAATAGTGCATCTCTTTTTCAGCTTGTGATACAGTATCATATTTTTTGTGCTCTGATATTCCAACATAGAATTTTGTGCAACACATAAACTGGAAATAAAATTAATATTCCTTCACGAGGAACAAATAGATAAGATTGTAGATAAATAGGTAAATAAACAAAGCAGGGTAAGTCAACACTAGCTAATTACTTAACAGCATGGCGACCTTATCTGACTTTATAAAAGCAGGTAAAGATTTACAATATACAGGAAAGGACTTAGAGGAATATGCTGATAGGAAATTTAAGGAAGCAAAGGATGCAGAGAGGGACGAACGCGCACGAGAAAGAGAACAAGAAAGACAGCATCAAAAAGAGATTGCTCAACTAGCTGAAATAACAAAACAGAAACAGCTAGAAGATGATAAACAGATTAAGCGAAAAGAATTAGAAGTTAAACAACAACAGTTAGAACATGATAAGGAGATTAAGCTAAAGCAATTAGATCAGGAGAAAGAATTGAAACAAAAGGAATTAGATCTAAAGCAAAAAGAGATAGATGTTAGGGAAAAGCAAATACAAGTTGAATCAGAGACACAGTTAAAGATGAAGGGTATGGATGTAGACTCACACGCAGAGATCTCTGCCACTAAATTAAGAAGTCAACAAGAAGAAAATAAGTTCAACAAATACAAAAATATTATCAAACCATACTGTAAAGATGATTCCATATCAGCCTGGACAGAGAATGTAGAGTATCAATTTAAATATCACCAAGTTCCTTTAGATATGTGGGCTCCGATTTACATGAAGAATCTAAGTGGTGAGCCCCTTAAAGTAATAGAGTCTATTCCTATTGAACTTAGATCTAGCTATCAATACATCCATGATAGGATTATGCAGCACTTTTTACTTGATGCCCCTGGGTATCAGGTTCAGTTCTCAAATTTAAAACCTAAACCTAGTGAAACTTTTATAGATTATTTTTCAAATGTGCAGAGTGTACTAAACAGGTGGCTTAAAGCAGCTAACATAGGAAAAGACTTTGATAGATTAAAAAACCTAATAGCTATGGACAAGGTTATATCTACTATACCTTCTCCTTTTGCTAAGTTTTTGCAGCAGTCGGACATTGAGAACATCGAGCAGTTCGAAAAAAAAGGCTCAGCATATTTTTCTTCTAACAGAGAGATTTTTAAGACCTCAAGTGACTCTGAGATAGTTTCCTTTGTCAAAGACCAATCAAAAAACTATCAGGGTAACAGAAAACCTTTTCAGAAGTATGATAAGAAAGACAGAAAAGTTTCCAAATGCATGTACTGTCAACTAATGCACGACACTTATGCTATGTGCGACAAATCGCCGAATTATCCGGCGCATCTTGAAAATGTGATCAAGAAGCAGCAAAGCAAACGATCTGCATACAGGCGTGCAATCAAATGTTTTTTTTTGTTCCTCTTATGGCCATTATTCTAATAAGTGCCTTGGCCGCCAACGTTTGAAAGCTAACAACGCTATGTTGATTGACACCTCTTCAGATAGTGGTAGTGAGAATGAGTGTGAGATTGAAAGTGACTTACCAACTAACCAAGCAGAGGATGTGTGTGCTGCTAACGATATATTAAGCTTTGACAGCTGTGAACGATGTCACCAATTCCATGCAGACGGAAGACTAGAATGTGGACATACAGTACCATGCTCATCTGAGAGTGTGAATGCAGCATTAGCCTCCAGAGGCAATTTGGTGTTCCACAATGCAATGGTCAATAATGTACCATGCCAATGTTTGCTGGATAGTGGCAGCACCCTTATTGGTCTTCGAAAAGAACTAGTGAGTCCGGGTGATTACACAGGTGACACTGTGAAGTGCCGAACCTTTTCGGGTAACGTTGAGATCTACCCTTTGGCAAAAGCCCACATTAATACTCCTTTTCTTTCGGGTACCTTTACTTGTGCAATACTTGACAACCCTTGTACTGATTTAATTTTGGGGTGCTTACCCCAACTGAAACAATGTACTAGTGATGAAATAGTTGCATGGGAGAAATTAAATGCAGCTAAGGCAACAACCAGAGTTGACACTTCAAAACATCATGACCCATTACAAGATGAGACACTACTGATGCTTTTTCCAACCAGCACAGATGACACAAACACACAGAAATTTATACACCAGCAGAAATCTGATCTTAATGTGTCTCCATATTTAAATTTAATGAAACAAAGAGCCAAAATCACCAAACATACATCAGTGTTCTCTAGACTGAAGAGTGGCATTTCAACCAGATGTTATACTACAGGTAACCATAAACAGGTGTTACCTGAACAAAACCGTGTAACTGTGCTAAAGAATGCACATAAAACACCGTGTGCTGGTCATCTTGCATACAACAATAACAGGCCAGGTTTTTTCAATAATATAAAATTATTTTGTCATAATGTATTTGCTTGTAATGTCTGTCAACAATTAGTACGAAAGTTTAAGGGTGGACATCCTACAGCTGAAGTACAACCCTCTACACTGGCACCCAAGCCATTTGATAGAGGAAGGGTCAGTTCTACCACAAGCACACAAACAAAGGTGCGAAAACAAGTGATCTTGAACTTGATCAAGACAGATTTAGGCTACTTCCATACAAACGAAATGGCAAGGACCATTCAAGGTGGTACATAACCATGGTACATGTTGACGATGGAATGTCGATAAACAGACACTTAGAGATATTCCATGTCAACATGCGAAAACCTCACTTTTCAAGACAAGAGACAGAAGTAGTGACAGACGAACAGAGTGCACCAACACCTAGTGATCAGACGACAGACATACAGAGCGCAACTACACTAGTTAGCGAGACTGGCAAATCCGACGAGGGGCATACATTTAGTGAACTGACAGAATACACATGAATACATCAGAATACTGATGACTGGACAATACACTTACTGAAACTGAGACATGCCTTTGACAGAGTGCGACTCTTCGGTCTCACTGTCAAACCAAGCAAAGTCAAATTATGCCTAAAATAAATTCATTTTTGGGTCATGTCATTTCTCAAGTCCAACTATAGACTGACCTGAAAAGTAGTACCAAAATTATGAATCTGACCATGTCTAACAGAAAGAAACAGGTCAGAAGCCTTTTGGGATTAGTAAATTACTCAAAAATTACAATTCTATATTCCTAGGTTTTAAAAGCATTTGTAAAATGAAATGTGAAAGATGCATTATTAACTTCTGCATTGTCAAAAATGAAATTTTTTTTGGTAATATTCCAATCCTCCGCTTGCCTAATTCTAGGCTCGTTTATTATTCTAAGACAGATACCAGCAGTACTAGGCCAATTTTTTGAGGGCATCTTCCACCCGAGTTGCTACGTGAGCCGTAAGATCACACCTGCTGAGTCCAGAGATTCCATATCACAGTTGCAACCCTAAGCGTCATCTATGCGGTGAGAAAGCTCCATCGAGTTCTGACGGATGTTCACTGCATTGTCCAGACCGACAACTCCCCAATCACGGTCATACCGAGTGTTGTGCATCAAAATGACCGGATATACAGGTGGTCACTAATTTTACCATCTGGGGTAGAAATACCTGAAATCCCACATATAAATGTAGAGTGATAGTTAGTACATGAATACATTATATTATTCTATGTAAAATAGTTTACATATAGATCCACAAGATGTGCGTAGTCATGTACCAAGAACAGTGAACTGTTAGGTGTCCGTAGATATCAGCTGGAGAACTGTGCTGCTAAACTTAGATATCACCGTGTGAACTAGGACAGCTCATGTCCAACTAAGCTCCATTCCGGTGTATCATTTATGTGAAACACAGAAAACAGTGTCAGAACACAAAAAGGACTGAGCTACGACACCAGTGAACTCTACACGTGCACTACCGAGAGAACACTATGATGACTGTGTAATGTATTTCAGATACCCAGGCAAAGTGTGTAGATATATTATGCCTATACAACCGAAGTACAAACATGAAGGCAAAGACTAACCTGTGGAAACTGAATACCATGTATATAAACTTAATGTGATATGTAAAATAATAATTTTTTAAAATAGTTATAAATTAGAGGTAGAATTAGGTAATATAATAGTTCTCATTTATTTTAATAGGATAGTTAGTACAGTAATTAACCCATTTACTTAGCTTAGAATTAAATTAAAATATTAGTTTAGACATAAAAAAATAGTTAATTACAAGTTAAATTAAATTTATGATAGAAACAGTACCATTTAGAATATTATATTTCACTTAGCGTCAGTTAGTTTAGTTTATTCTAGCTTAATAAAACCATACCAGCTTACAAACATTACCATTGATTAGTATCATTCAGTTACGTCATAATAGGTTAAAAATAATAGATGAGTAAACATACATCATTTACAACATTTATGTTAAGAACATCACTCATATAATTTCTTTGTGCATTTAAAAACATTATTTAGCATAGTAGTTAGAAAAATGCATAATTTGTATTCACATCATCCATGTAATTAAGGTACATAACTCACAACACTTCCATCACATTTAAATAGGTAGATTACATCCCTTAGATTAGATAAACATAACAATTAATATAAACATATCATATAATTAAGATAACGAATTTAATAAATTAGTTAATACATAGTTATAGAATTAATATTACTAGTTTAGAATGTAGAGTTATGTTAGTGTAATATACTTGATGATGAGATCAAGGGGACAAGCCACCAACCCTGTCTCATCTATGTAAATATATTGTAAATATATGACTTGTGCAACAACTTTCGCACAGTCATTAGGGCTCCACTATCTCAAATTGAGCCAAACCTGTACAGTGTCACTCCAAGGTTTTTAAATAATCAGAAGAATCAGTGTGGAAGGATAAAAGATGTGTGCCAGAATTAGGAATGAAAGGAGTATGACAGAAAGTGTGAAAAGGAGAGCGAATGGAAAATAGACGGGAGAGAGTGAAATTATTCAGCGAAGTCTTCTGCTGCCTGGCTCGACTTTTAATGTTTGTCTGTGTTGATGTTGGTTTTCGTTGGTGAAAATGTGTTAGTGTGAATGTGTTGTCTGTAATATAGTTTAGAACTTAGATTACAGTATTTTGGGTTTCATAACAAGGAAATGTAGTCACGAATTAGGGTTATACACCTGTTTGTGGCCACATTTAACCAAATTATGACACTTAAAAAACTGACATACATACACATAGGAATTAGAAACATAGATTAAAAGTTAAATTAGTAGAGTAATTACATCCAAACACACAAACAACCAGTAAAACAAACATATAAATTACATACACTTTTTCTAGATCAAAGGGAGATAACTTTGGGTCAGGGGACATAATAGACAACGAAAAACTAACTTAACAGTGAAATAATACTTTACACGCGGAAGCGAAATAGGTAAAGCCTGTCGCACACACTCTTGTATAAAGGTTGTTAAATATTATATGGGGGACATGAAGCAATTCATGTGTTGACCCTAAGAAAGTCAACTTTGTATGGGTAGTAAGTTAATTTACTATGTGAGGGCAGGTCTTATAAGACAACGGTCCGGTTCAGACATACCTCTAATAAATATAATATAGCATGTGAGAAAGGGCTCACGCCAACCAGTCAAGCTTGTGGCGATTGCCAGTAGCCAAGTAAAGTTTTGCTACACTGTGACAATAGTCAGTAGAAGTCTGTTAGAGTGCCCAAAGCCAGGTTATCTAGAGTCTTTGACAAAAATTAGAGACACTAATTTTTTAGAAACCTCTTGCGTCACAACCAATGAGTGAAAGTTGATGACGCAACACGAGAGGGGTGGGTGTGTGTCAAAGACTCGACCACATCCCCTCCACTAGGAAGGGCAGTCATTCTTGAAGAGGCCAGGAGGGGATAGGGTGCCCGAGGGAAGAGCAGGGAAGAGGAGGTGATAGGAGATGGTTAACCATTCCCTCATGAGACACGCAGGCGGTGTTCAGAGAGTTAACACTCTAATCACAATAACATCACGCCTCGTGGTAGCCATAGAGAAGTTGAGTATACACTCAACAGGCCACGTCTACCATCGGCGTGCGACGTGAGGCGACACGCACCAAGGTGAAAGTCAATCCGCGTGGTGTGTGACCGCGGAAGGGAAGATTGTCAGACGGGAGACGGGACCTCTAGTGTACGCCTCGTTAGAGTAGCGATAGGGTTTTTCTTGTGGTTATTTGTGTAGAAAGTTAGCTTAGTGGTTAGCAGCTCGTGATAGATAATACTGTGTGGCTTTATGTTGTGTGTTTCAATAGCGACTGTTCCATGTAGCGAGCCAACGGCAATAAAAATGTACCACGTATTTTCCTCGCACACGACTTGCAAGTTGTCTTGTATTGGTGTGCCAGAAGTACCCGATGATGCCTGTCAGTTGAGTTGTTGACACTGATGACTAACTAATTATTTTAAAAAAGGACTTATATGATATATAGATTGATGTAGCTTATGGCATAAAAGTTTAAAACAAAATTTATTGTGCCAACGGCTTCGGGCAGAGAAACGCAACTGGGAGATTACAAGCTGTATCATAGTGCAAGGAAATGCAATATTTAAATACTAAATGTCATGGCAGGGCAGACCAGGCCATAACCCTTGGTCTGCAACTGGTCTAGGATCGAAGCTCGAACAAGTGGACAGTTAGAGCATTGCTTTGCTGATCCAGCAGCTTCTGCAGTTTGTCTTGTAAGAAAGACGTTAACTCCTACACCAAGGAGACCATTAGTGCATTAATAATTGGCATACAAGTTCATTTATCAATTGCTTTGTATAGTAAAACAATTCACACAAGCAATTCATCTATTGTTGAATCCAGCTTATTGCACATAAGTTATTTATTGATTACTTTTATGCAGTAATAAAACTTACAAAAGTTAATTCATCTATTGTTGAATCTACTTATTGACTTATTGCACATTCAAGTTCATTTATTGATTACTTTGTGCAGTAAAACTACCCACACAAGCTAAATCATGTGTTGCTAAGTCAAGCTTGATATATAATGTGTTCATCCAATATGATATTTGAAAGATATCTTTTACAACACACTTCAAAGATTATGTTGTTGGAAACACATCTATTACAACATGCTTTGTAGGTTATAATGTTACTATTCTTTGTTTCCATGGTGACGCCTGGTAACACATGCATGTCCTTAGTGACATTAAATAGGTTTAATTTCTTACATTTTATATTTCTGTACAGCTTTATTTGTGTCACCTTCAATGTATGTATATCGTGTCCTCCATACAGCCACTGAAATAGCAGAACAGGATAAAAAGGACAATGCTAATCTGACAGATACCATTGCCACGGTCAAACTAAGAGAGAGAACTTATTTGGGAATGTTTGAGCACAAGAAAGAAAGTGTTTCAACATTAGTTAAAAGTCTGATACTTCGTAAGTTTGCATCTCTTTTTGCTTCAGTTTGACTGTTACTGTTTTGTATAAAGCAACACACCATATGTTGAAATCCATATTGAGGTGGGTTTTCACAATTGACCTCAGATCCCAGGTCAGCGCAACGGAAAATTTCTACCAGGAAATTTCTTGGGAGGTTAAGACAACTGGCACAATTAAGAGAACAAATGGTGTAATGTAAATTTCTATTTCCTGAACATTAAAATTGTGGAAGCAAAGGCGAAACAAAAACAAATAACACAGTGACCTTAGTATGGCAAACAATCACCCTTCTATCCAAATTGGAGGTCAATATATATTATCCTTTAGCACTAAGTCAATTAAGTTTAGTAAAAGATTTTGGTTTTTACAGTATCTCTTGACAGACAGAATCAGCTCTTCTAATTCCCTAGTGCTGCATTTATAGGCTATGAAATTAGATTTCTAAAGATTATAATGGACCAAAATGGTCTCTTGTCTCATCCTTGTGTAACCTATAAAATGCTAAATTAAAGCATTGCTTTGCTGGTCTTAAATTTGTATAGAGATTTATTTCCCACAGCCATGCATTTTTCATTCTCCATCCTTGAGCTGAGTCATGAACCAATATAGCACTCTTGCCATTCCCATATGTGCACCGTCCGCATCTGCAACAGCCAGTGAAGAGTCACAATACTAATGGTACCAATCGCAGCCTGATTATGTGTCCATCTGGCCTTTCTTCTGAGTCCTGATTGTTGGCCAGAACCTCTGGTCACTCCCTGCAGCACCATTCCTACCAACCTAAACCTAATAATCCCAGCCAGTCCTTGTGTGCATATTGAATCATGACCTAGTTGCATACTAATATGCCTCTCCACAGACGTGAAGCTCCATACAAGTCTTGCACACCCCCATTGGTTTCTGGGCTTGAAGAGCTCTTGAACACAGTCTTCATGGAGATGTTACCATGGACTGGGTTGGGAGAAAAGTCTCAATTTGATAGATGACAGACAACCTGAACCACAATGCATCAGACTTAAGAGTTAAAACTCACCATCTTCCAGAGGAGTCACAACTAATTAACCAAGTGCTGTAGACCCAGGATCTGTTTAAAGTAATAATTGCTTAGGTGTCATTAGCTGCTACACGCTGCAGAATTTACTGAGGAAGGGGTACGAGCACTTATGGACTGAATGGTTCGATGTGCAGTGAGGATGACCTGTCAACTAACTATTGCTTAGGATGCTTAGGATAAAACAAGTTTGTGTAACAGCTTCCCGTGACTCAAAGAGTTAATGATTGTTAGATTATCTAATCAAGTCATTGTATATGAAATCTTCTCTTCCAAAAGTTTGCTTTTCTGCTGTACCAGATATTGTTCAATATTTCATTCACCAGTAGATAGAGCCTGTAATCTGTCTAAAGGATGCAAATCCTACACAAATGCATGCCGAATTTGACACAATGACCTTTGAGGTGCATAACCAGGTGTTATGCATTTCCCTCAAAAGAAAAGAGGAACGAAGAAGGTTATTTAATCAATTTATTGTAAATAAAATCTTCTGTTCTGAAAGTTTACTTTCCATCAGATTCCACATCCTCTTTCATTCCAGAGCTTGATCCCAAGTTGGCAGCAACTCTCACTCCTGGTCTTCCAGCGTACATTTTGTTTATGTGTGTGCGACATGATGACCACATCAATGATGACGACAAGGTTAAATTGCTGCTGACTTCTACACTTGATGGTATACAGAAAGTTGTGAAGGTACAGTTCTCTTTGTTCTGTGTCAACATTGCTAGTCAGTTCCCTGGTCTGTACAAAATATGTCGGACCTTTGGCCAGAAAAATAAATTACTTACCTGGAAGTTGGAAACACTAATCCTCTTTAAATTACTCTCTGCCAGGATTCTAGTGTGGGGGTGTGAGTTGATGGTAATGACTGGCACCAGGCCCTTTTGGTAGATGATAATTTGTTATATTGTTCTTAAAAAAAACAAGCATAATAACTACAACCCATGGCGGTAGCGAATATGACTGATTAGACCAACTGATTCACGCTGTTAATGTTCATCTATAGTGGATGCATGTGAACACACTATTTGACGTCTCACTGATCGGTGTGTGACTTATCTGCAATCATTTTCTCCTTTGTCTTTATTCCATTTTTGATCTTTGCCCTCCATGCAACACAGTCAGCAGCGACTTGATCCCAGTTGTGCAATATCAATTCCCATAGCTTAAGATAATACTGCTGACAATAATTACATTGAAAACAGTGGCTCATTCACCGTTCACACAAGGATCAGGCAGATTCTCAGACGAATGGACTAAGAAACTGTATGTGGAGAGAATATGGTGGCAGGGGATCATCAGGGGTTCTGGACGAATCTCAAAACTTAGAATGAAGACCAGGAGAACTTTCAATCAGATGGCAGTTGGGACTATTAGCAGTATGACTCTTCACTGGCTGTTGAACAAGGGGATGGAACACATATGGAAACGTCCTGAGTGCAGTGATGTTGGTTCTTAGCTCAACTCAACTAACTCAACTTCCCAAAGGGTACACAATGCATATACTCCCACAAAGGCTGAGACTTAATTACAACAGTAGTTAGAACATACTGATTCACATTTGTCATTCAACAATGTCCAATTTTGACAAGTTTTATCATACTGTTTTCGGTCCGTCACTACATGGATAAGCACAATAAGTTACTTGATTTAATTTACAATGAAAATTAATTCACTCTATAGTACTGCTGCTGATGATCGCAGATCAACGCTGACATCAAATACTGAAATGGAGGTCTGAAGGGCCAAATGGATAAGAGCGCTTGGTCTTAAACTTCCAGTGTGCTGATGCTGAGGTGGTGGGTTTAACCCCTACATTGATCAGTTGGATTAAAATGTTGACTTCTTTTCATTGCCTTGGGGATGTAAATTACAAGTACCTGTGAAGTCAGGGTGGGGTCACTTGATGGTGATAGACACTGGTAATAATTTGTTTAGAAAGGTGGTTATTCTACTGGTGAATACAGTGGTGGATTCTTCTTGAGCTTTGCTAGGTTGTATATTCAGTTATCAGTTATCAGTTGGGGTATCTTCATTGCACTCCGGACATGTCCATAGGTGCTCAGATCATCCCCCAAGCATATGCATCACCGTCCGGTGGCTAATAGTGACAGTTCTGTGTTGGTTGACGAGGCGCTTTGTTTTCCCGATGTACCTCTCGCGCGATTCTTACTCCCAGGTCTTTCATCCTGGACAGCGATGTGGAATCATTGACGTCAAAGTCCTCTGTTCTCGCCATATCTTTAAGGACGTTAATAACATCGGCACGATCCATGGGCTGGCCATCTACAGGGGGTGCAGAGCCAGCCAGTTTGTCAGCTCGTTCATTTCCCTCGACTCCCGCATGTCCCGGGACGAAGATGAAGGTGACTTTACGGACAACAGACTTCCGCAGCGATTCAGTCCACTGTCTACGTACAGATCCAGCTTCGACCTTCTGAATCATGCTCATTGAATCACTTAGTACACACACGTTGGTATAATGCTGTGACTCCAGCCATATGAAAGCCTGTGTAACTGCCATCACCTCCATCGTCATGCTGCTCGTGGTCATAGAGTGGGCACCACTGGATTCTTGAACGGTTCGGCCCGCTGAACGGGCTGTAAATGCCCACGCACTTCTCTGCTGCTTTACCACAGATCCATCTGTATAGATGAGCACTTCGGGGCTATCTGAGTGTTCATAGATGAGCGCGTTAACCTCTGCATTGACAGCGGCAGGGTTCTGCTCTCTGCACCGTCTGTCGAGTGTGATAATGCAGGAGAAAGTGCACTTAAAAGCTGGAGGCACCGGCACCCATTCCTTGCCGGGGTTGATACTGGTAAGACTGCAGACCTGTCTGACGACATCTTCCGCCCGACCCATCCATGATTTGCCCCTCTTTAGCCTGTCACCCTTTTCTCTGAATATAGCGTCATGCAGAGGGTGCTGCTCATCTGCACTTATTTTTAAGTATGCACGAGCTCTCCAGATCTTGATCCTGTGTTCCATTGTCGGGAAGTCAAGGAGGTATCTCATTGCTACACAGCTGGTGTCTCTCGTGCAGCCCAAAATGATGCACATGGCTTCGTTTTGTACCTTTTCAAGTCTTCCAATCTGTGTAGGGCTGACAGTGAGGATGGCCAGGGCATACTCGATGCGTGAAAGCACAAGTCCTTGGAACAGAAGTATTACTGTAGAACTATATTAGGAAATAGGTTGTATATTGTTAACAAATGGCTTAAAAGTATAATTATTCTTGTGATGAATACTGTGATGGATTCCTCTTGCACTCTACTAGTTTGTATTGTTAATAATTAAGGTGTTTCTGTCTTGTTTTTGTCTAGAAACACAACGATGACCTAGACCGTATTACTCTGTGGCTGTCTAACACAGTCCGTCTGCTGCACACTTTGAAACAATACAGTGGAGAACAGGTAGGAATCTCTACTACATGAGGATACCAAATTATCCACATTACTTTGTTCCCTCAAATTTTTCAGCATTGCTGCCAAAATATGTGTGGGATTCCATCTCTTGTAGTGAGGCTTTACTGAGGGATATTGTATTATCATTTGCTTTATTTATTCTCATTACCTTTGTCTCCATACACCAAATAAAACTGCATTTATAAATTCCATTATGAGTACCAAGCGACTCACATAGGTAGAATGAAAAGACAATTAGCAAATTGAGTAGCCAAACAAATACCAGTGTTGGTGGAAAATAGAGTTAATCATTATTCAGGAATCCCTGTGCAGTTGACAGGTCATAAAACATCAAATTCAGCCATCACGGTACATTTGCTGATTAGCAGTCACACAGTCAATAAACAATCTGCATTTGGTAAACTGTATTCTACGAACAATAATTGATTGTTCAAATATATCGAAGCAGGATATATTAGTCGATTCCAGCCATTACTATGTAAACAGAAGGACTTGCTGCTAATTGTTAGACTTCCATGTATCACGCAAGGTCAGTGATGGTGTACTTCATATCTCAGCCAAAGTATCATTCATTATTTCACATAAAATAATATGTATCTCCGCAGAATGCACCTGACGAGATGTAGCAAAATGTGCCAGGCAAGAAATCGTGCAATAATTTATTTATGAAGTCTGTGTTTAATTTTGTATCAGGTTTTAGATATAACTGAGCTACTATATGACAGTGGACGGTACTAGCTGTTTTCTGTTAGTGCCAAATGTTGGGTGGCACTCACCAAACCCGACACCCCACATTGTGCCAACGGCTTCAAGCAAGGGAATGCAACTGGGAGGATACAAACCTTACCCTGGTGTGAGGAAATGCAACCTAATGACTAAATGTCATGGCAGGGCAGACTTGGCCCTAAGCTTTGGTCTGCAACTGGTCTAGGCTGGAAGCTCTGACAGATGGACAGTTATAGTATTGCTTTGCTGATCCAGCAGCTTCTGCAGCTTGTCTTGTTCTGGACGTATTGTTGTTACCTTTCCTCTGGAGTAAACTAGGCAGGCCGAGAGAGGTATCATGCTGTATAGGAAACACATGGTCTCTAAATTCAGCCCATGCTTTGTGCTATGGAGGGGTTATAACTCCATTCCTGGTCTCAGCTGTGGGTTGTAGTTATTGCACCTTTTTTTAAGCACGATGTAACGAGCTATTGTTTGTCAAGATGGCAAGATGCCAGTATGTCATAACCAACCAACCAACTCACCCACCCACCCACCAATCCATTTCATTTCATTTGCCTTCTTCTGACTCTAGCAATTCCAGGTACAAAATACCCCACAGCAGAATGCACAGACTTTAAGAAACTTTGACCTCTCCGACTACAGACAGGTATTCTCCGACCTGGCAGTACGGAACTACCAGGCATTGATCAAGCATGTTACGGAACTGATTCAACCTCATATTGGTAACTTGTTTTATCTATGTGGTTCTTTGGTAATTAACCCAATCTTGAGTAGTTAACCCACTCTTTGGTGATTAACCATTTTAGTTGGTAAGATTCTTTGTTGATTAACCATTTTTTGGTAATTAGCACATTCTTTCATAATTAACATATTTTTTGTTAGTTAATACACTCTTTGGTGATTAACTATTTTCTTTGGTAATTAACATTCATTCATAATTAATACATTATTTTGGTAATTAACCAGTTATTTGGTATTATTCACATTCTTAGGTAATTAACACATATTTGGTGGTTATTAACACATATTGTTAGCAATTAACACATTCTGTTGTTATTAACACATTCTTTAGTAATTAACACATATTTTGCTAATAACCCAGTCTTTGGTAATTAACCCTTTTTGTGGTAGTTAACCTTCCCTTTGGTAATTAACTAATTTATTAGTATTCAACTCATTCATTGGTAATTGAGACATTCTTTGATAATTTATGAAAACTTTGGTAATTAATCCTTTCTTTGGTAATTAACTTATTCCTTGGTAATTAACTCATTTTTGATAATTAACTGGTAACTTTGGTTACCGAACCATTCTTTGATAATTAACTCATTCTTTGATAACCAACCTGTATTTTAATAATTAACCCATTCTTTGGTAGCTTAACATTTATCTTCTTAGTACATTTTCCATCTGCTGTCATCAATGTGACCAAATACTTAAATACATTGACTTGTTTCAGACTAGTTCAGTTTAATTTGTGCTGTGGTTTGTTTCAGACTAGTCTAGTTTACTTTGTGCTGTGACTTGTTTCAGACTGGTACAGTTTACTTTGTTCTGTGGCTTTTTTCTTTTAGACTAGTCTAGTTTATGTTAATGCTGTGGCTTGTTTCACACTCACCCAGTTTACTTTGTATTGCATTTGGGAGACAGTTTTTTAATTGTATTAAAGATATATAAGTAAAGTATAAGAGGAGCAAGATGAGATAAAATGAGAATGATTACTTCTATTTTTTCTGTTATTAAGCCTACGTGACCTTTGTTTTGACTTCCTGTTGCATTTACGTACCATTTAAAAAAAAAACTTTTTCACAAATGAACAAGTTCTGGAATTTCTGTACATTCTAGTTCCGGCCATCCTAGAACATGAAGCTATAGCAGGACTGACAGCCAGCAAGCCTTCAGGTCTCCGTGGCCGATCATCTAGCATTGCCCCTGATCCAGATGAGAAGAAGACTTCTCGACATTCACTGGATTTCATTGTAGACATGGTAACTATTGTTTGCTTACTCTTTTTAATGACATGTATTGGTATAGCAGATGAGAGAAATATTTTTATCTTGTTTGTGATCACATGCCGGCTCCTTGGGAAAGGGGTTACAGATGTAGTTCATAATTTTGCATACTCGCGCTTGAAACAGTTGTGGGCGATTTGGCAGCAGACCACCTTGAGATGGTTCTTTAGGAAATGGTATGGGTGCCGGTTGTTCAGAAAGCAATGGATAACTGCTGAACATAAACTTGCCAAGAGATCACAACAAATCAAATCAAATCAACTTTATTTTAAAAGGGTAACAAATTGGGCACGCAGGCCCGTCTTACATTCGGCCCTTCCAATCACTCATCTTTCATTCATCAAGAGCATTATACATTTACATAGGAAGAAAGATAAATATTGTGAAATGAATGTTGTAAACATAATCAAGACAAATTACCATGTTATGAGGCCCATCTCCCACCTACCCATACATCACCCCACCCACACCCTCAACCCCACCTACCCACACACACACACACCCAGGGACACATACATACCCCACCAACCAACCCATCCCCCTCCCGCACATCCCCCACCCACACACATTGCCCTCACCTGTTCCCCCAACCAAAATACATTCGCCACCCACAAACATCCCCCACCAACCCACACATCCCACATACACATCCTAACCCACACATCCTCTTCCCCCACCCACACCTCCAACCACCCATCCCCCAGCCACATCTCCATAGACCACATATTCCCCACCCACGCACACACATCCCCCACCAACCCATACATCACACATCCACTCACACATCTCCAAACCATACACACACATTCCCACCAACTGACATCTTCCTACCCCGACACACACACACATCTCCCTAACCACCTATACATCCCCAATCCACTCACACACACCCCACCACCCACACATACATCCTCCACTCACCAACACATGCCCTAACCCAATCCCCCACCACACACACACCCTACCCGCACATCACATACATCCCTCTACCACGCAATATTCCCAACCCACACACCGCACACATATCCCTCACCAACACATCCCACACCCACATACCACCATGCATCCCCACCTACACACCACACACCTATCCCCCACCCACATACCACACAATATTCCCACCCACACCCACACAGATACCCTTACTCATCCACCCCACATACCCCCACCCACACACACATACCCCACCCACACAATATCCCCAACCAACACACCATGCACCTCTCCCCACCCACACATGCATTTCCCATGCATCCACCAACATGCACACATCCTCCACTACACACCCACACACCTCCACCCACCCACCCCCAACCAATCACAATACCCCTACCCACACACATGCTCCATCCACTCACTGCATCCCATCCCGACACATACACATCCCTCACCCACCTACACATCCCTAAGCCACTCACACACCCCCACCCACACATTCTCCATCCATGCACACATCTCCCACCCACACACCCCCACCACCCACACACCCCCACCACCCACACATACTTCTCCCAACCACCACACACCCCCTACTCACCCACATGTATCCCCCACCCATCACACACATTCCCCACACCCATCACACACATCCCTCACACCACACACTATCCCCCACCCACACACATATCCTCACCCATACCACCACAAACATACCTCCCACCCACACACCATGCACACATCCCCCACCAACACACCGCACACATATCCCAAACCCACACACCATACACTTCTCCCCACCCACCCAACAGCAAAAACATGCTGGTGTTGACTGTGACATCCTGTAAAGGATATGCAACTAACTTTTTGTCATCACATGGACTGCATTCTTCTTCTTCTCTTTCTTCTTCTTCTTCCTCATCCTCCATATTATTCTCTTTCTCCTTCTTATTGTTTATTTACTATTTTTAATTACCCATATTGTTATAGCATCTTGTTTTTCACATTCTTCTTCTCCTTTCTCATCCTCCATAGTCTTCTATTTCTTCTTCTGCATTTCTGTTTCCTCCTCCTTTTTTTTTGTCTCTTCCTTCTTTTTCTTCCTCTTCCTTGTTTCTATTCCTCCTCCTCCTTTTTCTGCCGTTGCTGACTTCACCATTTCTTTGCCTCCTCCCCCTCCTCCTTCTCCTTCCCCCTTCCCCTCCCTTTGTTCATTAGTTAGTCGACAGATCATCCTCATTGCACATCAAACCTCCTCCCTCTCTCCCACTTTCCTTCCTCTTTCTGCTCTTTTTGTTTTTATTCTTTTTATTCTTTTTCTGCTCCTGCTTCTCTTCCTTCGCCAGTGATCAATGTAAGCTATGCAATTATTCCAACATAAGAACACCTTATTGCTAGTCTAGATGAAAGATTTGCCCTGATCCATATCAGCAAGTATATCGCAGCAAATATCACAGCGACACTAACAGTCTTTGAAATAACAAGCATATTCTTGGCAATCCTAAGAAAGTCCCTATTGATGATATTTCATGCATAGCCTTTTATAACATTGAAACGCTGCATGTTTCTCGTTTAAACCCCATGAATTACACCGTTATGTTGCTTTAACTTCTAAGTGACATGTTCATTCTTGAACAATCCCCATAGCCTTTTATAACATTGACACGATTCGCTGCAAGTTTGCCGCTGAAACCCAGTGATGTACGCTGTCATGTTGCTTTAACTTCTAAGTGACATGTTTCTTCTTGAACAATCCCTGTGGCCTTGACCTAAACTTCCTCATTCCTTCTTCTCTCACTCCTATAACTTTCTCTATCTCTTCTGTTTTGCCATGTGATAAAATACTGTATCCTATGTCCTACCCTCAAGATACAACACAATTGTTTGTGTGTATATTATTTTATCCATGAAACAAATTTTCAGAGGCATGCTTTTTGCTTTTCATTTCTTCCATTACCATGCCACCTCAACATAGACAGAATAAAAAGACAATTAAAGAATCAAAAAGCTAAACACATTTAAATATGGGTAAAAAAAGAGAAAAAGAAAATTTTGAATATTCTTTTGCAGCTAGTTAGTTAGTCGATAGATCATCTTCATTGCACATTGAACCATTAATTCCATAAGTGCTCATATCCCCTCCTAAGTAAATCCCTCAGCATGTAGCGGCTAACAACACCAGTTCTGTGTTGGTTTATTAATCTTCTTTGGCTTCCTGCATAGTGTTCTTGTTTGGCCACACCTCTTTTAGCCTGCTGTTCTCACAGTCTGACCATGGAGCTAATTAGGTCAAAAAGACCACATGTCATACAGGCCACTTTTTGAACTTTAGTCATATGGTGATTAAAGAGAATTATTTTGCTTGTTTTATACCATAAACAATTAATGCTTGCTTCACTTTGCCAAGGCTGCTGCCATACACAGCTCGCATCCCCCATTGTGTAGACAAAATTACATGGTGGTCAGTCTGCAGCTAGCTTAGTTAACACTTGCGGCTGCAGTGTAGTGTTATTAACTCTGCATGTTGTGTATTTCAGCTAAAAAGGATTCATCTATTTTTTTCCCATCTCATTTAGTTCTGTAATTTCTTCAGGAGGGGGGAAAAGGGGGAGGGAGGGGGATGAGGGGGGAGAGGGAGGGGGAGGGAAGAAGAAAGAAGGAGGAGGAGGAGACATAGCTTTACCCGACCCAACTGATGCATACAAACAGACTTAAGGTAACTTCTGTTTTCTTGATCAAATGCATTGATGCTGATATCTAAGAATGTCTGAAGAAGAATATGAAACAGAAGATGGAGCAGGATGATAATGATGAAGAGTGTTATGTTATGTTGTTATGTTATGTTATGTTGTTATGTTATATCATGTTATGTTATGTTGTTGTTATGTTATGCTATGCTATGTCATGTCATGTCATGTATCTTTTTTATGTTGTTATTTCATGTTATGCCATGCTATATGTTATGTTATGTCATGTCATGTTATATTGTTATGTTATGCTATGTTATGTTATGTCATGTCAAACACTGTCCTGCTCATTGGCCATTCTCATGCATGCTCAGTCTCCTAAAGCAGCAGCCATCCCAAAGTATTTCTGCTCACTGTGTTCCATGAGGAGGTAGTTATGTTATCTCCCCTCTTCACCTTGAAGGCAGCCATAATGTGTTTGACCTCGCTATAGCCATAGTGTGTGTATACGATCTAGTGTCATTGTCTTAGTGAGGAACCGCAGAATGAGTGAGAAGGAGTAAGGAGTAGAATGCTCTTCTATTCTTCAACTCATCTACATATGGCTGTTTCCTGATTATGAGTGATTGATTATCCACAATTCAATGCATCAAGAAGAGAGAAAATCAGAAATGAAATCGGGACTAAATTTGGGATTATAGCAGCGCAAGATTTTATCAGAAAACAGCAGGTTAAATGGTTTGGCCATAAAACTAGATTACCAACCAACAGTATACCTCAACAAGCAATGATGTACAGACCAGACGGAAGCAGAGGAAGAGGGAGGCCGCATAAACGATGGATAGAGGGAATTACAGAGACCATGAGAACCTCAGTATATGAAGCCCATACACAGCCACACTCTCGCTATTTATGCTTCACCTTGACACCGCAAGATATAAGAGAAACATGGTGAGATGAGATGAGATGAGATGATTATCCACTGTCCTATTTCCTCAGCCACCTCTGTGGTGAAGGGGTTACAAAACAATTCGTAATTCTACATACCGTGTTCAAAACACAGCGCTGATTTGTAAGCAGGCCGGCTTGCGTTGGTTCTCATACAAAGGTATGAGTGTTGATCGTTCAGAAATCAGTGGCAAACTACCGAGTGTAAACTTGCCAAGAAATCACAAACAGCCAAACAATGCTGGGGTTGACTGCCATATCCTGTAAAGAATATGCAACTAATTCTTTAAAATTTGCTTTATTTCCTCAGCTGAATTCCCTTTTACAGACATTGAAACTGTACGCTGTGGATCATGATCTTATCAAGCAAATAATTAGACAGGTAATTTTGTTTGGTTTAGTTATGTAAATATTATATTTAGATGGGTAATTCTGTATGTTTTAGCTATGTGAATATTTAGACATGTTTTATTAGAAGGCAGCAAGCCAAATGGTTTGGCCATGTAACTATGTTACCAACTAATTGTGTACCACAACAAGCAATGATGTATGGACCAGATGGAAGCAGAGGAAGAGGCCCACCATATAAATAATGAACAGAGGGAATAACAGAGTCCATAGGAATCACGATACATGAAGTTCATAAGCAGGCACTTTCCCGCTGTTTATACTTCACCTTGACATCACAAGGTACAAGAGGAACAAGATTAGATGAGATGAGAATTTTGTTTGTTTTAGTTATGTAAATAGTTAGACTGGGTAATTCCGTTTGTTTTAGTTATGTATATTTTAATAAATTCTTTCCATTGATGTTTTCTGTAAATATTTAGACAAGTTGTTCTGTTTTAGTTAAACTTTTTAGTTACACTGGTCAATTGGACTAAAATGATGACTTCTCATCTTTGACTTTGGGATGCAAATTACAAGTACCTCAGAAGCTGGAGTGGAGTTCACCTGATGGCGAGGGACACTCATAATAGAGGAAGCTAATCCTCACGCAAAAATCAATCCAATGCACTAGAACTAGAAGCACGTGTATGGACTACACTTGAGTTCAAAGTGAGGAAACACTAAATAAAAACAAAGTGAAATTAAATATTTATAAATGTCTTTCTGTTTATTCAATTTAGATGCCATTCTTTTTGTTTTGAAGTAGATTTTAGAAGTTTTATTTGGGGAGGGTGCTGGATGTGGTAGATGATCTCCAGATGGGTGTATCAGTTGCGGGATATCTTGCTCATGACTGAGAAGTTTTCCAAAATGTTGTTAAGGGAGTGAAGTTCTGCAAAGGATATGCTACTGAATGAATGAATTTGGGGAGGGGACCAAACCACATGTAAACGGGTCTCAAGAGACAACACAGGGCCTAAAGGCCTATATGTGGGTGTAAGATGCAGAACAGGAATCTACCCATGAGCCAAATGTGTGTGTATAACAGAATTGATCGGGCAAGATTATAGCTGACAACCACACAATAATCTATTCTGGAGGGGATACACATGAACAAGGTGTAGGATTAATATTTGATGAAGAAACAGCCAAGTCAATTAATGGATACTGGTGTATTTCAGATAGTTATTATGGCCAAAATCAAAGGTAAACCAATAGATATAAATAATATACAAGTATATGCACCAACAACAAGCAGTAGTGATGAAGAAATACAACACTTTTATGACAAAATAGAAATGGTGATGGCTCAAATTGGATCACAAGAAATAAAAATAATACTTGGAGATTTTAATGCAAAATTAGGAAAGGGGGAAAATGGAGGATGTAGTGGGGAATTATGGTTTAGGTAAAAGAAATGAAAGAGGAGAAAAATTAATAGAGTGGGCAAATATCAATGATATGATAATTGGAAAAACATGGTTTAATCACCATAAAAAATGTTTTGCATATCCTTTACAGGACATCACTGTCAACATCAGCATCTATCAGCTGATTGTTGATTTCTTGGCAAGATTACGCTCAGTAGTTTGCCATTGCTTTCTGAGCGACCGGCTCCATACTCTCATAAGTCACTGGCGCGACTTGAACCGCTTGCAATTCTCGTGCGCTCACGTCAACCATGAGAGTATTTGGGGTTACGGAGAAAGCTGCTAACCCCTCGGCCAGGGAGACCGGCAATCACCATAAAAGATGACTATAAACATGGAAAAGCCCTGATAAGAAAATACGCAACAAAATTGACCACATACTAATTAATAATAGATTTAGAAATGCTTTAATTAATGTAAAGACAATGCCTGGTGCTGACTGTAATAGTGATCATGTACCATTATGTGGACAAATAAAAGTAAGATTAAAGATAGGGGGAAAATTATTAAGAATGTGAGACTTATTAAAGAGGTTCTGAAAGTAGATAAAGAAATTCAAGAACAATACAGAGTGACTGTGAAAAATAGGTACAATGCAATAGCTAAAATACAGTACAATGCAATAGCTAAAATACATTGTATAAATGAACAATGGGAAATGTTAAAGGACTCCATTAATCAAACCAGCAAAGAAATATTACCGGAGAGAAGCCAAATAGCTAAGAAAAAATCGATGAATGAAGAAATCTTAATGCTGATGGACAAAAGAAAACAGAGTAAAAATGACAAACAAGAATACACTAAGATAAATAGAGAAATAAAAGATAAAAGTCTTAAGGCAAAAGAAAGTTGGTTAAACGAGCAGTGCAAAAAAATTGAATTAAATTACATTAAAGACACAAAAAATATGCACAGACAAATAAGTGAGCTCACGCTAGAAAGATATTATTGGAGGAAGGTACTATAATGAAGAGGTGGAATGAGTATATAAGAGATTTATATGATGGAGAAAGGGAAGAATTAACAGAAGAAAGTAACTTAGAAGGTCCACCTATTCTAAAAGAAGAAGCCGCTGACGCTATGTAACATATGAAGAAAGGAAAAACAGCTGGGCCATATGAAATCACAGTAGAAGAATTAGAAGTATTGGGAGAATTTCCCAATTGGTAGAATTTCCAGCAAATCTTGGAATGTAAATGAACAAATTAAGAAGAAATAAGAGGCAGCAGAGATGTGGTTCCTGAGACAAATGTTGCAAATTCCTTGGACTGCCAGAGTAACTTAACATCGACTGCCTGAGACAGGCTAATGAAACTAGAACATTATATACAACAATAAGAAAGAGACAAACAGCTTTCTTCGGTCATGTGATGAGAAGAGAGGCATTGGAGAACATCGTGACAACTGGAAAAATCAAGGGGAAGAGAGACAGAGGCAGACCAAGAGAAATGATGCTGGATGGATTGAGACAATGGTATTGAGGAATACCATCAGCAGAGTTGATCCAGAAAACCAAAGACCGAGATCTGTGGAGAGCCGTGGAATGCCTATACCAGCTGTCAGGGCACTTGATGATGAACAGAATTGGACTTCCTGATTAACTAATAGGGGAAGAGCTACTGTTTATCAAACAAACAGGAAACCTACTGACATTTAACAGGGCTTTAGCTGATGATATAGGGCTGAAAGGCCCTTATTTAGGTCTAAGAGGCTAAAAAAATTTACTTTTTCTTTGAAAAGTACAATGTTAGTTAATTATTTCCAGATTATCCTCAGATTATTGAAAGACGACTGACGGTATGAGCATCAGTCGTGCAGAAATCAATGGCAAACTACTGAATGTAAAAACTGCTTAGAAAATCACAAACAGCCAAACAATGGGCTGAGTGCAACATCCTGTTAAGGACATGAAACACAATTTTTATATTCCCTAGATATATTTTAATCTTGTGCAGTATTATACAAAGTGTTTTTAAAGCCTCATTACACTTTGTATGTAGAACAAATGAAAAAAGTGAAGTACATGATGTCATTAAAAATATGCTCCACTGTCCATCATGAAGCAATATGCAACGAATGGCTGTTGTCAGGATCTTATAATTGGCTCGTTAGCTAACACGCGTGAGACAGTACAAGTATAACGTGATTGGACTTAAGACACAACGACATAACGTTCTATGGATTTATTGCCACATTAAATACAGAACGATAATTACAACAATCTATAATATATAACTCACGACGCTCACAACCACAATACAGCTCACAGGTCTGACGCTCAAGATATCAGTCGTTCGGCTTTCAACCACAGAGATCCACACAAACGCCTTGCTTTCATCACATACGTCCTTCCAGTCTAAAGTCCCAGCTCGGTCTGAGGCTAGCACGCAAACTGCCCACTGCCTCGAGTGGCGTCACGTGGCCTGCGTGCGTCTGTCATCAGCCTGACCGCTGGTCGCGTGTCAGGTAACAATCTTGCCCGCCGACAATTCTTGTCCGCCGGGTGTCGTAACGATGTTGCTGCATAGCTATACCATGTTAGGCTCTGACATTCTCCCCGGGTACCTCAATGAAAGATGCCATCTTTCATTCATGAATGTATGTATATAATGGGGTAGTGTTAACTTCATGTCAGAGACTACCCTTTCCCAGTGTTATGCATGAAAATACATATGTGGCATAGAAACATATACGAAAAATGTAAGTTGCATTGAAATGACAAATGAAGTTCAACTTTTAACACAAATCAGGTTTCATCCCCCTGATGGCTGGTTACCTCCATTGCAATAATACCCAGTCAGATCAGTAGTACCAGCTTCTCGCATCTACCTCGCAGCAATTTGAAAAAAACGTAATAATATGGTTGTTTTGCAACAGCCATCTAGCCAGACTGAAATACGACTTTATTTGAGTCGTATTAAACACTCAAACTCTGACCTCATTTGGCCAGGAGCTTTTATGTTGGTTTGCAATGTTGGCAGCTCTATGACATGCTTGGTGGACGCCTACCCGCTGTGTTAGCCGTTTTAGCAACAAAATGTCTATTTATACAATACACATTAATGAATATGTTTCAAATTATGGCCCTTGGTGTAATTCATAACTGCAAGGGAAGTAATTTTGACATTCAAGAAATTCAATAAATTACAATAATTATTTAATTTCTTAGCGTCATTGCTTGACGTTTCTTCATATTAACGAGAAAAAGTCGGTAATATGAATACATTAATCAAGATATGATTCTAAGATTACACTAATCAAAATAAATAAGTACCCAATTGGTGTATTATATTTTATAGATTCAAAAGGATTTTACAATCGTCATAAGTTTTTGAATATTAGTATATCGTCTGCTAATTTTGTATACTTTTTAAATTACACCGGAAATACACACGAAACGCAAAATTTAGTTGCTGTTACACTGTTTGAACACAACTGCTCCGGTTTTATTTTGTAACGGATAGTAAAATGTTCTCAAAGTTCGTCTGATGTTATAGTATCACAACTTTCGGATTATGATGGAATGTTCTTATTTCCGATGTGTTCACAACTTCTGGATAATGATCGACTGTTCTTATTTCTGATGTTCAAATGTCGAACATTTTGGATTAAATTCGATGCAGAGGTGGTGTAGAAGTCACTGTTCAGTCCACATTTGCACACGTTGTTAAAATATCACGGTGAAGAAATTCACACACAGCTGTCACTGTTAAATGGTAAAGTTCGCTTCTGGTAAGTGGTTAAGCGTCTGTGACACTGTTCTTGGTGTATATTTACAGTTAATAATGTTCTCTTTCTAACACACACTACACAATTATACTACACTCATTACATGGATTAATTAAAATAAGTATATTATACATGTCGGTTTTTTAACCGTATCACAATTTCAATTATAGACCTTACACAGTAGGTGAATAGCAACAAAATTCACTTATTGGTGGCTGTGTTGGTCTGAGTGTAATAGTACACAGTGCACTCAGACATTGCTTACTGGGTCGGTCGGACAACGGGACAAAAGATCGGCAATTGTATTGATTCTGCCGGGAATATGTCGAACTTCGAAACTGTAATTTTGAAGCTTCAAGGACCAGCGAGCAATCATATTGTTGGACGGTACTCCGGCATTTATATACCGTAATGGACTGTTGTCAGTTTCGATGATAAAGTGACGTCCTAGAAGGTATCTGGATAGCTTCGTCACACTTTCTACTAAGGCCAGTGCCTCTAATTGCGGAATGGACCATGCACGCTCTCGAGGCCTTAGTTTTCTTGATATGAAACAAATGGGATGCAGGATGTTGTTGTATTCCTGCAACAGGACTGCCCCAATCGCAACGGAGCTAGCATCTGTTCTCAATCTGAAAGGTAAATGGATGTTGGGCAATTTAAGGATGAGATTATTCGAGTTCTTATCAGAAAAGTATGCCAAAACTTTATGAAATGCATTTCGTAGGCATTCATCGTGTACAACTTTTTCAGGCTTATCCTTAGTTAGTAAGTTAGAAAAAACCTCGGTCAGTTCTGAAAAATCAGGAATAAAATTCCTGTAATAGTTGATCAGTCCCAACAAACTGCGGACTTGTTTCTTATTCGTTGGAAGTGACAGTTTTAGAATTTTGGAGACAATTTTGTTGTCTGTCATGACAAAGCCATTGGATATTCTGTACCCCAAAAATGATATCTCTTGGTAAGCCATGCTCACCTTTGAAGGCTTCACTGTCAGTCCGTGCTGTCTGATACGTTCTAGTGTCTGTTCTAGTGTCTTTATATGTTCCGTCATTGTCTCTGTATGGACACAGATGTCGTCGATATAGCAAATGATATTAGGAATGTCAGCTAGGAGGAGTCGTGTCATGCGTACGAATGTGGCTGGGGCATTGACTAGCCCAAATGGAAGTTTGCACCATTCGTACAGTCCCCAAGGCGTGGCGAAAGCTGTTAGATGTCTGCTGTCTTCATGTACAGCTATCTGCCAGTAACCTTTAGACATGTCAAGCGTCGTAAAGAACTTAGCGTCTGTCAGTTCTGTCAGAAGATCGTCAGTGTTTGCCATTGGTTCAAGATCTAAAACAGTTATTTTGTTCAGTTTTCTGTAGTCGATGCAAAGTCGTATGGTGTTGTCCTTTTTGCGTACAATGACCATGGGTGAAGAGAAGTCTGATAGGGATCGTCTGATGATGTTGTTTTTTTCTAAGTTGATGATTTCCTGATGTAGTTGTTCCTTGTAATGTAATGGTATTGTGTATGGTCTGCATCTTATGGGTGTGTTTGATGTGAGTGTGATGTGATGCTGTACTAATTCTGTTTGTCCTGGGTTGTCTGAAAAAATGGTGTTGTATTGTTGTATCAACTGTTTGCAACTGTTTGTCTCTGCTTGACTTAAGTTTGGATTGATCTTGATCTCATTCAAGCAGTTTGTCGTGTCTAATGTAGGTGTTGGAATCTCGTCGCTAGAATCGTCATCTTCGTGATCTATTATCACGGTGCAAGCTGTCGTATCGTCTTGTTCGTTGTCTCTGTTGTGGTATGGTCTTAGCATATTTATGTGAAATATTTTGTGTTTGTCTTTTATTAGGATTTCGTAGTCCACAGGTGAGATTTGTCTTGTCACTTTAAAAGGTCCCTGCCAAGAATCAGTCAGTAGCTGTCTGTCACTAGGTAGTAGTAGTAGAACGTCCTGTCCAGGTGTCAATGTTATAGTCCTGTTACCTTTGTCTGCGTACTGTCTGTAAGTAGCACCAGATAGTTTTAGTGCATTTTTAGCAATTTCACATGATTTAATAATCCTTTCACGCAATGATGTTACATACACGAATGATGATATGGGTTTAAGTACTGGAGTAGAATCAGTTAACATTTGGTGATAAATTGTTAATGGGCCTCGTGGTTTGGCACCATAGATTAGTTCAAAAGGAGAGAAACCGGTACTAGAATGTGGTACCTCGCGATAAGCAAAAGAGGACAGCTGGTAAGTATACATCCCAGTTATTGGGGTGATCTTGAGTTACTTTTGCAAGCATGTGCTTCAGATCCCCATTAAGCTTTTCTATAATCCCGCTCGAGTGAGGATGATAGGGGCTATTGAAGACTTGCTTCACTCCTAACATTTTGGTGAAAGCTTGGGTCGATGCGGCAATAAACTGAGTGCCTCTATCAGACTGGATAGTATCTGGAAACCCAATTCGGGAGAAAATATGGAAGAACACTTCCATGATGTCGTTGGCAGTAATGTTCTTTAGCGGAATAGCTTCTGGCCAGCGGCTACATTGATCAATAAAAGTTAGAATATATTTATTCCCTCTAGTTGTTGTATGACTAAGAGGGCCCACAATGTCAACTGATAATTTTTCAAAAGGTCGACTGGCTAAGTCAGTGACTTGTAACTTTGCCTGTGGGTGTTTACCTTTTTTTACTAGTTTCTGGCATGTATCACAACTTCTGCAATATGTTCTTATGTCATTGCAAAATTTTGGCCAATGAAACTGTGTCAATAGTCTTGACCTGGTTTTAACATATGCCATATGACCTGCAAAAGGTATATCGTGAGCAAGATGTAAAGCTTGCTTGCGATAAGTAGTTGGCAAAACAGTTTGCTTTGTTGTAATGTCACCTCTGGTGTAATACCTGGTGAGTATATCATTGTGTAAAGCAAAATGCCATTTCGCATTTTTGGTTACTCTTGCCTTTTTGCCGATCAGGTCAAAGTACTTTGACAGTGAAGGATCAGCTTTTTGAGCTGTTATGAATGTTTCCTTCATAGAGTCACTAGGTGGTAATTCTGGGCTAAGCATTTGTATAGCCTCAGTTTGGTTACTTTCATCTTGCACTCTAGCAGTAGCTCTTGTTACTGCGTTCACACACTCAATGACATCAGATGATGATGGAATGATATCGTCAATGATGTGATGAGAACTTAGTGCTGCATTAGCTAACATACATTCAATAGGTGATATGACATTTTCAGTGATGACATTTGGTGGTGATGTGTTATCATCAATACATAGTGATGTTATGTCATGGTTATGAGGTTTGTCATTCACCTCAGGTAAATTTCCTATGATTATATCACACACTGGGTTTGTAAGTGCCGCGACCTTTACTTTCCCGGTGAGGAATGGTGTTTCAATGTATGCCCATGCTAATGGATATTTTTCAATATTGCCTGAAAATGTTCTACATGTGATGTGTCTGCCTGTATAGTCTGTAGGCGTTATGAATGTTGTTTTCAGGCCAATAAGTGTACTTCCGGTGTCGCGAAGTACTGTAGCAAACTTGCCATTAACATACCCGTGATAGATGTCTAATCTGCCTTTTGAGTCTATTACCAAGTTAGCTTCCTCATTGGCAATAGGGATGGCGTGCCCGCATGTTAAGATACCATTTTCAAAGAAGGTATTACAGACAGTGCATTTGTTAGCACTAAATACATCACAAGCCTGTGCTGCATTTACAGGATGTTTTTCTGGATTTTCGTCTTCTGACGCTGAGCTATCGAACAAGGCGGCATTGGCTTTGTTGGTCATATGCCTGCCTCTACAATCCATGCGATGGTGCCCGTAAGCCTTGCATAGAAAACATTTACGTAAACTTTTGAACGATTTACGTTCTCTGTCTTGTCTGTTTACCATATTTTGCAAGTATGTTTGGTACCCTGGGTTTTTATCGCACATCTCGTTCAAATGGTGAGACAATTTACAGTGAATGCAATGTCTAAATTTCTCAGAGGTAGGCCTGTTTGGTTTTTGCCTACTATAGTTTTTCTCATAGTTGGCTGCTGCTACCCAGTTACTGTCAGTAGCTTCAGTGGCAAAGCACTGTTTGTTGGCCGTGTAATAGGCCGACCCACGTCTTTCCATTTCTTCCACACTTGTGCATTCATTCTCCTGTAAGAACTTAGAAAAAGATGATGGGATAGAAGAAATGACTTTATCTCGAATGATGAGATCTTCTAATCTATCATAATTTTTGTTAATTTTGGCTGCTGAAGTCCATTTGCTGAAAACATCTCGGACTAAACAGAGGTAGTCAGAGAACGTTTGAGTTGATTTTGGACTCAATTTACTGAATTGTTCTCTGTAACCTGCCTCGTCTAACATGAAATGTGCCATTATCTTAGATTTAATATAATGGTACTCTTTTCTGAGGTCTTTGGGGATGGTTTCAATGACTTTAAGAGGTTCCCCAGATAGACTCCTCATATATAGAATATTCCATTCAGAAAGTGGAACTTGGTAATGTTCCATTAAAGTCTCAAAATTTTGGGTAAAGGCTGCTATGCAGTCACCCGAGGTATAGTTACGTACGATACCTTGATACTTCTTATACTGGTTTTCTTTTTCCAGTCTTTCAGATTTCTTTGACTCTTTATTCATCGCAGTCTCAGTGTCAAGTTGTTTCATTTTCAACTGTAATTCTAGTTCTTCTCTCTTACTCTGAGCTGCTATTTCTGCTTTCTTAAGTTCACTGTCTATCTCAGCTTGCTTTAGAGCTGTTTCTGCCTCTATTTGCTTGGCAGCTTTTTCAATCTCTGCCTGTTTCAAGGCTGTTTCTGCCTCTGCTTGCTTGGCAGCCTTTTCAATCTCTGCCTGTTTCAAGGCTGTTTCTGCCTCTGCTTGCTTGGCAGCCATTTCTGCTTGTTTTAGAGCTCTTTCTGCTGCTCTATCTTCGCGCTCACAGTATTCAGCGTATTTCTTTTCACTCCATTGTGTTAATTCATCACCTGTTAGACGTAATTTAATACCCATATCGATGAAATCAAATAATGACGACATGATGGAGAAAATACGTCAATGAAAATCAACCACACAAAATATGTTGTAAATGGTTAGTAGAAAAACAATTTACAATTGATTTTACTATACGATGCGTGCCCACTAATGCATACGTAAAGTTAAAGTAAAGAAAAATATACTCAAGTGCCCTTGGATACGGTGACGAATGGTTGGACAATCGGGCTAGGAAAACTGTAGGGTCGTTACTTCGGAACCACTAATGACCTCTACGGCAAGGTTATGGATGGTACGCAAAAACCTGCTTTGTTTTTGGAGAAAAATAAGTTAGCGTCTATTTGTTGGTGTGTGCCTGCAAGTCACTAAGTGTTGATTAGGTTTGGATGGCGTCGAGTATAATTGTATGTCGTAAATTTGTCGTCAACAGTGTTTTTCTCAACAGAAGTTACACTCTTTCCAAAACTCTTTGCGTTCCACAAACTCAATGCACAAAGACAATCTATCTGTATCTGAACACTCAATAACATTGATGACACATCACTTACATCAAGATGACATTCAGTAAGGACATAGACATCAAGTTTACAAGATGGCGACAAGGTCAAAATGGCGACAAAATCACAATGTCGACAAGGTCAAACGGTGACAAGTTTCACAAATCACAAATGTTTTACACGTTTACAGGATCAAACAATATGTACTGCACATTTACTAATGGTTTTAAACATATTTAAACAATGTAGTAATGGATCACACTGAGACTTTTACGATCACATTTACATAGCTATAACCTTGACAAATTTTACAAGTTCAAGAATTATAGTTTTAGATAACAAAGACGAGCAACACACGTCTACATATATTAGGTTCTTAAACAAGGACGAGCAACCCACGTCCACACGTGTCAGGATCTTATATTGGCTCGTTAGCTAACACGCGTGAGACAGTACAAGTATAACGTGATTGGACGTAAGACACAACGACATAACGTTCTATGGATTTATTGCCACATTAAATACAGAACGATAATTACAACAATCTATAATATATAACTCACGACGCTCACAACCACAATACAGCTCACAGGTCTGACGCTCAAGATATCAGTCGTTCGGCTTTCAACCACAGAGATCCACACAAACGCCTTGCTTTCATCACATACGTCCTTCCAGTCTAAAGTCCCAGCTCGGTCTGAGGCTAGCACGCAAACTGCCCACTGCCTCGAGTGGCGTCACGTGGCCTGCGTGCGTCTGTCGTCAGCCTGACCGCTGGTCGCGTGTCAGGTAACAATCTTGCCCGCCGACAATTCTTGTCCGCCGGGTGTCGTAACGATGTTGCTGCATAGCTATACCATGTTAGGCTCTGACAGCTGTCATCTTCTGGAGTAATTATTTGTACTCAAAACAGAATGGTGTTATCAATGGAAGAAAGAAGTTTTCAAATTTGTTCTACATACAAAGTGTAGTGAGACTTTACAAACACCTTGTACTTCTAACTTAATATTATTCTATTATTTATCTCCCTTAGCTGTTTCACATTCTTCTATGGTATTATTCATCTGAAATTCTTCTTCTTCTGATTATCTCCCCTAGCTATTTTACTTCTTATGTGCCAACACACTGAATAATCTTCTCCTGAGAAAGGACATGTGCAACTGGTCAAAGGGCATGCAGATCAGGTAAACTAGTAGATTCTCTCATTGTTTCTAGTACCACAGTCATAATGTACATTTTAACTCTTGCTGTCTGAGACAGTTTTGCGGTAGATGCCCAGTGTGGTGCTGTGAGACATCAAGAGTGGATGATTTTTACAGAGGCTAAATACATTGTAAAACAATTAGGTTTATAAATTCATAAGGAAAAGGCAAAGATACTAAGCATAATTCAAGTAAACAATAACCCAATCTTCCGTGGTAAAACTTAGTTTCAAGGGATAGTCCTTTGTGAAACTTCACTACAAGAGGCAGACCTTTGTGAAACTTTACTTCAAGAGGCAGTTCTGGATGAAACTTTACTTCACTTCAAAAGACAGTCCTTGGTGAAACCTCATTTCAAGAGACAGTCCTTTATGAAACTTCACTTTAGAGATAGTCTTGGATGACACTTCACTTCAAGAGACAGTCATTTGTGAAACTTCATTTCAAGAGACAGTCCTGGATGAAACTTCATTTTAAGAGACAGTACTTTGTGAAACTTCACTTTAGAGATAGTCTAGGATGACACTTCACTTCATGAGACAGTCATTTGTGAAACTTCATTTCAAGAGACAGTCCTGGATGAAACTTTACTTCACTTCAAGAGAGTCCTCAGTGAAACCTCACTTCAAGAGACAGTCCTAGGTGAAACTTCATTTTAAGAGACAGTACTTTGTGAAACTTCACTTCAAACAACAGTACTTTGTGAAACTTCACTTCAAGAGACAGTCCTGGATGAAACTTTACTTCAAGAAACAGTTCTTTGTGAAACTTCATTTCAAGAGACAGAATCATTCAGCTGTTTGAGTAGCAATATAGACAAAGAAATGGGGTGGTGGGTGAGGGGGATGGATAAAGGCATCAAAATCAGAATACAAAAGATAAGAGGAGCTTTTATAGCACTAGGAAATGTGTGGAAATCAAAAGAAATTAAAGTTAGCACCAAACCTTGAATACTCAATTCTAATGTTAAGTCAGTACTACTGTATAGATCAGAAACATGAAGAATGACTAAAACAATTACAAATAAACTACAAATATTTTTAAATTGGTACCTGCATAGAAAAAAGGAATAAAATGATATGCCAAAATCACCAATGTAGAGCTCATGGAGAGAACTAATCCAATACCAGTGAACCAAGAGGTGAAGAAAAGACGCTGGGGTTGGAAAGGAAATACAATGAGAAAACCTCTAATAATATACTAGAAAGTCCTTTGTCTGGAATCTATAAGGCAAAAGAAATAAAGGAAGACCTAAAAACACACGGAGAATAGAAGTAGAGACAGACATGAATAATATGAGGAGGACATGGATACAGCTGCATGGGGGTTGCTAAGGATAGGAGGGGCAAGGAGTGAGTTGATTGAGGGCTGTGCTTCAATAGGAGATAAAGGATGCAAGATGAGAAGTGAAGATGAAATAAATAGAGGACGTGGCCACTAAGAAAGCCAGATTTCTTTAGTATTTTTTGGTCAAATACAAAAAGCATGAGAACACATTTCATGATGGCCGGGATTTAAAAGGAAGAGTTGTCATGGACCAGAAAGATAGGGTAATCTTTGAGGAACCTTTGTGATTATTACATATTCTTGGCTCTTTCACTCTTCACTGCTTTCTGACTTGATGATAGTAAACCAGTCTCTTGACTCCACCATTTGTGCAAAGAAACCACATAAAGCAGTTTAAAAGGGTTAATGAATGCAATTCGTTATCCTGCATATCGTGATGGAAACACAGCTTCGGGTGATTTGGAAGCAGACCCACCTTGCATTGATTTTCATACAATGATATGAGTGCCAGTCGCTCAGAAAGAAATGGCAAACTACTGAACGTAAAACTTGCATAGGAATCACAAACAGCCAAAAAATGCTGGAGTTGACTGCTATATGTAAAGGAAATGCAACTTTTTTTAACTCCTCGAAGACCAGGCAGGGTTCACCAACAGGACAGTGGACATAAATAATTAGAGACAACCTGGCATACAAATAAATGAGGCAAAGGAGTTGGTGAAGGTACTGAGTCTTTTTCGCATGCTTTGAAGAGAGGGATGTTCTGCAAAGGACATGTTACAAGATGAAGATGATGAAAACATAGATTGAACCAAAAGAGATATGAGGGAGCTTCAAATGAAAACCTTAAAAGTAATAAAAATTACAATAACCATGCCATTGTCTTGTAACCTGTCAATATTGTCGTTAAGTATGCCAAGAGTGTTAAGCATGTGGCATTACAGTGCAGATTAACACATTGATGTCATATGGACAGTTTAAAGATGGCTGTCCCACTTTTGACATACATCAAAAGAGGTGCAAAGTTCTGTTATCCGTTTTTATTAATCAGTGAAGGGGTGAAACCTATAGAAATTCATCAGCGAATGAACATCCAGTATGGTGATGCATGCCTGTCAGTCCAGCAAGTGTATGAGTGGAGTAGGAAGTTTCAAAACGATGTGACTTCTGTGACAGACTGTTCACTACCAGGTAGTAATCTCAAAGACAGGTGGACAATTAGAGCATTGCTTTGCTGATCCAGCAGCTTCTGCAGCTTGTATTGTTCCAGATGTATTGGCATTATCTTTCCTCTGGGATAAATTAGGCAGGCTGAGAGAGGGATTGTGCTGCATGGGCAACACATGATCTATAAAATTCAGTTCTGGCTTTCTGCTATGGAGAGGTATAACTCCACGCCTGACCTTTCTGCCATGGGTTGGTGTTATTACGCCTTTGTTTTGTAACATAATCTATCAAATTAGTCTTTCAAGACAGCAAGGTGCCAGTTAGCGGCTTCAAGTGACATGTAGGTTGATGACAGTTAATGTGGAGTCTCTGACAGCAAAATCAAGACTAAGGTCACAGGTTCTTCATCATCATCATGTGCCCTGCCAGTTGGGGTGGGTTTTCTTGTCTCTTCACAGATCTCGGCCTTTAGTGTTCTGGGTAAATTCTTTTGATGATGTTCCTCTGTGCTACCATCTCAGCTCTTTCAGCATAATTTCTCTATGTCTGCCTCAGCCTCTCTCCCCATTGATTATTCCAGTTATCACAGTGTGCTTTAATGTCTCTCTTCTCATCACATGACAAAAGAAAGCTGTTTGTTTATTTCTGATTGTTGTATATAATGTTTTACAGGGTGTTTGTAAAGTCTCACTACACTTTGAATGTAGAACAGTTGTTTGTTGGAGAGTATGTTTTCCATTTGCAAGACGGAAAACATACTCTTCAACAAACAGCTGTTCTGCAACAAAGTGTAGTGAGACTTTACACACGCCCTGTAGTTTCATTAGCCTCTTTCAGGCAGTTGTTGTTAATTACTCTGGCAGTTGAAGGAATGTGCACCTTTTGTCTCAGGAACTCAAAGTTATAGTTATAACAAATGTTGTAATTGGTTGTCTAGGTTTAACTTGAACCACTTAGAAGAATGGCTGCGGGACAACTCCCTGCATGAGTCTGGAGCATCTGATGCCTTGGAGCCAGTTATTCAAGCCTGTCAGCTTTTACAAGCCAGGAAAACAGATTCTGATGTCAACAGCATTTGTGACATGTGTTCAAAGATGACAGCATCTCAGGTGGGTGCAGTAGTTAGTCAACAGACCATGCTCATTGCACATCAAACAATTATTCCTTAAGTGCTCTAATGTTCTCATCGGTATCTCCCTCAGTATGAAGTGACAGACAACACAATTTCTGTGTTGGCAGAGTATTCTTATTTGGTTTCCTGCATGAGTCTAACATGACTCCATTTGCCTTTTTGTGTGTGCATTCACTTGCTTTGAACTCAGCGAAGTCCATACTCGTGCCACTACTTCTCCTGCACTAGACTGGTTTTTGTGTGTGAATTAGCTTTCTCTATTACCAGAGTCTCTCGCCATCAGGGGAACCCACTTCGACTTCAGAGGTACTTGTAATTTACATCCTCAAGTCAAGGACGAGAAGTCATCTTAGTCCAACTGAACCCGTTACCTGGGATCAGCGTACCAGATGTATAGGAATGAGAGCTCTTCAGCCATGTTGACCACCACAGTGTTTGACCTTGATGTTCTCGCGGACTGGACAGTGTTGCAGAATCACAGCCATCGCTTGAGCCTTGTATGTGTCTTGCCTCCCTGAGTGTGTTCAGGATGTCAGCCTGGTTCATTGCTTGCCCGTAGAAAGTAGAAAGTGAAAACAATGGGTCTTAGAATAATAGAAAGGCAGAAGTCATGGTGATATGAAAGAAACAGATCATGCCTAAGTGTGCAATTAAAGTATAGGAGTTACTTTGGGGCAAGTGCAGACATTCAGATATCTAGACTCATGAATAACATCAGATAGAAGATGTATCACTGAGATAAAGAACAGAATAGGCATAGGACAAGCTAAATCTGTATTCTATCAAACACAGACTTTTTTGCAATAAGCCATTGTCCTTGAAAGTTATAAAAAGAGTTCTTGCATGTTACATAGAACCAATTTTAACATACAGCTGCGAATCCTAGACAATTAGTAAACATGTGAAAAAATCCCTGGAAGCCTTGGGTGGTTTTATAGAATTCTGAAAATTAATTGGACAGCCAAAAAGAGCAATCAGGACATTTTAACCCTACCAGACCGCTGTACCAATTTTTCAGTAATTTCCTAATCTGCCGCTATGCCGCTGTACCTAATTTTCGGTATTTTGCCTATGCGTCACAAACTAAAAATAACCAACCAATCATGGTCAAACCTCACGGTTAGCCATTGCAAATGTCTGCCCCCATAGGTTTGAATTGACTTTGTGTGGTTTAACGCGAAAACATTCTGAAAATTCACAATGAAACGAGCGGCTGATGAACCAAGCACTTCAACAAGAAAGCGGAGTAGGTCTAGGCTTTTCACAGTCCAACAGGGATCGATACTTTGGTTTATTCAGACTGGATTGGCACACAAAGGTGGAATATTGGTGCTAGATGCCAGGTAGACCTATTTTCTACAATGTCTCCAAGTTACATTTGATTCTAACCACTTGTTTGCATGTAACTAACATTTATCTATATCATGTTGGTTTTTTTCTATTTGATGCTCAGGGGCCCAGGTAATAGGGACAGTTAGGTTCAGGGCCTCAGGTCTGGTAGGGTTAAGGGAACCTAAGTCGCAAAGTCAACTTGTTACAAACATCAGAAAGAGGCAGTCATCCTTTTTTGGCCACATTATGAGCAGACAGAGAGTGGAACAAATGGTGACAACCGGAAAGATTTGCTGATAGAGAGATAGAGGAAGACAGCATGAGAAGATTCTTGATGGTCTTGTGTCAAGGCACGTAAGGGAGTCAACACACGAATTGATCCATGATGTCGGAGATCATAATGTGTGGAGAGGCATGATCGCCCAAGTCATCTGGCAAGGCAGTGGATAATGACATACTTAGGTTGATTGTGATGTCCTGTAAAGAACATGCAACAAACTTTAATTTGTATGTATTCATTCCTGAAACTTGAATACTCTCTTTCCATTTCTGTAGATAATAAAAATCTTGAACATGTACACACCTGTGGATGAATTTGAGGAGAGAGTACCTCCAGCTTTCATCAGAAAAATCCAGACCAAGCTGAAACAGCGAGTACAGGGGAAAACAGCAAGTACTACTTTACTCATGGACACCAAGTTTAATTATTCAGTGACATTTCCTTTTAATCCAAGTTCTGTTGCTTTGGAAACAATAACTCTTCCGGAAGAATTACACTTGAACTTTTTAATCCGCCATTGAAAAAATTATTTAATTCTATTCTTTCTGTTCAGGAACTGAATAGATAATTTAGTTGTACTCTTTCTGTTCAGGTACTGAATAGATAATTTAGTTGTAGTTATACTGTTTTGGTACTGAATAGATAATTTAGTTGCACTTTTTCTGTCAGGTATTCAATAGTTCATTTAGTTGTACTCTTTCTGTTCATGTATTTAATAGTTAATTTAGTTGTACATTCTGTTCAGGTATTCAGTAGTTAATATAGTTGTACATTCTGTTCAGTTATTCAATAGTTAATTTAGTTGTTCACTTTCTGTTCGAGTAGCGAATAGTTAATGTAGTTCTACTAATAGTTAATTTAATTGCACTCTTTCTATTCAGGTTCTGAGCACTTAATTTAGATGCGGTAGTCATGTGTTTTGAGGAGTGGCTGGCAGAGTGGCTAAGAAAGCCAGGTTCTCCTTTGGGAGACCTGGGTTCAAAGCCTCATTAAGGCATGGATGTTTTTCTGTCGGGGGCAAAAAGAAAATCCTAACCTGCACAGTTCGCAGCAACTGCACTAGCCAGGCGGCCTTAATTCCTCAGACTCAAGACCACCTAGCCCTACACTGCAAGGTACTTTAGGCAGTAAAATGACAGTCTTTTTTTGATGGTCAAGGGTTTAAATCCCCTCCAATGTATGGACTTAAAAAACTATATGTGAGTTACCAGGTCGACCCAGTCTAAAATGGTTACCTGGAAATGTAACGGGAAGTAAAGTCCACATTGACCAAACAGAGCTGGTTTGTCTATACAAATATAATGTTAGAACCGCACACACAGCTTGCGAATTAAGGGGTCCTATACATTTATGTTACTGTACACATTGTACTGAATATTATTGTCATGTTGTGTGTAGTTTCTTATTGTTGGTTATTTATAGCATTACTGTTATTGCATTTTGGAGAAACTCAGAGACAGAAATCCAGGTAAAAATAATCATTGCAATCAGAGCACCTGTTGTACACTTGGTCATTGTATTATTACCAATCATTGCATACTTAGTCATTGCCAATGTGAACAATCATTGCACAATTAGTCATTGCAATATGAGCGATTATTGTATACTTAGTCATTGGAATATGAGCAATCATTGCACAATTAGTTATTGCAATATGAGCAACCACTGCACACTTTGTCATTGCAATGTGAACAATCTTTGTACACTTAGTCATTGCAATATGAGCAATCATTGCACTTTTAGTCATTGCAACCTATGAAAGTGTAATCATTGCAGTCTAGACAAACCTTGACATCACAATTTGAGCAGTCATTACACATTTATTTATTGTAACTTGAGCAGTCATTGCATAATTAATCATTTAATATGATAAAGTAATTATTGTACTCCCGAGAAATTGAAACATTACAATTTAGGCAATCATTGCACACTTAGTCATTGTAACCAAGAAAAGTGTAATCATTGCCCTCCAGAGGAATCTAGTTATTGTAATCTGTGAAAATGTAACCATTGCAATCAAGAAAAACCTAATGATTGTCTTCTTTTCGTTCATCCGGAGTGTTTTTTCAGATGTGATTGCGGTGTGTCTGTTATGCGCCCTTGGGCCGAAACCCGTAGGCCAACACATCGACTTTAGCGTGCTTTTTTGACCAGGTAGCATTCCTGGGAGACTCTCACTTTTGCGGTGCCATCTGCTACACCGCTGGCCAAGTTGGAGCGGTCGAAGATAACAGTCATCCCTCAAAGGAAGGCAGGGACAGTCCATAGCATTTTCCGCCATCCAAGGTTGCTTCCATGGTTGCAGGGCCGACACATAGCGCCCTGATGCTGGGCTTACTGAGGGAATCGTCATGTCCTGCTCATGGCTGCTTTGATTCCTCACTTCAATATATTGGGCATTTTGTTCGCCCCGGGCCATTCCTGCACAAACCAGACTAGTCTGCAGATGCTATCCACTCAGCGAGTTTTCGGACATGTGCTTGTCCTTGCGCCCTTCAGAGCTGTTCCAGGCACGGCGGACATTCGGAAAACTACCTAGTCAGAGCTGTTCCGAACAAGAGCGGCATTCAGAAACTAGGTAGTCAGAGCTGTTCCTAGCACGAGAGACATTCGGACGAGACATTTCACTCGGACGTAATTGCGTAGTGTCAATTTTTAGTTTGCCACCCGTAGGACGACACTTCCGGCTTCCGGCGGGCATTTTTTAATGAGGTTAGCCTTCCTCGGGTTTCGAGACTCTTGTTTCGGCTTCCACACAGCAAGCTTTCACTTTGGGCTGCCACATAATGGATTCGCAAGACAGGCGTTCCATTTCGTGTCAACGAGACAATTTTCCACCTTTGACTACACTCACTCCATGAGTGTGGTTACAGACTATCGGACGTCTGCGAGACGTGCGACGGAGGTGTTTTTCCACCTTTTGTACTCGCTCACGAGGTAGGCTACATGTGCTGCCGGCTCAGCACCTTACCTCCGTGCGTCTGTGGGCGAGTAACGGTCAGGCCCTTTCATCCGGGGATACCTCATATCCCCCAGCTAAGAGCCATCGAACGAATCTGCGCCGAGCATGTAGCGTTCTCAGCACATCATCACAATTTTGATGTGGGTTTGTGTCGGCCAGGCTCTCACTTCCGAGAGTTTATGGCTTAGAGACGTTCAGCCATGCACCTCGGATGGGAGCCGGTTATGTCCGGACTGAGATTTTAGGGATCGTTTGCCTGATTTTGACTGCTATCCTCAGTCTTACCTGCAGAGCAGCAGGTTGTGTCTCTCTTAGTCTGGTCTCTATCCCACGAGCCGTCCGATATGTAGTTTTCACCCATTGGCAAGCACATGGGGTCGATGGGACACGCAAGCTCCCCCACCACGGCAAGGTGGAGACACATCGGGGGAGAAACCTAATGATTGTAATCCAGACAAGTTTAATCATTGCTCTTACTAAAACCTAGGCATTGCAATCTGGGAAAGTGTAATCATTGCACTATATAGAAATCTAGTCATTGTAATCTGGGAAAGTGTAATCATTGCACTATAGAGAAATATAGTCATTGTAATCTGGGAAGGTGTAATCATTGCATTATAGAGAAATCTAGTCATAATCTGGGAAAGTATAATCATTGCACCATAGAGAAATCTAGTCATTGTAATCTAAGAACATGTAGTCATTGCATTATATAGAAATCTAGTCATTGTAATCTGGGAAGGTGTAATCACTGCACTATAGAGAAATCTAGTCATTACAATCCGGGAAAATGTAATTATAGCACTCTAGAGAAATCTAGACATTGTAATCTGGGAAAGTGTAATTATTGCACTTTAGAAACATCTAGGCATTGTAATCTGGGAAAGTGTAATCATTGCACTCTAGAGAAATCTAGGCATTGTAATCTGGGAAAGTGTAATCATTGCACTTTAGAAACATCTAGGCATTGTAATCTGGGAAAGTGTAATCATTGCACTCTAGAGAAATCTAGGCATTGTAATCTGGGAAAGTGTAATCATTGCACCATGCAGGAATCTAATAATTGTAATCTGGGAAAATGTAATCATTACACTATAGAGAATTCTAGTAATTGTAATCTGGGAAGGTGCAATCACTGCACTATAGAGAAATTTAGTCATTGTAATCTGGGAAAGTGTAATCATTGCACTAGAGAGAAATCTAGACACTGTAGTATGGGACAGTGTAATTATTACACCAGATTGAAATCTAGACAATGCAATCTGGTAAAGTGTAATCATTGCACTTTAGAAATATATAATCATAGTAATCTGGGAAAGTGTAATTATTGCACTCTAGAAACATCTAGGCATTGTAATCTGGGAAAGTGCAATCATTGCATTCTAGAGAAATCTGGACATTATATTCTGGGAAAGTGTAATCATTGCACTGTAGCAAAATCTAGTCATTGCAGTCTGTGAAAGTGTAATCTTTGCACTATAGAGAAATGTAGACAATGTAATCTGGGAAAGTGTAATCTTTGCACTCTAGAGAAATGTAAAAATTGTAACCTGGGAAAGTGTAATCATTGCACTATAGAGAAATTTAATCATTTTAATCTGGGAAAATGTAATCATTGCACTCTTGATAAATCTAATCATTATAATCTTGGAAAGTGTAATCATTGCACTCTAGAGAAATCTAGTAATTGTAATCTGGAAAAGTGTAATCATTGCACTCTAGAGAAATGTAGACAGTTATCTGGGAAGGTGTAATCATTGCACTCTAGAGAAATCTAGGCATTATAGTCTGGGAAAGTGTAATCATTACACTCTAAAACCTACTCACAAAACCCACTTAGGCTCTCTAAACAATATAATCGTTGCACAAAGCCCACCTACCCCTGTCAATACCAATGTAATCTTTGCACAAAGCCATCTCACAGCTCTCAGAACCAATGTAATCTTTGCACAAAACCCATCCACATCTCTCAATACTAAATCTTTGCACAAAGCCCTCTCACAGCTGTCAACACCAATTCCATCTTTGCACAAAACTCTCTCACAACTCAGAACCAATGTAATGTTGCTCTCTGAGCCTTAGGTTTTCCGTGCCCTTTAACCTCTGCATTGCTAGGGCTTGTCCCTTTCTGTATTCTTTTGTACATTCAACATTATTGCTAAATACGGAGCCAAGGTGTTAAATGTTTGTGATATTTTCAATTTTTTCATTGTTCATTGTAAACTTTAATCTTTCTTTGGTAAATTTCTTTGTATGGAGTGAATGAGGAAGCTGAAGTCTTTCTATATGTAGTTATTGTTCAGTATCTGATGATTTGATTGGTCGTTGTTAGTATGAGTTATATCCTCCATGAAAATTATATTTGTCTTGTTTTTCAGTGTTGAAGTTTACAAAATGTGCAATATACAAAATCCAATATAATAACTCAGCCTAAAATCGGTACCAGGACATTTTTTGGTACAGATTTTTAAAATAAATAGAAGGGTCTTCAAATGAAAACCTTAAATGTGTGAAAGAAATTACAATAACCATGCCATTGTCTTATAACCTGTCAATATTGTTGTTAGGGATGTAAAGAGTGTTCAGCAGTGACATCATGGTGCAAAATGAACACAATGACATCATAAGGACAGTTTAAAGATTGCCGCCCCACTTTTGACAAGCACCATAGAGGAGTAGCATTCTGTTATCCGATTTTTGATCAATGGAAGGATGAAACCTATAGAAATTCATTGGCGATTGAAGGTCCATTATTGTGATGCATGCCTATCAGCCCAGCAAATATATGAGTGGAGTAGGAAGTTTCAAAACGGCATGACTTCTGTGAATATCTACAGCAGGTGGTACATGAGTGGTTACACACGTGACCAAGGGAATGTTTTTTTATATGAATCCAAGCACTTCTTTGGCGCTGGAGGACTTGCATTAAACACAGCGGTGACTACATTGAAAAATGATACAATTATTCTTTACCTTTTCAGAATACTTTCACTAAAAAAAAGTTAAGAATGTCTTATGAAGGCCCCCCCCCCCTCCCCCCATATCTAGCTAGCACCATATGTGGCTTAAGACTTGTAAAAGAGTCTTTTACTTAACTTGCTTACTTAATATAGAATGTTAACAATACAATCAACTAATTACAAATAAACAATTGCAGTGATGAATAAGTCATCATTGTGATGAAAAGAAACATCTTGACTGCAGCAGGATATGACAATATACAACTGAAACATAAAATCTGCTGAGAAACAACAAACACATGAACACATACTTTACAAGGATCTCAGGATAGATATAAAAGAAATCCACAGACCGTATAAATAATAAATCTGAATGAATGGTGAAATTTATAAAGAAAATGAATACAAATTATGTGATAGTCACTAAGAAAAGTAATAGTATTTATGTTAAAATATACAGCACGAGTCTGACATTTCCATTATAATAATTTTATCAAGATCAACACACATGTGATTAATCAGGAAGTTATTATAAAGTATAAAACACTATATATGAAAACCTAACACCACCGGATAAAAAAAGAAAGTGGTGAAGAAAGGGGTGTTTGAGTTCCACGTATACTAATAAGTAATTTTGATGTAATGATGCCAATTCAGAAAAGGTAGAACTATATAAGGACACTGTCAGACTGAGAAAAACAGAGTTAAATATGGACTTCTCTATGGACATAACATGACAAGAGAAAAGAGGGTGGCCAATAGTAAAGTAACAGGAAACAAGATAAACATTGTTAAACTGTGACATACACAAAAGTTTTGATTCCTGTTGGTTAGCCATATCCCATATTTGTAATTGAGTGGCTCTCCATTCTCAGTCTGACAGAACTATCTGGAGAACATGGTTTTATGGAGGTGACATACAAATTATCAACCCCCTAAAGATGGCATTGTGTGAGCTGATAGAATGTAAATCATCCAGAATGTTTAAAATGAATTACCTCACGTTAAATGCTTCATTCATTAATTTTAACTATGGCAGGTGGTTGTGATTGTAAACATATAATTACACGACCTCACTGTTTGTATTTCTGTTCATCAACTACTTCAATGCAATAACTTAGCTACAATTCATACAGTAATAAATTACCTCATGTTAAATGCTGCTGCATGGATTATTACTACGGCAGTTGGTTGTGATGTCTAAACATATAATTACAGGTTGTCACCGTTTGTATTTCTGTTTATCCACTACTTTGTTGCAATAACTTAGCTACAGTTCTATATAAGTTAATAAATTATTTGTATAAGTTAATAAATATAATATAAATTAATAAATTATTTGATGATATATTGAAAAGTTTGTTTCTTTCTTGGTTTCCTTCTTTATTTTTTTGTTTGGATCTCTTCTGCCATAATGTTCACGTCAGGTCTTCATGGAAATGTTGCAGTCAGTAGATATAGCTAGCAGAGATGTTAAGGAGGAGATCGGATAACAATTGGACCTACCCAAAGTGCAATGATGATGATCTTCACTAATCACTAACCTATAGTTAAAAAAAAAAAAAAGAAGAAATGACAGCTGCCAATCTGATACTGGAAACAAAATGAACACAAAATATTGAAAGTTTGGCAAGAGAAAAGACTTACATGAATACGAGCAAATGTTTTGATTAAACCCTTTTGCAATTGAAATTTTGTGAAAGGAAAATATTAATTAGCTGGAAAACTGAAATACCACATGCTATGTCAATGGAAGATGGAAACAGATGACACTTAAGTGTGATCTAACAATAGAAAGGAGAATGCTAAACTAAGTTGATGTAACAATAGAAGGGAAATTGTTTAACAAAGTTGATGTAACAATAGAAAGAAAAATGCTTAACTAGGTTAATGTAATAATAGAAAAGAAAATGTATAACTAAGTGATATGAAAATAGAAGGGAAAATACTTAACTAAGTTAATATAACAATAGTTAGTTGCATATCCTTTACTTGACGTCACAGTCAACCCCGACATTTTTTGGCTGTTTGTGATTCCTTGGCAAGTTTACCTTCAGTAGTTTGCCATTGCTTTCTGAACGGCTGGCACTCATAACAATAGAAAGGAAAATATATAACTAAATTGATATATTGAAATATCTAGAAGCAATTATAACACCAGATGGAGGATGCGCGATAGAGATGAAGATTAGAAAAGGGCACTCAAAAACTGCATTATAACAATAATGGCTTCGCCCAGCCCTGGCGGGGAGCGTCTAATTTAATTCATATTCGGCCCCTGCTCCCGTTCCCGTTCCCAAATAAGAAGCCTTGCCCGGCTTCGCCCAGCCCCTGGCAGGGAGCGTCTCATTTAATTCATATTCGGCCCCTGCTCCCGTTCCCGTTCCCAAAAAAGACGACCCGGCCCGACTTAGCCCAGTCCCTGGTGGGGAGCGTCTCATTTAATTCATATAAGTAGTCATATAAGCTCCAGTTTCCATTACCGGAAATATGGCAAACAGATTGGAAGAGAACAATCTTCATCCCAATAACTAAATAGGGCAATCTGAAACTACTGAACTTACCAGGAGGAGGAGGGAGGAGGAGGAGGAGAAGTGAGAGGAGGGGGAGGGGAGAAGGATTATAACGTATATGCCTGTAGATAACTAGCGAAAAGGTCCACCTATTTGAGAAATACGCAACAATTTTACATATATAGCAATGCTATTAGAAATTATGTCCCCTCGCTATATATACATTATAATGTAAATTAAAATATTAAATAATATTAAGTAAATAACTGTTTGTACACTAACAAACTATGACAGTTGGCAGCACGGGAATGAGAGGAAGACGTGTAGAAAATTTCATCTCAATCGGATGGACCGTTCGCAAACGCATAAAGGACATACAGACATACAGACATTGCCTTTTATATATAAGATTTCATTCATTCATTGGTTACTTGCCGTCTTGACAGACGATAGTTTGTTACATTGTGCTTCAAAAAGGCATAATGTATTATATTTACATATATTATTCAGAAATCAGATTGATTACATTCTCATCAACAGAAGATTTTGAAATGCCTTAAAAGTCGCAAACATTATACCAAGCGCAGACTGCTACAGCGACCATAGATTAATCTTAAGCAATATACATATAAAATTAAAGAAAGTCAAATTTACACTAAGAAACACAAAATTTGACCTACGGGCACTGAAGAGTGAGGAGATAAAAGATAAATTCAACATAGAGGTAAAGAACAGATTTGATGCATTGTCCGATATGGAAATATTATTTCAAGATGTCAACAACCAATTGGAAATAAAGAAATCAGTCAACCAAGCTGCAGATACAACCATCCCAAAAATAAAGATACTAGGACGCAAGAAATGGATGACGGAAGACATCTTAAAACTCGTGGAAATGACAAGAAATAACAAACAATAACAAGGAAAAATATGTAGAGATTCATAGGAAAATTAGGAATATATGCAAAGAGGCAAAAGAAACATGGCTTGAGGAAAATTGCAAGGAAATTGAAAACCACCACAACACCCGGAATACCAAATTAATGCAGAAAAGAATTAATGACATCACTAACAAAAGAACACACACATCAACGGGTTGCCTAAAAACCAAAGATGGCAAAATTATAATAGAAAAAGATCGAATTTTACACGCGTGGTCAGATTATGTGAAAGACCTTTATGCTGATATAAGAGAATAATAATGTGATCATCGGAATAATAATGAAGGCCATCAATTTTAAAGATGGAAGTTCAGAATTCTCTTAACGGTATGAAAACTGGCAAGACCCCGGGTACAGATAACATCACTATAGAAATGATCAATACCTTAAAAGAATATGGAATAGACTAAATCACCAGACTGTTGAACGCATTATATGTTACTGGAGATATACCTCCTGAATTATGTAATTCTATTTTTCTTGCAATCCCGAAGAAATCAGGAGCCTTGGAATGAGATCAACATCGAACAGTTAGTTAGTATAATGAGCCACATCACAAAGATTCTGCTGAGAATTATCATGCAAAGAGTTAGGAAGAAAATACAACCCGAAATTAGAGAAGAGCAATGTGGGTTTGTAGAATGCAAGGGTACAGTAAATACTAAATGCTGTGTATATACTGAGAACAGTATTTGAGCGTTCTATAGTAGTAAACAAAGATCTATATCTTTGCTTTATTGACTACACAAAGGCTTTCGATAAAGTGAGACATGTTGACATGATAAGGATGCTTGAAGATCTACAAATTGATGGAAAAGACCTTAGACTTGTAAAAAACATATATTGGAAACAACAAGCTGCCATCAGAATTGATAACGATGTAGGTCAATATCAGCCTATTAAAAGAGGTGTGAGACAGGGATGTGTAATGTCTCCAGATCTTTTTTCCCTGTACAGTAAACATATTTTCAGAAATATAAAAGATATGGAAGGAATCAACATTGGGGGAAGATACATCAATAACATTAGATATGCAGATGATACAGTCTTGATTGCAGACAATGAATAGGACCTGCGACATTTAATAGATGCGGTTGCACACAGTGAGCAACTAGGGTTAGAATTGAATAATAATAAGAAACAGATTATGGTCGTCACTGGGAAGAAGGAAATACCATAAAGTGATGTACGAGTAAATGGGCATATTATTAAGCAAGTTAATCGGTACAGTTATCTTGGAAAAGTCTAAACATCTAAAGGGAGATACCTTGAAGAGATTAGAACAAGAATTGCCGTTGCGAAGGTAGCCTTTTGCAAAATGAAAAACATACTGTCCAATAAAATGATATCAATTGAAACGAGATAAAGAGTTATGAGGTGCTACATAGAACCTGTACTTTTATATGGATGTGAAGCGTGGGCAATGAGCAGTCAAGCTGAAAAAACATCTGATGGCTGTGGAAATGTGGTTTCTGAGGAAAATGCAAAGAATACCATGGACAGACAGAAAAACCAATAAACAAGTGCTTCAAGAAAGAAATGAAGATCGTAAACTGATTAGAGTTATTAGGTAGACAGTCAAAATGTTTTGGGCACGTTATGAGAAGAAATGACTCTGGTGAGATCGAAGGGAAGAGACCAAGGGGAAGACCGAGAAGTAAATACCTGGATGGCTTGGCCTCGTGGCATGGTCGAGACAGGAACACGGAGCTGATCCACGACTCTGGTGATCGAGTGAGATGACGAAACATGACCGCCCACGTTTATCGGCATGGCACATGATGGATGGATATATTATGATATTTACATTCATAATTATCATGCAGGACCATCATCATCAAGTGTCATGCCGATAGGCGTGGGCGGTCATGGTTCGCCATCTCATACAGTCACCAGAGTCTTAAATCAGGTCTGTATTCTTGTCCCGACCAAAACCATCAAGGTATTTATCCCTTTGTCTTCTTCTTGCTCTCTTCCCATCAAGCTTGACGGTTGTCACTACATTATCAAGTCCATTTCTCCTCATAACATGTCCAAAACATCGTGACAGTCTACGTCTAATTTCTCCAACCAATCTCCGTTTTTCAGTTGTCTCTTGAAGGACTGTCTTATTTGATTTTCTGTCCGTTCAGTTCTTTTTCTGCATACCATTTACAGGACATTGCAGTCAACACCAGCATTTTCAGCTACTGTTGATGTCTTGGAAAGTTTTTACGTTCAGTAGTTTGCCATTGCCGTTGGCTTAGAGGTTTCTCTGTAATCTCGTATACTTTCGTCGGTAACATGATGACTGTGAGAATCAGCAGTGGTTCGAATCGCATCGGTAGCTTACGGGGTATGTGAGCCGGCCGCTCAGAAAGCAATGGCAAACTACTGAGCGTAATCTTGCCAAGAAATCAACATACAGCTGAAAGATGCTGGTGTTGACAGCGATGTCCTGTAAAGGATATGCAAAAACAAAAAAAAAGTTTGCCATTACTTTCTGAACGACCAGCTCACATACCCCCTTTTGTGACCAGCGCGACGCGATCCGTTACCGAATCTCGCACAGCTGTGTTTTGTACGAGAGTTTACGGGATTACGAACAACGTCCCTAACTTCTACGTCAGGGAGACCGGTTATCCATTCACGGTATTCTTTAATTATCATGCAGACTGGGGCGAATTTCTTTAAAGTTTAGAAAAAAAAAAAAAACAACAACAAAAAACAAACAGAATATAAAAAGACATTAGGAAATTGTTGGTTGATTGTGATTCTTCTTGAGAGATGTGTTGAGTCAAGAACCAATATCACCCCACTCGGGACATTTCCATCCATGCACCGTCCTCAACTGCAACAGCCAGCGAAGAGTCCCAGTACTAATGGCACCACTAGCCGTCTGATTATATGTCCGTCTGGCCTTTCTTCGGAGATTTGAGTGTAGGCCAGATCCTCTGGTCACTCCCTGCAAAACCATTCTCTCAGAGCCACGATGATCTATCCGTTCTTCTGCACTGTGCACACGATTCCAAAATGCCCCGACCCCATCTACCTTATCATGCGCCAATACCCCACCAATGGGTGCAGATCCAGCGAATCTGTTCGTCTGCTCGTTTCCCACCACACCAGCCAGGAGGTACTGGGGGGGGGGGGGATCCAACATATTCTCTCTATCGTTGATTGTTGAATGGAAGTCTGCTACTCTGCCCGTAGCATGTCCATCACCATCGTTCTCATCATACTTTGTGAGTCCGTTACAATCAATCATGCCTGTCCTGTTTGTCTTCCAGCCAGTGGAACACCGCCGTGACTTCCCCCACCTCCATTCTCAGATTCCATCCACTGTGCTGATGCCGAGGTAAGGGTTTCATCCCTTACACCGGACAGTTGGATTAGTATGTTGACTTCTCGTCCTTGACTTGAGGACATAAATTACAAATACTTCCGAAGTCGGAGTAGGTTTGCCTGATGGCGAGGAACACTGGTATTCATTCATTCATTCATTCATTCAGTAGCATGTCCTTTGCAGAACCTCGCTCTCATAACAACCCTCTGGAAAACCACTCGATCATAAGCAAAATGTCCCGCTTATACACCCATCTTGAGATCATCCGTCACATCCTTCACCCGTCTTATCTTTGGCTTTCCTCGTCCTCTCTTCCCAGGTATATACCCCTCCATTATTGTTACCTCCAAACTTTCATGACGTGTCAAGTGGCCAAAATATTTCAATGTTCTTTGTTTCATCGTCTTTAATAGCCAATCTTCTTCAACATTCAACTCTTGGCCAGTTTTTTTTTTTTTTTTTTTTTAAAAATTCAAGATATTCTCAGAACTGGTCTATAACATTTATAACACTGGTATTAGGCAAAGTTAATCCACGCGCAAAATTCAGTCCTGTACTACTAGAAGTAGTGTGTATGGGCTACGCATGAGCTCAAAGCGAGAGAGCGCAGAAACAAAAATATTATCAGACTAGATGTTGTGGTATCATGTGCCAGGCTCTCCTGCATCAAACACCGCCAATCAACGTTCGCCACGAACCCCTGCATCAAACACCGCCAACCACCGCTCGTCACGAACCCCGGGAATTTCTATCCTCTTGAGAACTGAGTATTAACTGTAACATTGTATATGATATGTTTTTTTTCCGGATATCCTTTGCAGGACATCGCTGTCAAAACCAGCATTTTACCGCTGTTGTTGATTTTCTTGGCAAGATTACGCTCAGCAGTTTGCCATTGCTTTCTGACGCGGCCGGCTCACTTATCCCGTAAGTCACCAACGCGACGAGAACCGCTACCAATTCTCGCGCGCAGAGTTAGCCTACCTGGATAAACGGGATTACGGAGAAAGTCGTTTAACCCCTAGGCCAGGGATATACACATCTATAATTACCATACAGACTGGGGGAGAATGTCTTAAAAGTTTGAACAAAGCAATATAAAAGAACGCCAAGAATCAAATGGTTGATAATTGGTTGGATTTTGTAGCTAAGGTAGCCAGCCTCACGACAGCTCTCCTTAGTTGTCTTTTAACACATGCATGGTTAGCAAAGGTATTACTTTTTGCGTGATTCCTCTCTCTCTCCCTCGATCCCTTTCTCCATCTCTCGCCCCTCTCACTCTTTACCTCTATCTCCCTCTCTCTCCTCTCTCCTCCCTCTCTCGCCCCTCTCACTCTTTACCTCTGTCTCTCCTCTCTCCCTCCTTCTGCCTCCCTCTCTCGCCTCACTATCTCCCGCCCTCTGTCTCCCTGTCTGTATCCTTTCTCCCTCTCTGTCCCCCTTTCTGTCCTACTCTCTTTCAACACCTCCCTCTCTTTCTCCCCTCCTCCTCTACCCCATCCCCTCTTCTATTTCTCAGTTGAGCATAGTTCCTTGTCCCCCCCCCCCCACCCCCAAACCACCACCATCGGCTACATTTTACAGCTAAAGTTTTCTAGGGGGTGATACAGCTAAGCTCACACCAACACCTCTTTGCCGTCTCTTCAGACATGCCTGTTATTTTGCAGTAGTACTATCCTCTAGGCCGACTCCGTGGCGAAGTTCGAAACACACCTGTGGGCGATTTGGCAGCAGACCGCCTTGCGCTGGTTTTTTACAAAATGGTATGAGTGTCTGTCGCCCAGAAAGCAATGACACACTATTGAACGTAAAACTTGCCAAGCGAACACAACAGCAAAACATACTGGGGTTGACCACGACGTCCTGTAAAGGATATGTAACTAACTTTTTAAAAACAATCCTTTAGAGCTACCGTATGACAGTGGACGGTGCTACCTTCTTTCTGTTAGCGCCGAATGTTGGGCGGAGATTACCAAACCCGACACCCCACATTATGCCAAAGGTATCGGGCGGAGGACCGCCATTGGGAGGGACAAGTCTTATCCAGTGTGACGGGTTGGCCCAACTCTCAGATCGTTTTTATTAGATTTGGATAGCACTCAGTCAACCCCACTTAGATATTTATGTATTATTTTGTATTGTTATCTATATATCCAGATTTTAGCTAAGATCGTCTTTGTTTAGTGTATTTATATACATAAAACTATAGAGAGAGCTAAAATATGTTTTCTTCTAATAGTTAGAAGTAGAGGTAGTGTAGAGTTTGTTTACACGCCAATAAATCACGTCAGGCTGAATTTTATATTAAGTTTGGCTGTGAATTTAATTTGGCCACAGGAAGGAGAACTCTCATTGATGAGAAGTTAACTTCCGGTAGAGCCCTAACATCTGCCATTTTGACATTAGGCTGGAAGGCTAACTATCACGTCAACTGGCTAAAATTGAACACCTGTCTGTGTCTTAGACATTTTTTTTCTGGCTCTTGTTAAGCCGAACAACCTACTAAAACATAGAAAGCCAGTGATAGTCTCCGCACCCGATAGGCCCAGTCAAAATCAAGTTGCAGGAGCCTACACCCTGATCAACAGTAGCCGTAGTCATGACCGGTGATTGAGCTACACACCACTCACTTGATGCAGCAGAGAGTGGAGTCCATACCACTATCCAGTCAGCACCTTCAACTTACCATCCAGGAGGCCCAGGATAATCAGATGAGTGGCTAACAACCCGTTTGCCACTGCACAGCATTCACAAACTTTAGGTCCGCTATCGGCCAGTATACATTGTCAGTGATTTTAACATCGAATAGCTGATTAATGTACACTACTATAATCATTTAGGTTTATCAGAGATCTGCGTATCTCTTATGTGTCAGTGAGTTCCCCGTGGGTCTCACGTAGTGTTATTAGAATTAAACAGCTACGTTATATTTGTAATTATAACCAACTGCGTCTGTCATTATAGAATTAGATTAATAGCATCATCAGATTGTGTGACGAGTGAAAGGAAGATATCTACACTTATAAATTGTCTTATCTCCTGTTGTGAGAGAATACATTTGACGGTGGGGGATCATTATTCACCCAGACACGTTAGTAGGAATCACTTGACATACTGTCTTCGTTTGTTAGTACAGTTAGTCGTCATAATTTTCCGCCTGGCACTGTTTATAAGTAGTGATCCATTCTGGGACTTTGAAAATCATTCTTCTAGAATTGCGAGCCATTTGATCGCTTCTTCAGCAGTGGTTAGATTCTCTATTCGTAGAAGTCTATTTAGTATCTACTTTGATCTATTTTCCATCCTAGTAGAATACGCTACGCTACATCCTGGTGCTAGGAAATGCAACCTAAAGACCCAAAGTCATGGTCGGTAAGTGTTCTAGGAATGGAGCTCCGACAGGCGGACAGTTAGAGAGCTTCTGCAGCGTCTCTTGTTCCGGATGTATTGGTATTACCTTTCCTCTGGAGTAAACTAGGCAGGCGGGGAGAGGGATCATGCTACATGGGCAACGTATGGCCTCTACAATTCAGCTCAGGCTTTGTGCTATGGAGAGGTTATTATGCCTTTCGCCTGAAGCACAATGTAACAAACTTTCGTCTGGCAAGGTGTCAGTAGTACTATTCTTGATCAAATAGAACCAGAAGAAGAGACCGAATATGTAAACGACGGACAGAGGGAATCACGATACACGAAACTCATACACGGGCACTCTCTTGCTGTTTATGCTTCACCTCGACACCGCAAGGTAGAAGAATGAACAAGATGAGATGAGATAAGAATGTTCGTTGCGGTTGCGAAAAATGACAGACGGTTGCGTGTATATTCTCATTTTAGTAATTGCTTACCATTTCTGATGTACACGTCTTGCGTATGCTGGCAAATATATTAAGTACTGCATTCTGTTTTGTTAAATCAGAAACACACACACACACAATTGAAAACATTTGTTTTTATTAGTGGGTGAACGGTGTCACAAGTACGACAGTCCTGCTAGCATGGCGACAACGGTGTTGTGGCAGACGTCAGCCATGTTGCATTTGTACAACTATATTTAGGTTGTTTACGGGGTCGTGGTCGTTACTTTTAGAGTCCCACATGGTTCTGGAACATTATAAGGATATTCGCACTCCACGCCATTGAACAGCAAATCTGGAAAATACAATTATATACATTTGGTAGTTTTAACTTAGTCAGTGCCAAACAAAACGTGGAATTGGTCCAAACAAGGTATACAATAAAATGAACAAGTATTATAATGGGAATTTCCATTCACTGAGCATTGAAACTACGGAAGATATCACGAAACGAAACAAATAACACAATGAACCTACTACGGCGATATATCGCCCTTCTGTCCAAAGGGAAGGTCACATTTGGCGATATATTATTCTTCGGCACTGAATCAGTTAAAGAAGAGCATGACATCGGACTTAAGGCATATACATAGCACATATAATATAGGGTGTATTTTTAATGACTGTGCTGTGTTTGAGAATATGTTGGTCCAAGTTTTGTATTCACCCTCTGTTAAGTTCATGCAACATAATAGGTAAATACAAAACTTGGACCGGGAATATTTTCAAACACGTGTGTGTGTGTGTGTGTGTGTGTGTGTGTGTGTGTGTGCGTGCGTGCGTGTGTGTGTATATTGGAGTTGCATATCCTTTACAGGACGTTGCAGTCAACACCAGCACTTTACTGCCGCTGTTGATGTCTTTACCAGTTTTACGTTCACTAGTTTACCATTGCTTTCTGAACGACCGGCTCTCATACCAACACGTTAAAACCAACGAGGCACGGTCTGCTGCCAAATCGGTTACCGCTGTTTCGAACGCGGGTAAGCAGCATTACGAATCGCGTCCGCAACACCATCGCCACGGAGGAACTGCACAGTCATTAATAGTACCTCCTGTACACATAGTTTTGTGATTTATTGGCACGTTTACTTGTAGTTTGTCATTGCTTTTTGAACGACCGGCAACTAGTACTATTTAAAACCAAAGCAAAGCGGTCTGCAGCCAAATCGACCGTAGCTGTTTCAAGCGCGGTATGCGGGATTACGAATTGCGCCCATAACTCCTTCACCACTGAGCCGGCAAGTGGTAGACAGAGGTGCCTTGGCCACGTGACACAGTCGATACACGAAAACAGACCTGATCCATGACTGGTGATCGCGTGAAATGGAGAACAATAACTCCCACGTTTATAAGCAAGGCATATAGTGATTTAAACATGTGACGGTTACCACATCTACACATAAACATCACCATCACACACATAGAACACATCACCATTGTCATCATACACATAGTACACATCGCAATGATCGTCACACGAACATCCAATACGCCACAATGATCATCACACGCACACATACACACATCCCACACACCACAATGATAATCACACACACATAACCTACACATCACAATGATAAGCGCACAATCACAACCTACACATCAGAGTTACCATCACACATATAAACCTACACATCACAATTATCACAAAACACACAACTACACATTACAATGATCCTCAAACAATCCTTTTTTTCGCATATCCTTTACAGGCCATCGCTGTCAACACCATTTTACCGCTGTTGTTGATTTATTGGCAAGATTACGCTCAGTAGTTTGCCAAACAATCCTACACATTATAATTATCCTCACTCAATCCTACACATCACAATGATCCCCCAACACACCCTACACACCACTCAACAGACATACAGTCTTACCTCCTGGACAATAAATGTGAGTGTTGCTCGCGAAGACACCATACAGGCAATGGTAAAACGACTGGCAGTTTGGCGAAGGGCGATAACCAGTGCCGCTACAGGTTCCGGAAGTCCCGCAGATAGTATTTCCGGTTCCAATTCTGAAATAAGAGCAACATTCACATTAACAGTTAGTTGCGTGTCCTTTACCGGATGTAGCAATCAACCCCCGCATTTATTGGCTGTGATTTCCTAGGCAATTTTGCCTTCAGTAGTTTGTCATTATGTTCAGGCTGCGGAGATGTGATTTCATAGAAGAGTAATGAGATCAAAATAGACGGATAGAAAAAACAGTGAAGATATCTTGAAATAAGTTAACTGACAAAGAGAACTTGTTCCTCGCATTACAAGAAGACGGCCCGCATTCTGTGGGCATGTGATAAGAAAAGGCAAGCTAGAGTATGTAATATCGTCGTATGGAGGAACATCAGTGTCAGAAATTATTGGTAGCACACGAGACATTGCAGCACACGAGACATGGCAGCACACGAGCTATGGCAGCACACGAAATATGGCAGCACACGAGAAATGGCAGCACACGTGACATGGCAGCACACGAGACATGACAGCACACGAGACATGACAGCACACAAGACATGACAGCACACGAAACATGGCAGCACACGAGACATGGCAGCACACGAGATATGGCAGCACACGAGACATGGCAGCACACGAGACATGGCAGCATACGAGACATGGCAGCACACGAGACATGACAGCACACGAGACATGACAGCACACGAGATATGGCAGCACACGACACATGGCAGCACACGAGACATGGCAGCACACGAGATATGGCAGCACACGAGACATGGCAGCACACGAGACATGGCAGCACACGAAACATGGCAGCACACGAGACATGGCAGCACACGAGACATGGCAGCACAGGAGACTTGGCAGCACACGAGACATGGCAGCACACGAGATATGGCAGCACACGAGACATGGCAGCACACGAGATAGAAGAAGGCTGTGGGCAGACAAGATCATCAACATCATGGACTATAAGAAGAAGAAACAATTTACCATTTTATTTCTGAACGCCCCTCACTTTGTACCATCGAAATCAACGCAAAGCGATTTGCTTCCTAATAGTCCGCAGCTGATGTTGAAACATCGACTCGGTATGTCTAAGACATAGATAATATATAAAAGTTCCTCATCTGTATCTTTGTCATGGACTGGACGCCTGGTTCATGAAATCCGAGTGCATGATTCCAACAAAGCGACTGAACCGGAAATGTGGTTTTGATTAAAGTAAAAAAATCGAGATAGTTGACTTCATTGCTCCGGGTGTAACCCGATTTGGCTCGATCTGTCTCAGGTCTCTCTCAGCAAGAGGATCGCACACAGCACGAATTTCGTAGCTCTAATGATGAGCCCCAGAATTCTCTAAAAAATCCTATTACTTTCCCTGTTACCAGTGTCCCTCGCCATCAGGCAAACCTACTCCGACTTCTGAGGTACTTGTAATTTACGTCTCTGTTTTGCTGTATGGCAGTGAATCATGGGACGTGAAAGGGCACACTAGAAAAAGCTAGGAAACGACAAATGTAAATACCCTGGACTACAAGAACAATTAATAACGATTGTCCTGAAGAGGCTAATGAAAGTAAAACATTTTTCACGACTATAATAAAGCGGCCGGTCTCTCTGGCCGAGGGGTTACAACACTTTCTCCGTAATCCCGTTTATCACGCAGAGTCTCGTAGCGGGAGAGAACTGGGAGCGGTTCGACCCCCGCTGGTGACTTGCGGGATACGAGCCGGCCGCTCAGAAAGCAATGGCAAACTACTGAGCGTAATCTTGCCAAGAAATCAACAGACAGCTGAACGATGCTGCTGTTGACAGCGATGTCCTGTAAAGGATATGCAAAAAAAAAAAAAAAAAAAAAATAATAAAGCGACTAACAGCATTTTTTCGGTCAAGTAATGAAAAGAGAGTCAATGGAAACTATTGCGACGACTGGAAAGATAATAGAGAGAAGTGGCAGAGGCAGACCGAGAGAAATGATACTGGATGAACTGAGACGTTGCCATGGAGGAATATGAGCAGCAGACTTGATCTAGAGCACCAACAATTGAGATCTGTAGAGGGACATGAACGCCTACACCAGCTGACAGGGCACATGATTATAATGAGAAAATGACATCTTTATCCTCAGACTTGGAAGACATGAAACAAACACATCGCCTTAAAACACCGACCCCCGCCCGCCCCGCCCCCCCCTCCCAATCCACGACCAACTGTCTTATAAGAGTTAAAACAAGACAGCGTTATCCTCAGACCTGGGAGAAACGAAACAAAAGTATCGTCTTGAAACGCCGATCTCTCCCCCCCCCTCCCCCCCTCTCCCCCCCCCCCCCCAATCTTCCCCCCAAATCCACGACCAACTGTCTTGTAGGAGTTGAAACAAGGAATCGTTACCCACAAACCCGGAAGAAACGAAACAAAAGACACAAACTACTCACGGTTTACAAGTCAAGGAATCCCTCTCCAGGACCGTCCCATACGGACAGTTCACCACGACTGGTTTTTGGTTCGAGCAGTTCTTATATCCGTAGCAATAGATTCTGACCACCTTCCCATCAGCGACTCCTCTACACGGATTATCCTCCCAGGCATCTGAAAGAAGTATAACCTGTTTATTAACTTTCATTGCACCCATGTATCCCCCTGAGTTTTGCAGTCTCTAATTTATCGCACTACGGGACGGGGTCGAAATGATAAGAGCTCTCGCTCTTACACTTCCGATGCACTGATGGCAAGGTAGACACGGTCCAACCCCTACACCGGTATTAGACTGGACTAGCCTATGGACTTTGGAGAGGTAGTCGGGCGCCTGCGGACCCAGGTGGAGAAAGTGGTGGAATAAGCTGGGAATCCGTATGTGGAGAGAATGATATGGGGGTGGGGGGGGGGGGGGTGGATGGGTTAGAGATCGGCATTGGTTCTAAACGAAACTCAATTCTGAAAGGGAAAACCAGGAGAAATTTCAATCAGATAGCGGTGGGAATGATTAGTAGTGTGACTCTTGAGTGTGGCTGTTGAACGAAGGATGGAGCGCGTTTGCGAATGTCATGAGTGCAGTGATGTCGGTTCTTAGCTCAACTCAACTCTACTCAACAAAGGCTGGACTTAAACGTTTACTTCTTGCTCAGAAAGCAATGGTATTCAACTGAACGTAAAATTGCCTACAAAATCAACCTGGGGTTGATTGCAAATACACAAACCAATAAAAATAAATGTAAAATGGGATCTGGGCAAGGTGCGCCAACTCCGCAACACCGGCAGAATTCGTATGCTCACATTCCAGAAACACTAGTTAGTAACAGTAACATAACGGTACTTTTTACACGTATTGTCTTCTCTGTGGAGAAGGGGTTACGAACGCAATTCGTAATCCTGCATACCACACTCGAAACACAGCTGCTGGTGATTTGGCAATAGACCGCTTTGCGTTGGTGTCCACAGAATGGTATGAGTGCCGGTCGTTCAGAAAGCAATGGTAAACTAATGAACATAAACTTGCCCAGGAATCACAAACAGCAAACCAAAAAAAAAAAAAAAATGCTGGAGTTGACTGCGACGACCTGTTAAAGATATGCAACTAACTTTTTGTTCCTATGTTAAATTTTGCCTCGGCGGTGGACTAACGGCCTGCTACTTTCGACTTCCAAGAACAGATGGGTGATTAACGTGAGCATCGTGCAAGCCGATCCTCCCAGGGTATTGCTCCTTTATTGGAGACTGCCATTTAATCCAATACCGGGGGTCAGCATGGCCGAATGGATAAGAACGCGTGTTTTCACACATCCGGTGTGCTGATGTAGAGGTAAGGGGCTCAACCCCTACACCAGACACTTGGACTAAAATGTTGACCTCTCGCCGTAGACTTGAGGACGTAAATTGCAAGTATCTTTGAAGTCGGAGTGGGTTCACCTGATGGCGAGGGACACATTTAATAGGGAAAGCTAATCCACACACAAAATTCAGTCCAGCACTACTAGGAGATTGTGTATGGACTACGCTTGGGTTAAAAGAGAGAGATCGCAAAAAAAAAAAAAAAAAAAATCCGAAAAAGAAAAACCAAACTGTTATCCAACGTGGCTGACAAGTATGGAGCCGTGAGTTCTAAGATGGCTGGTAAGGCCTATGTTGTCTCGAAACTTTCATTGACAATGTTGGCAAAGAATGCTTGACGTTCCAAGAGGAGGATCTCCTGCGGTGGTTTTTTGTTGTTGTGTCCAGCATTTTTTGCTCTGCTCATGCAGTCCTAGTTGCTTCACAAGTGACTACACCCTTGCATAATGATGTCAGCCACGAATTTCGGTATCTGGCAGCAGTCTCCCAAGTGTCGTGATGAATTCCAAAAGCTTTGTGCGATATCTTCAGTGTCTTTAATGTGTTTCCTCTGACCGCCTTGGGAGCGTTTACCACATCACAGTTCACCGTAAAATAATTCGTTTAGGGAATCTGTGATCTGGCATGAGCGTCAAGTGACCAGCCCAGCGAATATTCACTACATCAGCATCAGAAGGAGTAGGGGATTGGGGGAGGGAGGAGAGGGGGGAGTAGCTACACCACACATTTCGTGTGTTTGTTGTTGTTGTTGTTGTTATTGTTGTTGTTGTTGTTGTTGATATTGTTGTTGTTGTTGTTGTATGTTTCAAAATTTGGTCTCATTTTACCTTTCAGGCAATGTTAATTAACTGAATCAGTGCCCATGACAATATTTCGCAATATATAACCTTCAATTTAGACAAAAGGACGATATATCGCCATACAAGGTTGTCGTTTTTTGTTTTTTTAGTGTTGTTTTATACCATCTTCCGCCAATTAATGAATGGAAATTAACATTATGTTACTGGTTCATTTGATTGTGAACTATGTTTAGTCCAAACCCACGGTTTGTTAGGCACTTAATCAGTCAATATAGTGTGTTTTAATATTTTTAAATGTTAGAATTCTGTGTTTTTATTTATATCTGTTTATGTTGTTTCCGATGAAGTATAATAAACTTCGTTCGTTGTGTCATAGTATACTTATGTTTATTTTATTATTATTTTGGGAGTATTTTTGTATGTTTCCACTATGTAATTTACGTATACCGTAGTGGAGTTCGTGGTAAGGTATGCACACTGTCTGTGTTTATTATCTCTCACTTTTGTGCAGGAGTTACACGTACCTGACTGTTTGATTTCTTATTTTTATATCCTGCTGCAGCCGTTGCTCCTCTGATCTAATTTTATAATACTAGGGGAAGTCAATAAGTAAGTCACAAATGGCGGTAGAAAATAACTAAATATGATAACAACTTGAAACCAGTTGATTTTTTTATACATACATTGTATCTTTATTTCCCAACATAACTTCCACCAACATTGATGCACTTATCCCATCCTCCCAAACCGGCTGTATAGAACTGCGTACTCTGTTTTCTTAACCACCTTTTCACTTCACATTCAACTTCGGCGTCAATCGCGTTCGTGAGAAATTTTTTCTGTCCAGCTATGCACCGCTTTACGGAACAAACATTTGTCAGCATGAACAGGAAGCATTTCCTTATGAATGCCCTTTGCAGGCAGTCTTTGTGCCCACACAAAACACATAACAGCACGTTGCTCTTGGTGTTACACTCCGTAAGTACAGTCGCCATTTTGTTTATGCGCTGCGCATGAGACACCTAGCGCCACCTGACGAACGGGAATATAAAGTTGGATGTTGCTGTCACCTAATGACACCTGTAGAAAACACCAACTACATTTACCTGCCATCCCACAGAACTGTGTGACTTACTTATTGACTCGCCCTATCAGTCCCTAAATCTGGCCATACGAACTGAACACAAGGAAATATCTGTTCCAGATTTTATATTTCTTATCGGAACACTGCTCGCGGTCCATGGAGGGCAAAGATCAGAAATGGAATAAAGACAAAGGAGAAAAAGATTGCAGATAGATGTTGACTTCTCGTCCTTGAGTTGGGACGTAAATTACAAGTACCTCAGAAATCGGAGTGGGTCCACCTGATGGCGAGGAACACTGGTAATAAAGAAAGCTAATCCACACGCAAAAATCAGCCCAGTGCACTGTGTATGGACTGCGCTTGAGTGCAAAATGACCGAACGCAAAAAATAAACCCTACCTTGACAAAAAACCAAGCCAGCCAAACAGAGAGCACTGAAAACGAATCTGATCATCATGGAGTAAAGGCACACGTTCGGATTTCGTCGACTCTATCACAAAGTCTCAAAACTGAGAATGAAGTGTCCGGAGCAGCAGTTTATGTAGCAGAGCAATGGCTTGAGGACAATGGAACCTGGTATTTGAATGATGGGACATCCTGGTTGATCGCAAGCTGTGCGGAAAGTTATTAGAGAAACAAAATAGGGAAGTGTTAAGAAAGAAATTGTATGATTATTTATGCATTTTTTGCGTGTTTCCAATTGCTGCAATAACCCGCTGCAGCCATTACAATTCTTAGTTTGTTTGTGTTTAATCACAACGAGTTTACTTTTGTTATTTTTGCTGGTGCTGCTGTTGCTTTTGCTGTTGTTATTGTTGTTGTTATTATTATTGCTGCTTCTGTTGTCGCCGTTGTTGCTACTGGTGCTGCTAAGAGGGCTGCGTGGTCTCGAGGTATGGTGTCCGCCTCGAGTGCTGGAGGTCCCAGGTTCAAGCCCTGGTGAGTACCGGGATTTTTTCTCGTGAACTTCTAGTAATAAAATTTCCCCTGGTCTCTGGGTAGTGAGATCGGACGCCCGTGTGTATTGTTGCGCACGTAAAAAATCCCTTGGCAGTTGGAAATTGAAAAAGAGAAGCCTAACGGCGCAAAATTTCGAGATTAAAAATCTATCCAAAGTATTTCGGGATTCTCGCCAGTGCTACGGAGTTCGTGCACTGAGCTGAGTTTCTCCAGGCTCAGGTTTGAGTTAGGAGGAGAACGGAGCACTTATGGGTTACACCAGTGTCCCGTGATATTGATCCATCGACTAAACTAAACTAAACTAAACTAAACTAAACTAAACTAAACTAAACTAAACTGATGCTGCTAATTAATGTGCGAATTATTTGCAGCCCTTACAGTTGTTAGTTTTGTTCCCCACTCCAATGTGTTTGTTACTGTTATTGTTGCTGCTGCTGTTATTGCTGTTTATAATTGTTGCGTTAACTCTCTGCAGCCCTTATAGTTGTAATTTTCTTCGTTTTCCATCCCAAGTAGTCTACTTTGTTGTTACAAAATAAAAACAGTTAGGTGTGTTTAACTTCTGCTAAAAACTGGGAGATAATAAACACAGACACGTTTACATACCTCACAACGAGCTCCAGTCCGGCAAACGTAAATCACAGGGTAAAAATATAAAACAAATATAACACGTTACTATGTCATTGCACACTTCGTTTCTAGGAAGGCTTCATCGAAGTTCGATTTTGAAAGGTGCCAAATAAGTTAATGGGGAGCCAAAGGTGTGCAAACATTTAGATATGGATGTACAGAGGGGAGATAGCAGAATTATACACTGTTATCTACAAATGTTAATTGAAAAATTCCCCCTGGATGGATGCATCCCAAAGAGTTGATTAACTGACTTTCGATTTTAAGCTTAATTAAACGATTAGAGTAGCATGGCTTCAATGCTGTGACCCATACATAGCCGACTCCATTGTGATTAGAAGAATTAAAATGGTTAGGGACAGGTTTATCAGAGTCGTGAATAGTATCCTTAAGGTGTTCCTTAAAGCGGTTGCCTGTGTCTGAATAACGAATAACGTGTGGGCATGTCAAGCATACCTTCCGGTGACAATTAGATGCACCCACAGATGAAGTAATTGTAGGGAGGCGACTGTGAACAAGGTGGTATCTGAGATTTGTGTTGTGGCCAAAGATTACCGTGGTGCCGTTAGAAAACACCGTACGAGTGGTTGGGTTTAATCTCAGGATTGTCCAGTACCGGAGGAAGACATGGTTAATGGCCAGGGCATGTGGATGAAAGGGAGGATAAGTTTGAGTTTATTACTGGAAGATCGCCTTTTCTTGATGAAAGACATTTGTCACGAAACCCGTGTTATATGATAAAAAGATGTAGACAAAATGTGCTCTGGGTAGTCTCGTCTACCGAAAAATTCAAGCATTTCATGGGCTATCCCCAGGAAGTCATTATCAACCTGACAGATACGATGTAGACGAAGTAACTGGGAATATGAAATAGAGTCTTTACAACTTTTGGGGTGAAATGAATTGTATAAGAGGAAACTGCGAGCATCAGTAGGTTTATAGCATTCTGAGATGGTGAGACCTACTTAGTTGATGTTAATTGTGAGATCTAGGAAATTGACCGAAGTGCTAGACATTTCTGAAGTGAATTCGATCGACGGGTGGAAATTCTGGTCACAATTTATGAAACGTTTTAGTTCTTCTTCTGTCATGTCAGTGAAACCGATGCCGTCATCAGTACAGCGTCGGTAAAATGAAGGGAGAGGATCATCATAGCTTAGTTCAATCAGGTGTTCCAAATGTCCTAAAAATAAGCACTCGTAACTAAGTCCCATGTTCGTACCTATGGCGACACCTCTGATTTGTTCACAATAGTGGCCATTAAACTCTGCAGAATTGTATCTGAGGACCAATTCAGCGAGTCTCAGAAGGGGACGGGTGGGCATAGCTTGATCTGTGTGTTGATCAAGAAAGAATTGTAGCACCGTGAGCCATCAGCCTGAGGAATTAAAAATAATCAACATTCTCATCAAGTGCCTTGCCAGCTGGTATAGGTATATCGTCTTGGCGGTGTTTTCTAGCGGCCCTATAGTAATCTTTGGCCACAACAACAATCTCAGATACCACCTTGTTCATAGTCGCCTCCCTACAATTACTTCATCTGTGGGTACATCTAAATGTTACCGGAAAATATGTTTGACATGCTCACACGTTATTCCTTATTCAGACTGGTATATCGTTCATGTTTCTCCAGATGTCTCGGACTTGGGTGTTCTCGATCAACTCTGCTGATGATATTCTCTATGCCACCGTCTCAGTCCATCCAGCATTATTTCTCTTGGTCCGCCCCTGCCCCTCTTCCCCTTGACATTTCAAAGTCGTTACGATGTTCTCCAATGCCTCTTCTCATCACATGACCAAAGGAAGCCGAGTGTCTCATTATTACTGTTGAATATTCTTTACGAATAGTCTCTATGTATTAACCGGAATCAGTGGATAGAGTTAAATAAAGTAATGCATGCGTTGTGAGTTGTATCTTTGATATCTGAAGGGGGATTCGTATCTCGTATATCTTAGAGAATATTGTCAAGAAATTCTGAGATTTGTTCAGCTGGGCATGAGCAGACGGAAATTATCGGACGTCCGGGATTATTCAGTGTATGCATTTTTGGCAGCATGTACACTGTAGGTTTGACTAGGTAGCAATCACGGATGTGCGGTAAAGAGGCACTGGGTGGTAGAGCGTTGTCACGGATGAACGGTGTGATGATGTCCCGAATCTTCAGCGCCCTGCTGCAGGAACAAATGTACTTCAACGCATGGCCAACAAGACACCCCTGAAAAAGGTGTCTTCATTAGCCAGGTCTATCATCTACATGAACCCAACACTACTGAATATGGAAAGAATTCGAATATAACCATTTAAATATCCCCATAGGTCTCAGAATGGTTTATTAAACCAGCATATGTCAAATAACAAACACACAACCATATCAGACCAGCAATGATTTGTCCAGTTTATTAACATACATTTAAAAAGAGAAATATGATTGGTCGGTTCCTATGCTATACACGTATTACACATACATATCAAATGTGGAACCATGTGAGGTCACTTAGGCAGTTCATACATGAATACACACTTATCGTTTGGCGCGCACAGAAGTCGAGGGAAGAACTTCCTTGATATACAGATCATTACGCCAAACAACCACGGCATCTCCTTATTTCGCAGGCTCGATAAGGATGTCCTGTTGACGTTGTAGTTGGGATTTCGTATGCAATTCTGGAGGAGATATATTAGAGCGTTTCAGGCGAGGAAAGGAAAATTGCTTGATGTGATGGATGATGACTATGAATAGGTCAAGAGCGATGGAAACTCCTGTAGGTAGATGGGACCATGTAGATCGGGATTTAACTAGAGATTGAAACATGTTCGGAGCTTGTGTTGTGTGATTGTGGTGTTTTAGTGAAGCTTGGCGGAGTCGTCTGTGGCAGTTGTGAATGGCTTCCAGGATATTCCACAGTTATGCGTTCATATGGATGATAGACCTGGCTGATGAAATCGCCTTTTTTTTAAGGGTGTCTGATCGGTCATGCGTCCAAGCACACTTGTTCCTGTGGTGGACTGGAGGCGACGGGTTCAAATCCCGGCCGGTAACTACATCTTTCGTTTGTTGTGTTGTCTAGTGCGTCCTGTGGCTCTACGACGAAGGAGTTACGATGCAGTTCGTAATCCCGCATAACGCGTTCGAAACACAGCCGCGGGCTATCTGGAAGCAGACCGCCTTACGTTGGTTTCCATACAATGGTATGAGTTCAGATTGTTCAGAAAGCAATGGCAAACTACTGAACGTAAACTCTCCCAGGAATCACAAACAGCCAAACAATGCTGGGGTTGACTGCTACGTCCTATAAAGGATATGCAAATAGATAAAGTGCGTCCTGTGATCATTGCTTCTTTCTTCTGCTTCTGTGGGCGCCAGATCATACAAGTATGTTTGTTTGTGAGCTCCAGGGTAGCAGGCCTGCCCATACGAGAGCTTGGAGGGACACAGCTGACACATTTGCATACCATCTGGTCTACCACTGTCTCCTGAAAAAGACGCCGTTGTAGGTAAAGCAACGTTTCATAACTATACTGTTTATTTGAATAACGAAGACACAAAAAAAAATTGCACGATTTATTGCCTGGCATATGTCGCTGCATCTCGTCAGGTACATACTGCAGAATTCACACAACATAAAGTAAAATGACTAGATGAATCCTTCAAGCCGAAATATACACATGTTCGCACAGTAATGTCAATTGTCTACCACAGTAATTTTAAACTAAATAATATATGGAGGAAACACCCAAAATAAACATGAATTAGGAACAGGATTTGTCATCAAAAAAGAGTTATGGGGGAACATTTTAAACTTTAAAGCTTTTAATGACAGGATTAGTAAATTACGAATAAAAGGTAAATGGAAAAATATAACGATGATTAATGTACATGCACCTACTGAAGAGAAAGAAGATGATATTAAAGAAGACTTTTATAATGATCTGGAAGATGTCATAGAAGAAACCCCCAAACAGGACATCCTGATTGTGCTGGGAGACTTCAATGCAAAAATAGGTAGAGAGCAAACTAATAAAAAAGTGGCCGGTATGGAAAGCCTACATACAACTTCAAATGATAATGGATGGAGAGTCATCAACCTGGCAGAAGCCAAAGGACTGCAGATTAGCAGTACCAGACTACAAAGAAAGGATATCCACAAACAAACTTGGAAATCATGTGACAAGAGAACCTATAATCAAATAGATCACATTTTAATTAACAACAGAAATGCATCAAACATACAGCAAGTCAGAAGTTATAGAGGAGCTGAGTGCCACAGTGACCATTTCCTCGTTGGAGCAAAATTTAAAATAAAACTTAAGAGAGCTTTCTATACTAAATTACAAAGATTACACCCAACATATAACAGAGAAAAACTACAAGACATTACAGTCAAAGAGAAATTTACAGATGAAATAAAATGTAAACTTGAAACTTTGCAAAACCCTTTGGAGGAAAGCGTTGACCAAACTTGGTTGAACATCAAGAATACAATTCAATCTACCGCAGAAGAATGTCTCGGTGTGTCAACCACGCATAGAAAGAACAGATGGTTCAATCAAAAATGTGAAGAAGCAGTCACTAAGAAGAAGAATGCCAGACATGTATGGTTAAATGACATCAATAACATCCAAAAGGAAGAGCATTATAGAAATGAATGTAAAGAGGCTACAAAAATAGTCAGACAGCAGAAGCGAGAATATATGAGTAATATAATCAAAGATATGGAAACTAATCACCAGAAAAATGAATCCAGAAAGTTTTTTAAAGTACTGAAGTCAATGAAACGAGGGCACCAACAAAACACATATGGTTTAAAAGACAAAAATGGGAATATGATAAATACCAATGAAGAAATGTGCAACACATGGAAAGAATATTTTATTGAATTACTAAATTGTGAAGCTCCAAGTAACATTTTCCCACAGGAAGAGGTTCTAACATGCGAACCACAAATTGAAGAACCTACATTTGAAGAAATCCTATATGTAATCACACGACTTAAAAACAATAAGGCAACTGGGACTGATGGAATTGCTGCTGAATTTATAAAGGCAGGTGGCCATGCATTACATCTAAAGCTATACGAACTAATAATAAAAATCTGGAGGACAGAAGAATTACCCCATGACTGGAAAGAGTCATTATTGATACCTATCTTTAAGAAAGGAGACAAGTTCCAATGTGGAAATTATAGAGGAATATCACTACTGTCCACAAGCTATAAGATACTATCCGCAGTATTACTAAATAGACTAAAACCATATTCAGAAGACATATTAGGTGACTACCAGGCGGGTTTTAGACAAAACAGATCAACAATAGATCAGATATTTATCTTACGACAAATAGCCGAGAAACATTGGGAATATAAAAGAGATCTCCATAAAATTTTTGTGGATTTTAAAAAGGCTTATGATAGTGTCCATAGGAATAGTCTATGGAATGTTATGCAGGAATTTGGAATACCAAGGAAGTTAATTAACATGACCAAACTATGCATGGAAGATACTTATAATATAGTAACATATAAAGGCAGGAAATCAGACCCCTTCCAAATAACATCTGGCTTGAAACAGGGTGATGCACTATCGCCGCTACTCTTCAATCTGGCTCTAGAGAAAGTTGTAAGGAAGGTAAAGGAGGAATGTGATATTGGAGGAACATCCAAGCTGCTTGGTTATGCAGATGATATAGATATTATAGGGCAAAGTGAACAAAAGACGTTAGAAATATTGACTCACTTAAAGGAAAAAGCCCAACAGATGGGGCTGGTTATCAACCAAGATAAGACAGAATATATGGTAATTTCAAGAGACGGAATGGCTAAAAACTCTGGCCACATACAAATAGATAATATGACCATTAAAAGAACGGAAACATACAAATACCTGGGTACAATCTTCAACTGCTCCAACATCATAAGGGAAGAAATACAAACTAGAATCAACTCTGGAAATAAGATATACTATGCACTACAACATCTACTAAAATCAAAGGCGCTATCTCGTAACACCAAAATCACAATATACAAAACACTGATCAGACCAGTTGTGCTGTATGGCTCTGAAACCTGGAGTACAACGAAAGGAGACGAAGCCTTGTTACAAACCTTTGAGAACAAAATTTTAAGACGCATCTTTGGACCCATTAGGGATACACAAAGTGGAGAGTGGAAAAGAAGAAGTAACAAAGACATTTATGATTTGTTTAAGTCCCCGCTAATCACTGGTATCATGAAGGCTAATAGACTACAATGGCTGGGGCATATAGAAAGAATGGAAGATAATAGGGAAACAAAACTCGCTTACACTCAGGAAATAAATGACCGTAGACCCCGAGGTAGACCAAGAAGGCGGTGGAGAGATAATATACATACAGACCTACAAGCACTTGGAATCAACGACTGGCAAGAGAAGGTCCACCAGAGAGACGAATGGAGACAGATTGTATTTGCAGCAAAGAACCTCAATGGCTCGGAATGCTGAAGAAGAAGAAGAATATGTCTTTCTGTTTGCACAAAGCTGGCCTATGTAGATTAATCATTATGACTTCTGCAGACTTTAACAAGCGACTATTGTGTGTGTTAAGCAACACGCGAAAGGCACTGTCTCTATCAATCACATGGCCGCTCTCCTACACATGCCTCGCAATCGATGAAGCGCTAAGTTTCCGGTGTGTTGGCCTCCCAAGGCTCCCATCACCTGTGTGTAGTATCTTGTCAATCCAATTAGGTATGTGGTAAGCTGCTCTATTGATCAACTGCCGCTCTGTTCTGCCGATACAGGTACACTAGCACTTGCTGGTGAATTGGTAAATGCAATTGGAATTTTCATACAGAGGGACAGGTTCTTTTACTGGCGGAGTGGGAATAGGTGTGGTTCTGTACCTAATAACTGGAGTTGCAGCACAGAATGTTAGGCCGACTGCTGTAATGAGTCGGTCCTGTAAACGTTGCATTACGTGACCCCCTCGAAAGGTTAGCCGGATGAATACCTTGAGTTTAGGGATTGTAGTTTCGTCTTGTTTTGGTTTAGGCTGTTGATAGTAGCGCTTTATAAATCCTATGGAGTACCCATTCAGATGTAAGACATTCTTCAGAGTTTCAAATTCTTCTGTCTGTGTGTCTTGGGTGCATATCTTCCTAGCACTGTAAAACAATGTCCCTACTAAGCCCCGTTTGTACTGGACAGGCGTGAAGCTCTGAAAATTTAAGTATTGGCCAGTCCATATTTTCTCTTCCTCCCTCCATCTGCCTACCTCTCTCGCCTGTCTCCCTCCCACTGTCTCCCCCTCTCGTCTCTCTCCCCCTTTTGTCTCCCTCTCCCCCTTTTGTCTATCTCTCTCCTCCCTCTGTCGCTCCTTTCTCCCTCCTTCTCTCTCCGCTATCTCCCCCTCTCTCCTCTCTCCCTCCCTCCCTCTGTCTTCCCCTTCTATCTCCATCTCTCCCTTCCTCTGCCCCTTCTGTCTTTCCACTCTCCCTCCTTCTCTCTCCTCTCTCCATCCTGCTGTCTCCCTTTCTCTCATCTCTCCCTCCTTGTCTCTTTCCTCACTCTCTTCCTGCCTTCATCCTCTCCCCTTCTCATCCCCCTCTCTGTCCCACTCTCTTTCAGCACCTCCCTCCCTTTCTACCCTCCCAATCTACCTCCCTCCTTTCTCCCTCCCGCCTTCTATTTCCCATTTCTGCATGGCCCCTTGTTCTCCCCCCGCCACTGCCAACCACCACTATTGGCTGCATGTTGTAACTGAAGCTGTCTAGGGAGTGATACAGCTCAGCTCACGACAACCACCACCATTGGCCGCATGTTGTAACTGAAGCTGTCTAGGGAGTAATACAGCTCAGCGCACGACAACCACCACCATTAGCTGCATGTTGTAACTGAAATTTTCTGGGAGTCTGTGGCGAAGTGGTCAACCCTTTTGACTCGTGCTCCGAAGGTCGTGGGTTCGATTCTGGGCCGCGTCCTTCGATTTATGAGTTATAATGTTTCAGAGACTCCTATGGGTCGTCGCTAAAAGCTACGGAGTTCGTGCTTTGTGCGACGCTTTCCGTGCTGCGGAAAGAGACCGAGCCATATGAGATAAAACCCGGTGCAATGAATCGACCCTGTCGACTTTTAAGCTGAAGTTGTCTAGGGAGTGATGAAGCTCACGCCAACCACCACTATTGGCTGCATGTTGTTACTGAAGCTGTCTAGGGAGTGATACAGCTCAGCTCACGACAACCACCCATTGCCGTCTCTTCAAACATGCCTGGCATTTTGCTGTATTACTATCCCTTAGGACGACTCCAGGGCGAAGGAGTTACTAGCGCAGTTCGACACACAGCTGCAGGCGATTTGGCAGCAGACCGCCTTGCGTTGGTTTTTTATGAAATAGTATGGGTTTCGGTCGTTCAGAAAGCAATGGCAAACTACTGAACCTAAACCTTGCCAAGAGATCACAACAGCAAAAAGTGCTGGTGTTGACTGCAACGTCCTGTAAATGATATGCAACTAACTTTTTTAAAACTATCCTTTAGACCTTAGTCTCAGGTCTTTTCAGATATGATTGAGCTACCGTATGACAGTAGATTGAGTTACCTGCTTTCTGTTAGCGCCGAGTGTTGAATGGCGCTCACCAAACCCGACACAACACATTGTGCCAACGGTCTCGGGCAGAGGAACGCAATTAGGAGGGTACAAGTCTTATCCTGGTACTAGGAAATAAAACCTAAAGACCCAAAGTCTTGGTCGGCAACTATTCTAGGATTAGAGCTCCGACAGGCGGACAGTTAGAGAGTTCTGCAGCGTCTCTTGTTCCGGATGTATTGGTGTTACTTTTCCTCTGGGGTAAATTAGGCAGGCTAGGAGAGGGATCATGCTGCATGGACAACCCATGGTTTCTACAATTCAGCCCGGGCTTTGTGCTATCGAGAGGTTATTATGCCTTTCGCTTGAAGCACAAGATACCAAACTTTCGTTTGGCAAAGTTCCAGTAGTACCATTATTGAACAAATGGAACCAGAGAAGAGACCGACTATGTATACGACGGACAGAGGGGATAACTGAGTCCATGGGAATCTGGATACATGAAGCCCATACACGGGTACACTCTTATTGTTTATGCTACACTTCGACACCGCAGGGTAGAAGAATGAACAAGATGAAATGAGATAAGAATGTTCTTTACTCCCACATTTTCATTTGTATATCCCTTACAGGAAGTTGCAGTCAACATCAGCATTTTTCAGCTGCTGTTGATGTACTAGGGAAGATTTTGCTCAGTAGTTTCCGTTGCTTTCTGGGCTCACATAACCCGTAAGTTACCAACGCGGCTTACTCCCCTTATGGGTCCAGAAAAATGACGAACAGTTGAGTATATATACTTCTTCTTCTTACGCGTTCGTCCGTAACTTGTTTTAGACGTAATTGCGTTGTACCTGTTTACAGCAGAGCTGCGATAGTTGCACCTTACGGCCGACGCATCCGACTTCTTCAGGCATTTGTTGGCCGGGTTACCTTCCCGGGGAGTATATATACAATCTGCCCATTCTCATCTTAGTAATTAATTATCATTTTTGATGGTACACGTCTTGTATATGCTGTTAAATGTATTGAGTACCGCATTCTATTTTGTGAAATCATAAAGAGAAACACACAATTGAAAGCTTGTTGACTGTATATGTGTTTATTAGTGGGTGAACGATGTCACAAGTATAACAGCGCTGCCAGAATGACGACAATGGTGTTACAATAGTGGCAGCCGTATTACTAGTGTGGCAGCCATGTTACATTTGCACAACTATATTAAGTGTTGTTTACGGGGTCGCGGTCGTTGCTTTTAGAGTCCCACATGGTTCTGGAACATCCCAAGGATAGTTACACTGCACGCCATCGAACACCAAATCTGGAAGATACAATCATATACATATGGTAGTTGTAACTTAGTCAGTGCCAAACAAAAAGTGGATGTTGTAAAGTTCATGCAACATAATAGGTAAATACAAAACTTGGACCGGCAATATTTTCAAACACTTTTGTTTGTGTATGTAAAGTTGCACATCCTTTGCAGGACGTTGCAGTCAACACCAGCACTTCACTGTCGCTGTTGATGTCTTGGCAAGTTTTACGTTTAGTAGATTGTCATTGTTTCTGAACGACCGGCTCCCATACCAACGCGTTAAAACCAGCGAGACACTATCTGCTGCCAAATCGGTCACCGCTGTGTTTCAAACGCGGTATGCGGGATTTCGAATGCGTCCGTTACTCCTTCGCCACAGAGCGAGCTAACGCCAGTAGACTTATAGACAGAGTAGACTTGTAGATAGAGTAGACTTATAGACAGAGTAGACTTGTAGATAGAGTAGACTTGTAGACACGGTAGACTTGTAGACACGGTAGACTTGTAGACACAGTAGACTTGTAGACACAGTAAACTTGTAGACACAGTAGACGTGTAGACACAGTAGACTTGTAGACACAGTAAACTTGTAGACACAGTAGACTTGTAGACACAGTAGACTTGTAAACACAGTAGACTTGTAGACACAGTAGACTGGCTAAACTGATGGGAAAAGAGCAAATGGTAGACAGAGGTGCATTGGTCACGAGGTACAGTCGATAGAAGAAAACAGACCTGATCCATGACTGGTAATCATGTGAAATGGGGAACAATAACTTAGTGATTTAAACCTGTGAAGGTTACCACATCTACACATCCTACACATCAAAATCACCGTCACACATACACATCCTACACATCACAATGATCCTTATACAATCGTACACATCACAACGATCATCACACAACCCTACACATTACAATGATCCTCACACAATCCTACACATCACAACTATCCTCACACAATCCTACACATCATAATGATCCTCCAACACACCCTACACACCACTCAACAGACATACAGTCTTACCTCCTGGACAATAAATGTGAGTGTTGCTCGCGAAGACACCATCCTGGCAATGGAAAAACGACTGGCAGTTTGGAGAAGGGCGATAACCAGTGCCGCTACAGGTTCCGGAAGTCCCGCAGATGGTATTTCCGGTTCCAATTCTGAAATAAGAGCAACATTCACATTAACAGTTAGTTGCGTGTCCTTTACGGTTTTACGGAATGTAGTAATCAACCCGAGCATTTTTGTCTGTTATTTACTATGCAAGTTTGCGTTCAGTGATTTGCCACTATGTTCTGGCTGCGGAGACGTGATTTCATTAGAAGAGTAATGCGATCGAAATGGACCGATCACAAACATGTGTTCCTTCACCTTCTGTAACTATGTGACCCAGTAATTATAGGGAAGTCACATTTTAATGGGAATTATTAATTTATAGGTTATTGCCCAAGTTCACAGCTATCAATGTACAGCTATCTCCAAAAAGCACGAGACAGATCAAGATAAAATGTGTATGTGTGTGTGTGTGTGTGAGAGAGAGAGAGAGAGAGAGAGAGAGAGAGAGAGAGAGAGAGAGAGAGAGAGAGAGAGAGAGAGAGAGAGAGAGATAAAGAGAGAGAGAGAACGAACGAACGAACGAACGAACGAACAGACTTTATTTTCAAAGGGTAACAAATTGGGCACGCAGGCCCGTCTTACATTCGACCCTTCCAATCACTCATCATTTGTTCATCAATAGTGCATAGGAAAAAACATTGTCAAATGAATTTTGTAAACATAAACAATGTATATTACCATGTTATGAGACACATCCACCACCACACCCACACATCCCCCATTCACCCCAACTCCCCCACCCAACCACACACACAACCCAGACACACATACATGCTTCCACCCATTCACCACATCCTCACACCTACACATCTCCCCACCCACACACACCTCCCACGCACCACACATCTCACCACCCACACCCCAAGCGCACATAGATTCCCCAACCCACACATCCCCCACCCACACACATCCACCCACCTACACACATCTCCCCACCCACTCACATATCCTCCACCCGTCCTATTACCCAACAACAATCACCCACCCACATATCCTCCTCCACCCATACACCTCCAACAACCCAGCCAAACACACATCCTTCAACCACACATCCCCCACGCACACACACATCTCCCCGCAACTCACATATCCCGCACCTACCTACCTACCTACGAGAGAGAGAGAGAGAGAGAGAGAGAGAGAGAGAGAGAGAGAGAGAGAGAGAGAGAGAGAGATCGACAAGTGTGCCATGCATTCCGCTTGTGGAGGCTGAAATGAAGCATATGCAAGGAATGTGTGTTTGCTTGCACTAAGCCATAAACAAACTGTCAATAAACAAACCCATAAATGTCATATTATCATAAATGTATATGTATATATTTGTTTTATTCACACATGTGACACTTAACACTAACAAACGGCACGCTCTGTGATATATATATAAAAGAAAAAAGAAACACACATTAGACCGTGCAAATATACATTGCTTTGTATGAAGTAAACGTTTGAGGAAAAAAAAGTCAGCTGACAAAGAGAACTGGTTACTTACATCACAAGAAGACGGCTAAACATTCTTTGGACATGTAATGATAAAGTAAAAACTAGAATAGATCGCCACATCAGTAAAGTTGGAGTGGAAGAGAGGCAGGGGGACGCCAAGAGAGACAATGCTGGACAGCGTGATATCGTCGTATGGAGGAACATCAGTGTAAGAAATTATTGGCAGCACACAAGACATGGCAGCACACGAGATATGGCAGCACACGAGACATGGCAGCACACGAGACATGGCAGCACACGAGATATGGCAGCACACGAGACATCACAGCACACGAGACATGACAGCACACGAGACATGACAGCACACGAGACATGGCAGCACACGAGACATGACAGCACACGAGACATGGCAGCACACGAGACATGGCAGCACACGAGACATGGCAGCACACAAAACATGGCAGCACACGAGACATGGCAGCACACGAAACATGGCAGCACACGAAACATGGCAGCACACGAGACATGGACAGCACACGAGACATGGCAGCATACGAGACATGGCAGCACACGAGACAGAAAGATTGTGGACAGACACGATCACCAACGTCATTTGGCATGGGCTATAAGAAAAAGGAAAAAAATTAAATTTTCTTTCTTAAAGCCCGACACCTAAAAACATCGAAACCAACGCAAGCGATTTGCTTCCAAATCGCCCGCAGCTGATTTAAAATCGTGACTCGGTATGTCTAAGAATTGTGAAAGTTCCCTATCCTCTGAGGCACGCACGCTGGTAAAATGTGTGTATGTTCCCTGAATACAAGTGTTTGGAGGCAATCCTGATGAGTAGCACAGCCAAACCAGGCATGTCTTTAGCGCTTCACTATTCATTGAAGTAGTTCTTGTTGAAGAAGTGCTACATAGAACCTCTACTTTTGTATGGATGTGAATCGTGGACGATGAGCAGACAAGCTTAGAAACACGTATTGGCAGTGGGACTATGGTTTCTGAGGGAAAAAGAAATTCCACGGACAGACAGAAAAACCAACGATCAAGCCCTACAAGAAACAAACGAAAACAGTAAATTGATTGTAGAAGTTACACGTAGATAGTAAAGATATTTTGGGCCCGAAGAAATAAATTAAAGAACTTGGTGGCAACTGGTAGTATTGAGCGGGAAGAACAGGGGAAAAGCAGAGAATTAAATATCAATATGGCTTGGCCATATGGAATAATCGAGACATGAACAGAGAGCTGATCCACGACTCTGGTGATCGTGTGACACGGCGAAACATGACCGCCCACGCTTGTCGTCATGGCACATGATGATGATGAACATGGTTACTGTACACGCATAGAACCATGTGTTGGAAACAGAAATACTTTGATCACGTTGACACCCACAGTGCATTAGAAAGAACGGAAATGGAAGGCATGGTTACAGGAAGTAGAGGCAAGGGTAGACCAGCACGAAGTGGCACACAGGGCATTACAGACACCTCGGGTACGAAACGGAGGAATGGAAAACGATGGCATTTTTCGATGGGCCGCGATGAGAGCTAAAAACGGTGACGTACTAACTCGAGTACTATGAATGAACCCCCCCCCCCCCCCCCCCCAAAAAAAAAAAAACAAACAAAAAAAACGGTGACGTACAAACTAAAGTACTATGAATGAACCACAAAAAAAAAAAGGTAACGTACTATCACTAACTAAAGTACCATGAATGAACCATCAAATAAAAAAAAAGAAAAAAAAAAAAAAAAAAAAAAAAAAAAAAAAAAAAAAAGGTAACTTACTAACTAAAGTACTATGAAGGAACCGCAAAAAAAAAAAAAAACAACAACAAACAACAACACAAAAACAAAAACATAAAACAAAAACAAAAACAAAAAACGGTAACGTACTAACCAAAGTACTATGAATCAACCACCAAAAACAGTGACGTACTAACTAAAGTACAAATGAATGAACAAAAAAAAAAAACAAGAAAAACGGTGACGTACTAACTGAAGTACTATGAATGAACCACCAAACAAAAATATATCTGTAATGTTCTAACTAAAGTATTATTAATGAACCACCAAAAAAAAAAAAAAAAACGGTGACGTACTAACTAAAGTACTATGAATGAACCACCAAAAAACGGTGACGTACTAACTAAAGTACTATGAGTGAACCATAAAAAAAAAACCGTTACGCACTAACGTACTATGAATGAACCACCAAATTAAAAAAACAAACAAACGGTTACTTAATAACTAAAGTACTATGAAGGAACCGCAAAAAACAAACAAACCAACAACAAAAAAACCCCCAAAAAACCACAAAAAAAAAAAACAAACAAACAGTGACGTACTAGCTAAAGTACAAATGAATGAAAAAAAAAACCGGTGACGTACTAACTAAAGTACTATGAATGAACCACAAAAAAAAACGATTATTAAAGTACTATGAATGAACCAAAACAAAAAAGAACACACACACACACACACACACACACACACACACACACACACACACACACACACCCACCCACCCACCCACACACCCACCCACCCACCCACACACACACACACACAAACACACACACACACGAGAAGTAGACGCTAAACCTTACTTGATCACTATCACAATTAACAAAATAGATGTTGCGACCCAAGCAATATAACAGTTACTCATCTGTATCCTTGTTGTGGACTCACTCCTGTTTCATGAAATCCGCGTGCATGATTCCAACAAAGCGACTGAACTGGAAATGTGGTTATGACTAAAGTACTAAATTCGAGATAGTCGACTTCATTGCCTCTGGTGTCACCACATATGACTCGGTCTATCTCAGTGAGAGGAGCTGACAACGCACGAACTCCGTAGCTGTAGTTATGACCCCGGAAGCCTCAGCAAGAGCATCGTACACAGCACGAACTCCGTAGCTGTAGTGATGATCCCAGAAATCTCTGGAAAAACAACACTCGTGCTCTTACCAGTGTCCCTCACCATCAATCGAACTCACTCCGACCTCTGAGGTACTTTGTATGGTATTGAATCATGGCACATGAATGGACAAATTAGAACAAAGTTTGGAAATAACAGATAAGTTGTTCCTGAGACAAATGTAGATACAATGGCATACAAGAGTAACCAATAACGATTGTCTGACTGAAACTAATGAAAGTAAAACATTATTCACAACTATAAAAAAGCGATTATCATCATTATTTGGTCAAGTAATGGAAAATATTGCGACCACTGGAAAGATAATTGGGAGAAAAGGCAGAGGCAGACCGAGAGAAATTATGCTGGATGAACTGAGACGAATATCATCAGCAGAACTGATGCAGAACACCAAGGACCGAGATCTTTAGAGAGACATGCACGAAAGTGCCAGCTGGTTGAACACTTGATGATGATAATAAAGTGACATCTTTATAATCAGACCTGGAAGAAACGAGACAAAAGAATCGCATTGAAACACTCCCACCTCCCCCGCCCCCAATCCCAAATCCACGATCAGCTGTCTTGTCAGAGTTAAAACAAGACATCTTTACCCACAAACCCGGAAGAAACGAAACAAAAGACACTAACTACTCACAGTTTACAGGTCAAGGAATCCCTCTCCAGGACCGTCCCCCCCGGGCAGGTCACCACGACTGGCGTTTGGCTCGAGCAAGTGGTGTATCCGTAGCAAGAGATTCTGGCAACCTTCCTATCAGCGACCCCTTTACACGGGTTGTCCTCCGCGACATCTGAAAGAAGCATAACCCGTTTGTTAACTTTCATTGCCCCTGAGTAATCCCCTGAGTGTTGCAGCCTTCTAATTTATCACACTAAGGGAGGTGGTCGAAAGGATAAGAGCGTTGGCTCGTAAATTTCCGTTGCACTGATGGCAAGCTAGCCGGTTCAACCACTACACCGGCATACTGTTAATTTTCATTGCATCTGGGTAACACCCTGAGTGTTGCAGTTTTATAATTTATCACACTAGGGGACGTGGTTACAAGAATAAGAGCGCTCGCTCTTACATTTCCAGTGTAGTGATATGGAGGTAGCCGTTTCAACCCCTATACCGGCAATAAGCTGGACTTAAACATGACTTCTCGCTCAGAAACCACAGGCAAACTTCTCAATGTTCAATTGCCTAGAAAATCAACATGGGCTTGATCGCAAACGAAACAAAAAGGTGGGAGGGGGGGGGGGGAATCGGAGCACGGTGCATTAACTCCGGAACACCGGCAGAATCCATTTGCCCACGTTCCAGAAACACTAGTAACTAGTAATAGTCTAATAGTACACGACTTGCCAGCTCTGTGACAAAGGGGTTATCAATGCAATTCGTAATCCCCGCATACCGCGTTCGAAATACAGTTATGGGCGATTTGGCAGCAGACCGCTTTGCTTTGGTTACCACACAATGGTATGAGTGTCGGTCGCTCAGACAGTAATAGTAAACTACTGAATGTAAACTTGTTCAGGAATCACAACAGCAAAAAAAAAAAAAATGCTTTAGTTGACTGCATCGTCCTGTAAAAGATATGCAACTAACTAGTTTTTCCTATGTAAAAGTTTGCCTTTTGCGGTGGCCTAACGGCCTGCTTTTTTCGACATCCAAAAACCAATGGGTGATTAACGTGAGCATCGTGCAAGCCGTTCCTCCCAGGATTTTGCTCTTTTATTGGCGACTGCCTGACGACCGATCCACTACATAAGCTTCAGACTGAGTATTGATAGGAGGAGGACAATATCACGCATTTAGTGTTTGTTGTTGTTGTTGTGTTTAAAATATTGTTGTTTCACCGTCAAGGGAATTGTGATATTAACTGATTTAGTGTCGAAAGATAATATATCGCCACATGTGACTTATCATTTGGACAGAAGGACGATAAATCGCCATATTTTATTTTTAAAGGGTCACAATTTGGGCACGCAGGTCCGTCTTACATTCGGCCATTCGAAACACTAGTCTTTTATTCATCAATTATCTATTGTGCACGTAACATACACGTATAAAAACATTGTCAAATAAATACTGTGAACATAAACAATACATATTACCATGTTATGATGCAGGTAACCTCTTTAGGTCTTGGGTGAGGAACCTTTTTGTCTGCCAAGGGCCATTAAGATATTTATAAAATCAGTCGCGGGCCATGCACAATTATCAACTTTAAAATTAGCCTGCTATAGTCAACATTTAATTAACTTATCCGTAATGCTTTGGCTTGAACAGCTTCTCTTTGTTGAGGCGTTTGATGTTTGCTGATGCTGGTGATGTTGGTGGGGGATTTGTTGATGATTGTTTATAAAGCTCTTAGATGTATTGAACTTCTAAGGAGAAGAAGAAGAAGAAGAAGAAGAAGAAGAAGAAGAAGAAGAAGAAGAAGAAGAAGAAGAAGAAGAAGAAGGGCAGAAATAACAATGGCACACACGGTGCATACATAGATAACTTTCATGAAGTTAAGTTGCTGTTACACATGCTGGGCGTATTGGGCATATGAGGTGTTACCCATAATTTTATAGATCAAGCGGCACTCAGCGGATGGTGTGGTCGATGTCACGCCGGCTGCCTTTACTCCCAAGCCATTTTCTGGTACCAAGTTTACGCTGTTTCGACCAGGAAGCCCAAGTCAACTTAGAAAAAAAAAACGTTCGAAAGCTTCCTGATGCGTATCGAACCAACGGCCACCAATGCGGCAGGCGACCGTCTGGCCACTATCCTACCGCAGCTCGATAGTTTATTGCCATTACATTAATACTATCAAGAAACTTACAGTACCCCAGAAGTCGGAGTGGGTTCGCCTGATGGCGGGAGACACTGGTAATAGAGAAAGCTAAGCTACACGCAAGAATCAGTCCATTGCACTATAATGCGTTCACAAATGTTTGCCCTCATTCTCAATCAATGTTTTTTTGAAAAATATCTGCTGCATTGTTATGAAATTTCACTGCCGTCTTATATCTACTCACACCCAAGGAATATGTCTTTGATAGGCCCAAATTCAACTGAAATCATAGAAATCGGCGAAATTTCTCTGATGTTTTGGCGAAAATGTGTTGAATTCACCTTTACCAACTACTATTTCAGTAATTATTGACGTCACCTCTGAACACCTCCTTTCCAATATGTGATGCCCTTTTCATAAGTAAATTCTCGTGCACCACGGAGAATATTCTCTACTGAATACTGATGTTTCCATGTGAGGATGTAATACATTTCATACTATGCACTTCATCTCTGACCCGTAAATTATATCAATCAATCATGTGCCATGCCGGAAAGAGTGGGCGGTCATGACTCGCCATTTCACTCGATCACCAGCGTCGTGGATCAGCTCAGTGTTCCTGTCTCGTCCATGCCATGTGGCCAAGCCATCCATATATTTTCCTCTCGGTCTTCCTCTTAGTCCGTTCCCTTCGATCTTGCCAGTTGTCACTAGGTTCTCCAATCCATTTCTTCTCGTAACATGTCCAAACAATTTTGACTGTCTAGTCTATGTTCTCTAATCAATTTACGATTTTCATTTGTCTCCTGTAGTACTTGGTCATAGGTTTTTCTGTCTGTCCATGGTATTCTTTGCATTTTTCTCAGAAACCACATTTCATCAGCCATCAGATGTTTTTCAGCTTGACTGCTCATTGTCCAAGTTTCACATCCATACAAAAGAACAGGCTCTATGTATCCCCTCAACACTCTTTTTCTCGTTTCAATTGACATCTTTTTATTGGTCAGAATGTTTTTCATCTTGCTAAAGGCTACTTTCGTCATGGCGATTCTTGTTCTAATCTCTTCAAGGCATCTCCCATCAGATGTTATGACTGTTCCGAGATAATTGTACCGATTCACTTGTTGAAGAATAATCCCATTTACTTGTATATTACATAGTGGTAGTTCGTTCTTCCTAGTGACTGACCATAACCTGTGTCTTCTTACAATTTAATTTCAACCCCAGCTGCTCACTGTGTATAACAACTGAGTCTACTAATTGTTGTAGATCTTGTGCATTGTCTGCAATCAATACTGTATCATCTGCATATCTAATGTTATTGATGTTTTGTCCTCCAATGCTGATTCCATTTATATCTTCTACATTCCTGAAAATATTTTCACTGCATAGGGCAAACAGATCTGGAGACATTACACATCCCTGCCTAACACCTCTCTTAATAGGTTGATATTGTCCCACTTCATTATAAATCCTTATGGCAGCTTGTTGTTTCCAATATATGTTGTGTTTTATATGTTCTTTTATAAGTCTAATGTCTTTCCCATCAATGTGTAGATCTGCAAGCATAAATTACATACCGCATATAAATAAACATTGAGATCGGTTGTTTCAACTCCAGAATACAAATTTGTTTGTTGGGTGTACATAATGAAAAGGTTATATGCTCAATCTCATTATTTTCCCTCAGATGGTTACGGAGTCATGGATTTTTATACTGGGGCAAACATTTGTGACCACACTATAGGAGTAGTAGCACTTGTATGGACTACTACGCTTGAGTACAAAGCGACCGAACGCGAAAAAAAACAAAAAACCTACCTTGACAAAAAACGAATCCAGCCAAACAGAGGGCGCTGAAAACGAATCTGATCATCATGGAGAAAAGGCACAAGTTTGGATTTCGTCGACTCTATCACAAAGTCTCAAAACTGAGAATGAAGTGTCAGGAGCAGCAGTTTATGTAGCAGAGCAATGGCTTGAGGACAATGGAACCTGGTATTTGATTGACGGGACATCCTGGTTGATCACAAGCTGTGCGGGAAGTTATTAGAGAAGCAACATAAGGAGTGTTTAGAAAGATATCGTATGATTATTTATGCATTTGTTTGCGTGTTTCTAATTTTTGCATTAACCCTCTGCAGCTATTAGAGTTCTTAGTTTGTTTGTTTTTAATCACAACCAGTGTACTTGGTTGTGTTTGTTGATGTTGCTGTTGTTATTGTTATTGCTGCTGCTATTGTTGCAGTTATTGATATTGTTACTGTCGCTGTTGTTGTCACTGCTGTTGTTGCTGTTCTTGTTGCTGCTGTTGTTGATGTTACTGTGACTGTCGTCGCTGTTGTTGATTTTTCTGCTGTAGTTATCGCTGTTATTCATGTTGTTGTCGCCGCTGTTGTTGTTGCCTCTGTGGTTGCTGCTGTTCTTGTTGCTACTGGTGTTGCTGTTGCTATGACTGTTGTCGCCGCTATTGCTGATGTTGTTGTTGTTGTTGTTGTCGCTGTTTCTGGTGTGGTTGTTGAGGTTATTGTCGCTATTATTGCTTCTGTTTCTGTTGTCGCTGTTGGTGTTGTCGCTGTGGTTGTTGCAGTTATTGTTGCTGTTGTTATTGCTGTGACTGTTGTCGCTACTGCTGTTGCTAATGCTGCTCATTACTTCGCCTATTCTTTGAAGCCCTTACAGTTAATCGATTGTTGTTTCTTCTCCAATGTGTTTACTGTATTATTGTTGTTGTTGTTGCTGATGCTTGTATTGCTGATGTTTCTAATTGTTGCGTTAACTCTCTTTATCCATAAGCTCGATAACGATGTCCTGTTGACGTTGTAGTTGGGATTTTGTATGCAATTCTGGAGGAGATATGTTAGAGCGTTTCAGGCGAGGAAAGGAAAATTGCTTGATATGGTGGATGTTGGCTATGAATAGGTCAAGAGCGATGGAAACTCCGACAGGTAGATGGGACCATGTAGATCGGGATTTAACTAGAGATTGAAAAATGTTCGGAGCTTGTGTGATTGTGAACAGGCTTATATTTATGGTGACGCTTAAGGAGGAGTCGTCTGTGGCAGTTGTGAACGTCTTTCAGAATATTCCATAGCTGTGCGTCCATGTGGATGATAGACCTGGCTAATGAAGTCGCCTTTTTAGGGGTGTCTGATCGGTCATGCGTCGAAGTACACTTGTTCCTGCAGCGAGGCGCTGTCGTCGTTTGGAGGTGACGGGTTCAAATCCCGGTCGGTAACTATAGGTTTCGGTTATTGTGTTGTCTAGTGCGTCCTGTGGCTCTGCTGTGAAGGGGTTACGAATGCAATTAGTAATCTCACATAACGCGCTCGAAACACAGCTGCGGACCATTTGTAAGCAGACCGCCTTGCGTTGGCTTCCATACAATGGTATGAGTGCCGATCGTTCAGAAAGCTATGGCAAACTACTGAACGCAAACTTGCCCAGGAATCACATATAGCCACAAAATGCTGGAGCTCACTGCTGCGTCCTGTAAAGGATACCCAAATAACTAAAGTGTGTCTTGTAATTCCTGCTTCTTCTGCTTCTGTGGGCGCCAGATCATATAAGTATGTCTGTTTGTGAGCTCCAGGGTAGCAGGCCTGCCCATACGAGAGCTTGGAGGGACACAACTGACACATTTACATACCATCTGATCTACCACTGTCTTCTGAAGAAGACGCTGTCTTGGGTAAAGAAACATGTAATACTTTATTTAATTTAATACCCCCGGAGGGGTGGGGGTGGGGGTTGAATGGTCTCGAGGTAATGTGTCCGCCACGAGTGCTGGAGGTCCCGGGTCCTAGCCCCGGTGAGAGCCGGGATATTTTAACGACTTCTAGTAACAAAATTTCCCCTGGTCTCTGGGTAGTGAGATCGGACACCCATGTGTATTGTTGCGCACGTAAAAAATCCGTTGGCAGTTGGAAATCGAAAAAGAGTAGCCTAACGGCGCTGCCCGGCAACATTTTGAGTTAAAAATCTACCCAAAGCATTTCAGGATCCTCGACCGTGCTACGGAGTTCGTGTACTGAGCTGAGATTCTCTGGACTCAGGCTTGAGTTAGGAGTAGAACGGAGCACCTATGAGTTATGAGTTACACCCGTGTGCCGTGATGTTGATCCGTCGACTAAACTAAATTAACTAAACTAAACAGTTAATGACTACACTGTTTATGTTTTAATTATTAATTAAATTGCCTAATTTCCTGTATTTATTTGGATCTGTCTGTGTTCCTGATGAAGAGTACTATGATCGAAACGTTGATTCGTTGTGGAATAACTTATTTTTCATCTCTTTTGTTTGAAAAGGTGTGGGGGGTGGGGGGTTATTATTATTGAATATTTACCCTGTGATTTACTTCTGTCCGGATTGGAGTTACAACTGTGCAACTGAGCAGAGCAGGGCACTCACTTGTCCTGACAGTCGGAAATGGCTGTCAAAGACAGAGGTTAAAGACCCCCTTGTGGATGTTGAAGGTAAGGGGGAACCACCACAGTATATTCCCAAGTGTTCACTAATATCCACAGTATTAATTATCTGTGGACAGACATGAATGTCTACGCCAGCTGGCAAGGCACTTGGTGATGTTGATGGATTGGAGTTCGTTATAAGATATGTAAATTGTGTCTGTGTTAATTATCTCTCACTTTTTTGCAGGAGTCGCACAGACCTAGCTGTTTTTAGTTTGCATATTGATATATCCGGCTGCGGCCAGCCGTTACTTCTCTTACTATGTTGTTGTTATTGTTGTTGCTGTTGTTGTTGTTGATGATGCTGTTGATGTTGTTGTTGTTGTTGGTGTTGTTGTTGGTGTTGTTGATGATGATGTTGTTGATGATGATGATGTTGTTGATGATATTGTTGATGTTGTTGTTGATGATAATGTTTTTATTGTTGTTGTTGATGTAGTTGATGATGTTGTTAATGATATTGTTGATGTTGTTGATGATGTTGTTGATGATATTGTTGATGATGTTGTTGATGATGATGTTGTTGATGATGTTGTTGATGATATTGTTGATGTTGTTGTTGATGATGATGTTTTTATTGTTGTTGTTGATGTAGTTGATGATGTTGTTAATGATATTGTTGATGTTGTTGATGATGTTGTTGATGATATTGTTGATGTTGTTGTTGATGATGATGTTTTTATTGTTGTTGTTGATGTAGTTGATGATGTTGTTAATGATATTGTTGATGTTGTTGATGATGTTGTTGATGATATTGTTGATGTTGTTGTTGATGATGATGTTTTTATTGTTGTTGTTGATGTAGTTGATGATGTTGTTAATGATATTGTTGATGTTGTTGATGATGTTGTTGATGATATTGTTGATGTTCTTTTTATTGTTGATGATGATGTTGTTGATGATGATGTTGTTGTTGTTGTTGATGATGATGTTGTTGATGATATTGTTGTTGATGATGTTGTTTTTATTGTTGTTTCTGTTGTTGTTGATTTCGTTAATGTTGTTATTGATGATGTTATTGATGATAGTTGTGATGTTGTTGTTGATGATGTTATTAATGTTATTGTTGATGTTTTTGTTGATGATATTGTTATGGATGTTGTTGTTGTTTATGTATTTTTGTTATTGAAGTTATTGTTGTTACTGAATGTGTTGATGATATTGTTGATGTTGTTGTTGATATTGAATTGGTTGATGATATTATTGTTGATCTTGTTGTTGTTGTTGTTGATCTTGTTGTTGATGTTGTTGTTGTTGTTGTTATTGTTATTGAATTTGTTGATGATACTGTTGATGTTGTTGATGATTTTGTTGTTGTTATTGTTGTTGTTGATGATATTGATGCTTTTGAAGTTGTTTTTGTTGGTGTTGATGTTGTTAATGTTATCGATGTTGTTGTTGGTGTTGTTGTTGATGTTGTTGATGATGATGTTGTTGATGATGATGATGTTGTTGATGATATTGTTGATGTTGTTGTTGATGATGATATCTTTATTGTTGTTGTTGATGTAGTTGATGACATTGTTAATGATATTGTTGATGTTGTTGATGATGTTGTTGATGATATTGTTGATGTTGTCGTTGATGATGATGTTTTTATTGTTGTTATTGATGTAGTTGATGATGTTGTTAATGATATTGTTGATGTTGGTGATGATGTTGTTGATGATATTGTTGATGTTCTTTTTATTGTTGATGATGATGTTGTTGATGATGATGTTGCTGTTGTTGATGATGATGTTGTTGATGATATTGTTGTTGATGATGTTGTTTTTATTGTTGTTGCTGTTGTTGTTGATTTTGTTATTGTTGTTATTTCTGATGTTGTTGATGATATTGTTGATGTTGTTGTTGATGATGTTATTAATGTTATTGTTGATGTTGTTGTTGATGATATTGTTATGGATGTTGTTGTTGTTTATGTATTTTTGTTATTGAGGTTATTGTTGTTACTGAATGTGTTGATGATATTGTTGATGTTGTTGTTGTTGATGTTGTTGTGGATGTTGTTGTTGTTTATTTCTTTTTGGTATTGAAGTTATTGTATTTACTGAATGTGTTGATGATATTGGTGATGTTGTTGTTGATATTGAATTGGTTGATGATATTATTGTTGATCTTGTTGTTGTTGTTGTTGATCTTGTTGTTGTTGTTGTTGTTGTTGTTGTTGTTGTTGATGTTGTGGTTGTTATTGAATTTGTTGATAATACTGTTGATGTTGTTGATGATTTTGTTGTTGTTATTGTTGTTGTTGATGATATTGATGTTTTTGAAGTTGTTTTTGTTGGTGTTGATGTTGTTAATGTTATCGATGTTGTTGTTGGTGTTGTTGTTGAATTGTTGGTGTTGTTGATGGTGTTGTTGAGTTGTTGATGTCGTTGATGCTATTTTTGATGATGTTGTCGTTGGTGATCATGTTTTTGTTTTTGATAATGTTGTTGGTATTGATGTTGTTGTTGATGTTTATGATGATGTTATTGTTTTTGTTGATGATCTTGTTGTTACTAATGTTGTAGATGTTGTTCTTGTTGTTAAGTTGTTGATGTTGATGTATTTGATGGTGCTTTTGTTGCTGATGATGATGTTGTTGCTGTTGTTTGTTGTTCTTGTTAATGTTGTTGATGACATTATTGTTTTTGTGTAGGATAGTATTTATGTTATTGTTGATGATTTTGATGATGTTGTTCATGTTGTTTTTATTTATGTTTTTCATGTTGTTGCTGTTGTTGTTGATGATGATGCTGTCGATATTGTTGTTGTTGTTATTATTTTTGTTGAGTTGATGACGTAGTTTATGTTGCTGCTGTTGTTGGTGTTGTATTATATGTTCTTGATGTTTTTGATAATTTTGTTGATGTTGTTGTTGTTGATGATGTTGATGCTATTGCCGCTTAGCACTTGGCCACGAAGAATCTCGTGATCCATACACAACATAAATTTTCTCACTAACGAAGTCAATGGTTCTAACTGACCAAGAACATACAGGACAGACATTTGTGGAAGGACACGATCACCTGTGCCACTCGGCACGGCACATGATGATGATTATGATGATGGTATTGGTGATGGTACTGGTGATGAGACATATAGACGTCATGGAAGTAAAAACAGGAAGTGATTATTATTGCTATAAAGAGGGCGATTATGAAGAGACAAAGCTAGGAGTATGACGGGGACGTGTTGTGTCACTGAATCATTCTCTCTGTATAGCAAAATAATAATGGGCGAGATCAAAGAGAGGCTTAGGATACAAGTTAGGGGGAGTAGAGGGCAGGGAGAGGGGGTATGATATAAACAATATGTGGTGTATCAGAAAGTCTAAACAATCTAATCCCACGGTGAATGTAAACGTAGACGCCACGCACACAAAGTTTTACGATTTATTGTCTAGCATACTTCGCCATAAAGTGAACACAGAGAAATCGCTTCGTATAATGCATGCGTCGAACAATTACTCAAATACATTGATGTCATAGCAATTAGGCAGCTAAAACTGGGGTTCTGCTGACAAACAGATTTTAAAGTGACTCTGTGATTATAAACAGCCATAAAATGCTGGGGTTGACTGCTACGTCCAGTAAAGGATTTACAACTAACTTTAACTTTAACTGTGAAGTTAACATTGGTCCATATTCGAACAGTATCAGATACTGTGCTATGTATTTGAGCTAAAATATGATTCATCCATTCAGTTCATATGATACATAATTCTGCTGTATGCACATGAAGATACCAGGCAATAAATTGTGCAGCCTGCTGTCAGTGGCTTCTGCGTGTAAATCTGCGTTGTGCAGATAACACGGTATTGGTGTCTGAGGGCGCAAGATATCAGCAACATTTGTTGGACATATTAGGAGTTGAGTTATGTTGAGTCAAGGACCGACATTACAACACTCGGGACATTCCCATACATGCCCCGTTCTCATCTGCAACAGCCAGCGAAGAGTCCCAATACTATTGGTACCAGTAACAGTCTGATTATATGTCCGTCTGGCCTTTCCTCTGAGTTTTGAATGTCGGCCAGATCCTCTGGTCACTCTCTGCAGCACCATTCTCTCCCAGTCGTGATGATCTTCCAGTTATTCTGCACTATATACACTATTCCAAAGGGCCCCCACCACATCTGCCTTATCATGTACCAATACCTCACTAAGGAGTGCAGACCCAGCCAGTCTGCTCGTACCCCACCACACTAGCATGTCCTGGAGAAACAACATCCAACATATTCTCGCTATTGTTGATTGTTGAATTGAATCCTGCCACTCTGCATGTCTGTCATCACCTTTCTCATCATAATTTGTCAGTCCGTTACTTCCTCTTCTTCTTCTTCAGCTTTCCGAGCCATTGAGGTTCCTTGCTGCAAATACAATCCGTCTCCATTCGTCTCTCTGGTGGACCTTCTCTTGCCAGTCGTTGATTCCAAGTGCTTGTAGGTCTGTACATGTATTATCTCTCCACCGTCTTCTTGGTCTACCTCGGGGTCTACGGTCATTTATTTCCTGAGTGTAAGCGAGTTTTGTTTCCCTATTATCTTCCATTCTTTCTATCATCCGTTACAACCATTACAATTACGACATGCGTGTGCTGTTTGTTCTCAAGCTAAAGGAACGCAGCTGTGACTGCCTCCACCTCCATTCTCAGACTAGATGTTGTGGTATCATATGCCATGCTCTCCTGCACCAAACACGTCCACCAACTTTCGCCACAAACCCGCAGGTACCTCTTTTACCTCTTAGCACAGAACCATCTGTGTAGATGATTACATCGCCTGGGCGCGAATTGTAGTGGATTAATTGTTGCACTTCCTATCCAGTGCTTCCTACCGGTCAACCCGAGTCTTCCTGATCCAATGTTATTATGACCCTGTAAAGGTCTAATTTTTTCCCGCTGGCATTCTGACCCACTCTTCTCCTCTCCCAATGTTCGCAAGCATGCACACTTCTCTGTGTCCTGTGTCTGAGCAATCCATGATTTGCCTCTGACATTCTCTGGTCCTATTATAGTAATAGAAAGTAGGATAGGAACTTTCTTTGAATATCAAGAGAAAAAAAAACAAAAAAACAAAAAAACAATGGGCACATCAAAGGAACATATATCAGTTATAGGTACGTCTATGTATTTTTTTTTTTTAGCATATCCTTTACAGGACTTAGCTGTCAACACCAGCATCTTTCAGCTGTATGGTGATCTCTTGGCAAGATTACGCTCAGTAGTTTGCCATTGCTTTCTGAGCGGCCGGCTCACATACCCCGTAAGTTACCGATGCGATTCGAACCACTGCTGATTTGAACCGTCATCACGTTACCGGCGAGAGTATACGAGATTACGGAGAAAAGTCATAACCTCTAAGCCACGAAGCCGACACGTCTATGTATAGAGGCATACATATACACAAGCATGCATGCCAACAGGCATATAGGGAGACAATCAGAAAGACAGACATGCAGACTGACAGACAAAGAGGCAGACTGATAGCCTAGCAAATCTGCCTACGGGCTGACACACAGAAAGACAAAAAAGATAAAGACACACAGATAAACATATATAAATCTCCATCATTTGTCTTTCACAAATGAGTCAAGAATCGACACCACATCATTCCTTCATTCATTCAGTAGCATGTCCTTTGCAGAACCTCGCTCCCATAACAACCTTCTGGAAAACTTCTTGGTCACAAGCAAGATGTCCCGTGTCCGATACACCCATCTGGTGATCATCTGCCACATTCCTGCACCCATCTTCTCTTTTGCCTTCCTCTTCCTTTCTTCCCGGGCATGATTGTTCTCTTCAAAATTTCATGACGTTACAAGTGACCAAAATATTTCAATTTTCTTTGTTTTATCGTCTTTAGTAGCCACCCTTATTCAATATGTTTGATTCTCAGTTACGTTTTATTTTCTTTAAAAAAAAAAAACCCTATTTTTTTAAAATTTTTTTACAAACATTAAACCAGGCAAGCGTTTGACCACGATCTCACCTACTGGGAAGCGACGATGTGGTCAAAGCTGTATCACGCTTGCTTGTTTACTTTAGTTTTTAAAAAAAATAGTGAGTGGCGCGGCAGGAAATATTATTTCTGAAATTTGGCACGCCTGCTGAAAAGGTTGGCCACACCTGCTTTAGACCTAAGTCTCATGTCTTTTCATTGTGCCAACGGTCTCGGGCAGAGGAACGCAATTGGGAGTGTACAAGTCTTATCATGGTACTAGGAAATACAACCTAAAGATCCAAAGTCTTGGTCGGCAACTATTCTAGGATTAGAGCTCCGACAGGCGGACAGTTAGACTGTTCTGCAGCGTCTCTTGTTCCGGATGTATTGGTGTTACTTTTCCTCTGGAGTAAATTAGGCAGGCCGAGAGAGGGATCATGCTGCATGGACAACACATGATCTCTACAATTCAGCCCGGGCTTTGTGCTATGGAGAGGTTATTATGCCTTTCGCTTGAAGCACAAGATACCAAACTTTCGTTTGGCAAAGTGCCAGTAGTACCATTCTTGACCAAATAGAACCAGAGAAGAGACCGCCTATGTAAACGACGGACAGAGGGGATAGCTGAGTCCATGGGAATCTCGATACATGAAGCCCATACACGGGTACACTCCTATTGTTTATGTTTCACTTCGATACCGCAAGGTAGAAGAATGAACAAGATGTGATGAGATAAGAATATTCTGTACTCCCCCGTTTTCATTTGTATATCACTTACATGACGTTGCAGTCAACACCAACATTTTTCAGCTGCTGTTGATGTACTAGGGAAGATCGCGCTCAGTAGTTTCCGTTGCTTTCTGGGCTCACATAACCCGTAAGTTACCAACGCGGCTTACACCCCTTATGGGTCCAGAAAAATGACGAACAGTTGAGTATATATACTTCTTCTTCTTCTTATGCGTTCGTCCGTAATTGCGTTGTACCTGTTTACAGCAGAGCTGCGACCTTACGGCCGACGCATCCAACTTCTTCAGGCATTTGTTGGCCGGGTTACCTTCCCGGGGAGTATATATACAATCTGCCCATTCTCATCTTAGTAATTAATTATCATTTTTGATGGTAGAGTCTTGCGAATGCTGTTAAATGTATTGAGTACCGCATTCTGTTTTGTTAAATCATAAAGAGAAACACACAATTGAAAGACTATATATATGTTTATTAGTGGATGAACGATGTCACAAGTATAACAGCCCGGCCAGAATGACGACAATGGTGTTACAATAGTGGCAGCTTGTTACTAGCGTGGCAGCCATGTTACATTTGTACAACTATATTTAGGGTTGTTTATGGGGTCGCGGTCGTTGCTTTTAGAGTCCCACATGGTTCAGGAACATTAAAAGGATAGTCACACTGCACGCCATCGAACAGCAAATCTGGAAAATACAATCGTATACATATAGTAGTTTTAACTTAGTCAGTGCCAAACAAAAAGTCTATTTTTGTCCAAACATTGTACTCAATCAAATGAACAAGTATTATAATGGGAATGCCAATTCACTGAGCATTGAAGCTACGGAAAATATCACGAAACGAAACAAATAACACGGTGATCTACTATGGCGATATATCGTTCTTCTGTCCAAAGGGAAGGTCACATTTAGCGATATATTATTCTTCGGCACTCAGTTAATGCATATATAGGTTTTATTTTTAACGACTGTGCAGTGTTTGAAAATATTGCCGGTCCAAGTTTTGTATTCACCCTCTGTGAAGTTCATGCAACATAATAGGTAAATACAAAACTTAGACTGGCAATATTTTCATACACTTTTTTTTGTTTGAATAACGAAGACACAAATAATAGATTGCACGATTTATTGCCTGGCATATTTCGCTGCATCTCGTCAGGTCAATCAATCAATCATGTGCCATGCTGGAAAGCGTGAGCGGTCATGATTCGCCATTTCACTAGATCACCAGAGTCATGGATCAGCTCAGTGTTCCTGTCTCGTCCATTCCATGTGGCCAAACCATCCATTTATTTTCCTCTCGGTCTTCTTATTTTTGTCTGTTCCCTTCGATCTTGCCAGTTGTCACTAAGCTCCCCAATCCATTTTTTCTCATAACATGCTCAAAAATTTTTGACTGTCTACGTCTAATTTCTCTAATAAATTTACGAGCTTCATTTGTCTCCTGTAGTACTTGGTCATTGGGTTTTCTATCTGTCCATGGTATTCTTTGCATTTTCCTCAGAAACCACATTTCTGCTGCCATCAGATGTTTTTCAGCCTGACTGCACATTGTCCAAGTTTCAAATCCATACAAAAGTACAGGCTCTATGTATCCCCTCAACACTCTTTTTCTCGTTTCAAGTGACATATTTTTATTGGTCAGAATATTTTTCATCTTGCTTAAAGGCTACTTTCGCCATGGCGATTCTTGTTCTAATCTCTTCAGAGGCATCTCCCATCATATGTTATGACTGTTTCTAGATAAATGTATCTATTCACTTGTTGAAGAATATTCCCATTTACATGTATATTATATTGTGGTACTTCGTTCTTCCTAGTGACGACCATAACCTGTGTCCTTTTACAATTTAATTATAACCCCTCGTCAGGTACATACTGCAAAATTCACACAACATAAAGTAAATTAACTATATAAATCCTTCAAGCTGAAATATACACATGTTTACACAGTAATGTCAATTGTCTACCATGGTAATTTAAAGCTGACTAGCATGTCTTTCTGTTTGCACAAATCTGGCTTGCTTTGATTGATCATTATTGCTTCTGCAAACTTTAACAAGCGAGTATTTTGTGTGTTAAACAACACGCTAAAGGCAATGTTTTTTTCCAATCACATAGCCACTTTCGAGAATGTGCCTGCCAACTGAAGACGCGGGGAGCTTCCAGTGTGTTGGCCCCACTAGGCTCGCATCGCCTGTGTGTCATATCTTGTCGACCCATTGAGGTATGTGTTCTGACAATCTTTTGTTCAGCTGTCTCTCTTCAGGATTTATAAAGCGCCAATGTCAACAGCCCAAACCAAAACCAGACGAAACTACAGTCCATAAACTCAAGATATTCATCCAGCTAACCTTTCGAGGGTATGACGTAATGCAACGTCTACAAGACCGGCTTACTATAGCAGCAGGCCGAACATTCTGTGCTGCAACTCCAGTCATTAGGTATAGAACCACACCTATTCCCTCACCAACAGTAAAAGAGCCTGTTCCTCTGTACGCCAAAAACAATTGTATTTACCAATTCACATGTACATGCCAGGATTTCTACATCGGTAGAACAGAGAGCAATCATCACACAGTCCTACACATTACAATGATCCTCACACAATCCTAAACATCACAATTATCCTCACACAATCCTACACATTATAATGATCCTCCAACACACCCTACACACCACTCAACAGACATACAGTCTTACTTCCTGGACAATAAATGTGAGTGTTGTTCGCGAAGACACCGTCCTTGCAATGGTAAAACGACTGGCAGTTTGGCGAAGGGCGATAACCAGTGCCGCTACAGGTTCCGGAAGTCCCGCAGATAGTATTTCCGGTTCCAATTCTGAAATAAGAGCAACATTCATGTTCCAAGTTAGATTGCGTGTCATTTATGGTTTAACGGAATGTACCATCAACCCTAGCAGTTTTGTCTGTTTGTGATTTACTATGCAAGTTTGCGTTCAGTGATTTGCCACTATGTTCTGGCTGCGGAGATGTGATTTCATAGAAGAGTAATGCGATCGAAATAGACGGATAGACAGGGGGGCCACTATTGTAATGGGAATGATAATTTAAAGGCCCAAGCACACAATAATCAATGTACTGCTATCTCCAGAAAGCACGAGATAGATCAAGATAAAATGTGTGTGTGTGTATGTGTGTGAGAGAGAGAGAGAGAGAGAGAGAGAGAGAGAGAGAGAGAGAGAGAGAGAGAGAGAGAGAGAGAGAGAAAGAGAGATAAGAGAGAGAGAGAGAGGGAGGGAGAGAGAGGGAAGGAGAGAGATTGAGATAGATAGAGAGAGAGAGAGAGAGAGAGAGAGAGAGAGAGAGAGAGAGAGAGAGAGAGAGAGAGACGGACAGGTGTAACATGCGTTCCGCTTGTGGAGGTGGAAATGAAGCATATGCAAGGAATGTGTGTTTACATGCACTATGCCATAAATGTCATATTATCATAAATATATATGTATGTATTTGTTTTATTCACACGTGTGACACTTAACACTAACAAATGGCAACGCTCTGCGATATACACAAACAAAAGAAACACACATTACACCGTGTAAATTGCTTTGTGCGAAATAAACGTGGGAGGAAAAAAACAAGTTAACTGACAAAGATAACTGGTTAATTATATCACAAGAAGACGGCCCACGTTCTTCAGGCGTGTGATAAGACAAGGAAAGGTAGAGTATGTCACCACAGCAGTAAAGTTGGAGTGGAAGAAGGGCAGAGGGAGATCAAGAGAGAAAATGCTGGACAGCGTGAATATCGTCTTATGGATGAACATCAGTATCAGAAATTATTGGCAGCACACGAGACATGTCAGCACACCGAGGCATGACAGCACACGAGACATGACAGCACACGAGAAATGGCAGCACACGAGACATGGCAGCACACGAGATAGAAGGCTGTGGACAGACAAGATCATCAACATCTATAAGAAGAAGAAAAAAATTACCATTTTCTTTCTGAACTTGTACCATCGAAATCAACGCAAAGCTATCTGCTTCCAAATTGTCCGCAGCAGATTTCGAAACATCGACTCGGTATGTCTAAGACATAGATAATACATAAAAGTTCCTCATCTGTATGTGTCTTGTGAATTGGACACTTGTTTCATGAAATACGTGTGTATGATTCCAACAAATCAACTGAACCCGAAATGTGGTTTTGATTAAAGTACTAAAATCGAGACAGTCGAGCTCATCGCACCGGGTGTTACCCCATTTGACTCTATCTGTCCCAGGTCTCTCTCAGCAAGAGGGTCGCACACAGCACGAATTCCGTAGCTCTTATTGTAACCCCCAGAAGTTTCTGGAAAAAGAAGACCTTAGTGCTTTCCCTGTTGCCAGTCTCCATCGCCATCAGGCGAACATACTCCGATTTCTGAGGTACTTGTAATTTACGTCCTTATTTTTCTGTATGGCAGTGAATTATGGGACGTGAATGGATACATTAGAAAAAGCTAGGAAACAACAGAGATGTGGTTCCTGAGACACATGTAAATACCCTGAGCTGCAAGAGTAACCAATAACGATTGCCTGGAAGAGGTTAATGAAAGTAAAACATTATTCACGACTATAAGGAAGCGACTAACAGCATTTTTTGGTCAAGTAATGAGAAGAGAGGCATTGGAAAATATTGCGACACTGGAAAGATAATTGGGAGAAGTGGCAGAGGCAGACCGAGAGAAATGATGCTGGATGAATTGAGACGACGGCATGAAGCAATATAACCAGCAAAGTAATCCAAAAACACCAAAGACCGAGATCTGTAGAGGGACATGAACGCCTACGCCAGTTGGCATGGCACATAAGGATGATAATAAAGTGACATCTTTATCGTGAGACTTGGAAGAAAAGAAGCAAAAGTATCGTCTTGAAACACCGACCCACCAGACCCACGACTAACTGTCTTGTAAGAGTTAAAGCAAGACAGCTTTATCCTCAGGCCTGGAAGAAACGAAACAAAAGAATCGTCTTGAAACAGCAAACCTCCCCCCCCCCCAAAAAAAAACAAACAAACCCACGACCAACTGTCTTGTAAGAACTAAAACAAGGAATCCTTATCCACAAACCCGGAAGAAACAAAACTAAAGACACAAACTACTCACGGTTTACAAGTCAAGGAATCCCTCTCCAGGACCGTCCCATCCGGACAAGTCACCACGACTGGTTTTTGGTTCGAGCAGTTCTTGTATCCGTAGCAATAGATTCTGACCACCTTCCCATCAGCCACTCCTGTGCACGGATTATCCTCCCAGGCATCTGAAAGTAGCATAGCCCGTTAAAAAAAAATCTTTTATTGGTACCTGGGTATCCCCTGAGTCATGCTGTCTCTAATTTATCACACTTAGGGACGTGGTCAAAATGGTAAGAGCGCTCCCCCTTACATTTCCGGTGCATTGATAGCGAGGTAGCCGTTTCAACCCCTACACCGGCAATAAGCTGGTCTTAAACGTCGACCTCTCGCTCAGAAACCAAAAGCAAACCTCTGAACGTTCGAAAATTAACCTGTGGTTGATCGCAAATGACCCTAAAAAAAGTGGGTAGGGATTCGGAGCACGGTGTGGCAACTCCGCAACACCGGCAGAATCCACATGCCCACATTCCAGAAACACTAGTAACAGTACACGATTTGCCAGCTCTGTAACAAAGGGTTACCAACACAATTCGATGGGTGGTTGGGTAGGTGTGTCCCCTATCAAAGGAGAAGCAAGGTGCCTCCTTCCGTCCGCTAGGCGTGGGACACCCTTGGGCAAGGTGGAGTACCCGTTTAACCTCCCGATTAGGGTTACGTGAAGCCATGGGTGCAGGTGCTGGATGAAGTTGAGGAGCAGCCGACAGATAGTTGTAGGTTATGGACTCCAGCTTCACGACGGTAGGCAGAGGATCTCTTTTTTTTGGGGGGGGGGGGGAGGAGACAATGGTTACGGTCATTGACCAGTATGGTCACTGCTAAGAAGCAAAGCAATGGCAAACTACATTCTTTACCGATGCCAAGAAAAGTATGTTTTACGGTCTCATCGCAGCTGAAAAACATCCGATGACTGTGGAAATATGGTTTCTGAGGAAAATGCAAAGAATACCATGAAAAACCAATGATCAAGTCCTTCAAGAAACAAATGAAGATCGTAAACTGATTTGAGGCATTAGACGTAGACAGTCAAAAGTTTTTGGGCATGTCTTCCGGTATAATGGCGACGCGATGACTCGTTGTTCTGGGGGGAGACGCTGTTCAGTGTTTTTCTGTGGATTCCCTTTGGAAATTCCCGTGAAATTCGTGTGGATAGTGTTTTTCCTTTGGATTATGTGATGTTATTTCGTTTTTCGTTAATTGGAAGTGTTCAAAAGAAGCCACGGAAGGCAGGCGGTGGATGAAATTATGAGGGCAGCCGACGGATATTTGTTGGTTATGGTCTCGAGTTTCGCGACGGCAAGCTTTCTCTCTTTCGAGAGACAATGATTGCGGTCATCCGGCCAGTATGGTCACTGCCATAGAGGAAAGCAACGGCAAACTACCTCTTTGAAATTGCCTAGTTTATTATGATTCGCTTAAAGACTGATCATCGCAAGACAAGGACAGAGACATTAAAATTAGGAACATGGAACGTTAGGACGTTAAACAACGACGGAAAATTAGAGAACATAACACAAGAAATTCAAAGAGAAAAAATTAATATATTAGGTATGTGCGAAACGAGATGGACAGGAGCAGGCATCAAGATACATAAAGATTTTAAGATTATTTATTCTGGAGGTGAGGATCGACATAGGGGAGTGGCAATAATTTTGGACCGGAAAACATCAACGTCTGTTCAGGGATATTGGGCCGTGTCGGACAGAGTTCTACTAGTTAAATTGAGTGGCAGACCTTTTAACATAAATGTTATTCAAGTATATGCCCCAACAGGATAGTCCAGTGAAGATAGTGTAGAGGAATTTTATAATGACATAGAGTCTGCCTTAAAGAAATGTCAAAATTCAGAAATAAACATCATAATAGGGGACTTCAATGCAAAAGTAGGAAATCAAGGGGATAGATACACAGTAGGAAACTATGGTTTAGGAGAGAGAAATGAAAGAGGATACAGACTAGTAGAGTGGGCAAAAGAACAGGAAATGATTGTAGGAAACACCTGGTTCAAGCAACACCCTAGAAGATTATGGACCTGGAGGAGTCCTGATAGTTCCCAGTGCTGATTGTTATAGTGACCACAGATTACTCACATGAACATTGAGGATAAAGTTGAAGAAAGTCAAGTATACATCAGGGAGCACTAAATATGATTTGTGTACATTGAGTAATGACAAGGAAATACAAAACAAATTCAACATAGAAGTACAGAACAGATTTGAAATATTGTCTGATCTAGAGATCCTATTCCAGGATGTGGATGATCAATGGGAAATGTTAAAGAATTCAATCAATGTGGCTTGCAGAAACAACTATTCCAAAATTAAAGAAGGTGGGTCGTAAGAAATGGATGACTGAGGAAATTTTACACTTAATGGGAACAAGAAGACTCAACAAAAATAATCCTGCCAAATATGAAGAAATTCACAGACAAGTCAGAATATTATGTAGGAAGGCAAAAGAATCATGGCTTGAGGAAAAGTGCTTAGAAATTGAAAAACAACACAACAGTCAAAATACCAAATTAGTGCACAAAAGAATTCAGGAACTTATTAATAAAAGAACAAGTACATCAACAGGCTGTCTAAAAACTAAAGATGGCAAAATCATAATAGAAAAAGATCAGATTCTACATGTATGGACAGATTATGTGAAAGACCTGTATAATGATAACAGAGATGAACAGTATGCTATTAGATTTAATAATGAAGGACCAGCAATTTTAAAGATGGAGGTTCAAAATGTTCTTAAGCATATGAAAGCTGGCAAGGCCCCCGGTGCAGATAACATCACAACAGAAATGATTAAAGCTTTAGAAGAATTTGGTCTAGAGCAAGTCACTAGACTGCTGAACACATTATATGATACTGGAGATATACCTTCTGAATTATGTAATTCTGTATTTATTGCAATCCCAAAGAAATCAGGAACCTTAGAATGTGATCAACATAGAACAATTAGTATAATGAGTCACATCACAAAGATTTTGTTACGAATTATCATGCAAAGAGTGAGGAAGAAAATACAACCTGAAATAGGGGAAGAACAATGTGGTTTTGTAGAAGGAAAGGGTACAGTAAATGCTGTGTATATGCTGCGAACAGTTATTGAACGTGCTTTAGAAGTAAACAAGGATATACATCTTTGCTTTATTGACTACACAAAGGCTTTTGATAGAGTTAGACATGTCAACATTGTGGATATGCTTGCAGATCTACAAATTGATGGGAAAGACATTAGACTTATAAAAAACATATATTGGAAACAACAAGCTGCCATAAGGATTGATAATGAAGTAGGACAATACCAACCTATTAAGAGAGGTGTTAGGCAGGGATGTGTAATGTCTCCAGATCTTTTTTCCCTATACAGTGAAAATATTTTCAGAAATGTAGAAGACCTAAATGGAATCAGCATTGGAGGACGAAACATAAATAACATTAGATATGCAGATGATACAGTATTGATTGCAGACAATGCACAGGATCTGCAACAATTAGTAGACGCTGTAGTCGTACACAGTGAGCAGCTGGGGTTGGAATTAAATTGTAGGAAGACACAGGTTATGGTCGTCACTAGGAAGAACGAAGTACCACAATGTAATATACAAGTAAATGGGAATATTCTTCAACAAGTGAATCGGTTCAATTATCTCGGAACAGTCATAACATCTGATGGCAGATGCCTTGAAGAGATTAGAACAAGAATCGCCATTGCGAAAGTAGCCTTTAGCAAGATGAAAAACATTCTGACCAATAAAATGATGTCAATTGAAACGAGAAAAAGAGTGTTGAGGGGATACATAGAGCCTGTTCTTTTGTATGGATGTGAAACTTGGACAATGTGCAGTCAAGCATGAAAAACATCTGATGGCTGCAGAAATGTGGTTTCTGAGGAAAATGCAAAGAATACCATGGACAGATAGAAAAACCAATGACCAAGTACTACAAGAGACAAATGAAAATCGTAGATTGATTAGAGAAATTAGACGTAGACAGTCAAAATTTTTTGGACATGTTATGAGAAGAAATGGACTGGAGAACTTAGTGACAGCTGGCAAGATCGAAGGGAACAGACCAAGAGGAAGACCGAGAGGAAAATACCTGGATGGCTTGGCCACATGGCATGGACGAGACAGGAACAATGAGCTGATCCACGACTCTGGTGATCGAGTGAAATGGCGAATCATGACCGCCCACGCTTTCCGGCATGGCACATGATTGATTGATTGATTATGAGAAGAAATGACTTGGAGAACTTGGTGACAGCTGACAAGATCGAAGGGAAGGGACCAAGGGGAAGACCGAGAAGTAAATACCTGGATGGCTTGGCCACGTGGCATGGTCGAGACAGGAACACGGAGCTGATCCACGACTCTGGTGATCGAGTGAGATGGCGAAACACGACCGCCCACGCTTATCGGCAAGTCACATGATGAATGTATGGAGCGCAATCCGTAATTCCCGCACTACCGCGTTCGAAACACAGCTACGGGATATTTAGCAACAGACCTCTTTGCTTTGGTTTCCACGCGATGGTGTGAGTGTCGGTCGCTCAGCCTGTAACTACTGTATGTAAACTTGCCCAAGAATGATAACAGCCCTCAAAAATGCTGGAGCTGACCGCGACATCCTGTAAAGGATATGCAACGAACTAGGTTTTTCTATGTAAAAGTTTGCTTTTTGCGGTGGCCTAACGGTGTGCTTTTTCCGACTTCCCAAAAAAGCCGGTCCTCCTAGGATTTTGCTCTTTTATTAGAGACTGCGGCTCCAAATGTTGCTGTATGTAGCCGGGGCGCAGTGTTTGGGGTGAGCGCCCAACATTGCTTAAATACCCCAATGGCTCGTGAATACATAACCTATGCAGCAAAAGTCCAACTCCTGGCCTTCACGTGGCGGATCTGTTTTTACTAACAGGAGGAGGGGCGACGGCGAGTTTCTTTCGCTGAAAAATAACCATTATGCTCTAGATGTGTATGCACGTACATGCATGCGCAGACACATCTAAACTCGAGTGAGACCACAGTCTGCTCTAGCAAAGGAAACGGTGCTGAAGACGGAGGCAACCAGCCAGGAGGCGCACAACAGAAATCAGGATGCCACGCAATTACGCAAAAGCGAACGAAAGAAGAAGAATAATAATTAGAGACTGCCAGACGTCAGATCCACTACATCAACTTCAGATTTGGGGTAGTAGGAAGAGGACAATATCACGCATTTAGTGTGTCTGTTGTTGTTGTTGTTGTTGTTTCTGCGTTTAAAAAGGTTGTGTTTTAACCGTCAAGGGAATGTTGATATTAACTGATTCAGTGTCGAAAAATAATATATCGCCATATGTGACCACCCATTTGGACAGAAAGACGATATATCGCCATACTAGGGTCATCATAGTATTTGTTTTGTTTCATAATATCTTACGCAATTACAAGAATGGAAATTACATTATAAAACTTGTTCATTTGATTGGGTACCAATCAATCAATCAATCAATCAATCAATCAATCAATCAATCAGGTGCCGTCTCCACAATGAAGGTTGGCTGCAATGGATCTCCAACACTGTGTGTCTTTCGCCTTCACTGTAAATTCTGTCAGACTGATCTTCGTCCATTTCTTGATGTTATCTTCCCACTTGTATCGTTGTCTACCTCTTAATCGCTTCCCCTCAACCTTGCCCTCCAGCATGTTGTTATTTTAAAAAATTATCTTTTTTTTAAATAAGAGTGTTATGTCTTTTAACGTGGCCGAAATATATTTCACTTGCCTCTATTTTATTTCTTTAATCAACTCTCTTTTCATTCCTAGTTTTTCTAGAACCTCTGTATTTGATTGTTTCTGTTTCCACGAAATACGACATTTTCTTCTGTAAACTCACATCTCCGGGACATCTATTCGACTTTCTAGTTGCTTGTGCAATGTCCAGGCTTCCGCGCCATACAGTAGTGTTGAATATACATAACATTTGACATATTACGTATTGGGTACCATGTTTAGTCCAAACCTACTTTTTGTTTGCTACTGAATCAGTTCATATATTGCGTTTTAATATTATTAAATTTTATAATTTCATGGTTTTCTTTAGATATGTTTGTGTTGATCCCGATGAAGATTGGTATAATAAAATGTTGTACTTTGTGTCATAGTATACTTTTTATTATTTTGTTATTTATTTGCATATTTTTAATCCTCCCCCCATCTTTTTTCTTACCCGACTTAGCCCCTAGCGATTTCCACCTTTTTCGTCCACTGAAAACCAACCTTGGCAAGAGACATTTCGCCAATGACGCCGAAGTTGAATGTGAAGTGAAAACGTTGTTTAGAAAACAGAGCACGCAGTTCTATGCAGCCGGTTTGGGAGGACTGATAAAACGATGGGATAGGTGCATCATGTTGGTGGAAATTATGTTGAGAAATAAAGGGACAATGTATGTATAAAATAAACTGGTTTAAAGTTGTTATCATATTTAGTTATTTTTCTACAGCCACTTGTGACTTACTTATTTACTTCCCCTCGTAGATCAGGCACTGAGCATGTGAGACGTCAGATGGTGCATGATTATGAAATGACCATGTGTTCACGTGAATCCATTGTTGACTAACATTTACCGCGCGAATTGGTCTGATCGGTCACATTCGCTACCGCTAGTTAGTCGACAGATCATCCTCATTGCACATGGAATCATTCAGTCCATAAATGCTCGGATCCCCTCATCAGCAAATCCCGCAGCGTGTAGCGGCTAACGACACCAGTTCTGTGTTGGTTTATCAATTTCTTTAGGCTTCCTGTGTGGTGTTCTCGTTTGGCCACACCTCTTTCAATTTGCTGTTCTCGCAGTCTGAAGATGGTTTTAGATTCGCAGTCATCACTTGGTTCTCGCAGAAGTCTTACTTCTCGTAGAGCATTCAGAATGTCAGCCTGGTCCATGGCGCGTCCACCCTCCACATTGGCCTTTTCTGAGAGCTTGTCAGCCCGCTCATTTCCTTGTACTCCCGCATGCTCTGGCACGAAGATGAAACTAATCTTTGTCAGCCGAGACCACTCCAGAGACAGCAACCCTCCCTTCGGATCCACACCGTCTCTACCCTCTTGAGCATGCTCATTAAGTCGCTAAGGAAACATGCCCTATTGAATGCCTATGTCTTGAGCCATGTTATTGCTTTACTTACTGCCATGACTTCCATAGTCAGACTACTTGTGGTATCCACAAAAACACCAGAGTCCTTCCTCCTTCACAATTCTCCCTCCGGCCTGCATGAGCTTCTCACATGTCGGACGACTGACCCATCTGTGTAAATGACAGCGTCACCGTCTAACGAATTCTCGAAAATTAACGCTTGTACTTCCGCCTCCATAGCAGCCGGATTTTCTTGTCTGCGTTTTCTGTCTAGCTGGATACAAACTGAAAAGGACGTACATAAATCTTTTGGCACTTGTACCCACTCCTTGCCGGTCTGCAAGAAACATGTCACTAGTCCCGAATAGAACAGTTGGAAATATTGGTTCCAATTACTGTCTGCAAGTCCATGCTATGAAGTCCCAAAAAAGTAGGACGAACTAACGAACGAACTTTATTTTCAAAGGGTCACAAATTGGGCACGTAAACCTGTCTTACATTCACCCATTCGAAACATTAGTCTTTCATTCATTAATTATCTATTGTGCATGTAACATACACATAGAAAAAAAAACATTGTCAAATGAATGCTGTGAACATAAACAATACATATTACCATGTTATGAGACAGGCAACCTCTTTAGGACTGGGGTGGGGAACCTTTTTTGTCTGCCAAGGGCCATTAGGATATTTATAAAATCAATCGCGGGCCATATAAAATTACCAGCTTTAAAATTAGCCTGCTATATTAAACATTAAATCAACTTATCCCAAATGTTTTGGCTTGAACTGCTTCTCTTTGTTGAGACGTTTGATGTTTGCTGATGTTGATGATGTTGCTGCTGGATTTATTGATGATTGTTTATACAGCTCCTAGTTTTATTGAATATTGAACTTCTAAGAAGAAAAAGGAGGAGCAGAAGCATTAGCAGTAGTTGTAATAGTAAATAGTAGTAGATGTAGAAGAAGACGAAAAAGAAGACGAAGAAGAAGAAGAAGAAGATAAAGCGGCACTCAGTGGATCATGTGGTCGATATCACGCCGGCTGCCTTTACTCCCAAGACATTTCCTGGTACACATTTTAGGCTGTTTCGATCAGCAAGCCCAGGTCAACTCAAAATAAAAAAGGAAACATTCGAAAGCTTCCTGTATCGAACCAACAACCACCAATACGGCAGGCGACAGTCTGGCCACTATCCTTCCGCAGCTCCGTAGTTTATTGTCATTATATTATTAGTATCAAGAAACCCACAGTACCTCAGAAGTCGGAGTGGGTTCGCCTGATGGCGGTAGACACTGGTAATAGAGAAAGTTAATCTACACGCAAAAAATTAGACCATTGCACTATAGTGCGTTCACAAATGTTTGCCCTCATTCTCGTTCAATGTTTTTCGAAAAAAATATGTTGCATTGTTATGAAATTTTCACTGCCGTCTTATATCTACTCACACCCAAGGAATATATCTTTGACAGGTCCAAATGCAACTGAAATCATGGAAAGCGGCGAAATGTATCTGATATTTTAGCGAAAATGTATTGGATTCACGTTTACAAACTTGTTTTTCAGTAATTATTGACGTCACCTCTGAACACCCCTGTTCCAATATGAGATGTGCATCTCATAAGTAAATTCCCGTGCACCACGGAGAATATTCCTTATTGAACACTGATGTTTCCATCTGAGGATGTAATGTATTTCATAATATGCACTTCATCTCTGACCCGTAAATTATATACCGCATCTACGCTTGAGTACACAGCGACCGAAAGCAACAATAAAAAAACAAACAAACCTACCTTGACAAAAAACCAACCCAGCCAAAAAGAGAGCGCTGAAAACGATTCTGATCATCGTAGAGTAAAGGCAGGCGTTCGGATTTCGTCGACTCTATCACAAAGCCTGAAAACTGAGAATGAAGTGTCCGGAGCAGCAGTTTATGTAGCAGAGCAATGGCTTGAGGACAATGGAACCTGGTATTTGATTGACGGGACATCCTGGTTGATCGCAAGCTGTGCGGAAAGTTATTAGAGAAACAACTTAGGGAGTGTTTAGAAAGATATTGTATGATTATTTATGTATTTTTTTTGCGTGTTTCTAATTGTTGCATTAACCCTCTGCAGCCATTAGAGTTCTTAGTTTGTTTGTAATCACAACCAGTGTACTTTATTGCTTTTGTTGCCGTTGCTGTTGCTGCTGTTGCTATTGCTGTTGTTTATTATTGCTGCTGCTGTTGTTGAATGTTATTGATGTTGTTACTGTCGCTGTTGTTGTCACTGCTGTTGTTGCTATTCTTGTTGCTCCCTGTTGTTGATGTTGCTGTTATTGTCGTCGCTGTTGTTGATTTTTCTGCTGTAGTTATGGCTGTTATTGATGGTGTTGTAGTCGCTTGTTGTTGCCTCTGTGGTTGCTGCTGTTCTTATTGCTACTGGTATTTCTGTTGCTATGAGTGTTGTCGCCGCTATTGTTGTTGTTTCTGCTGTGGTTGTTGAGGCTATTGTAGCTATTATTGCTGCTGTTTCTGTTGTCGCTGTTGTTGCTGTCGCTGTGGCTGTTGCAGTTATTGTTGCTGCTATTGTTGCTGTGACTGTTGTCGCTGCTGCTGTTGCTGATGCTGCTAATTACTTTGCTTGCTTTTTGAAGCTCTTACAGTTAATCGATTGTTGTGTCTACTCCAATGTATTTACTGTATTGTTGTTGTTGTTACTGCAGCTTGTATTGCTGATGTTTCCAATTGTTGCGTTAACTCTCTGCAGCTCTTACAGTTGTAATTTTATTCTTTTTCTGTCTCAAGTAGTCTACTTTTTTGTTACACAATGTTGTGTATGTTGCAATATTGTCAACACATAAAAACAATTAGGTGTGTGTAACTCCTGCTAAAAAGTGAGACATAATAAATAAAGACAGACACAGTGTAATTACTTTACAGGGACCTCCAATCCGGCAAACGTAAACATATAAATGATTTAAAAAAATGATAAAAATAATATATACCACTGTCATATGGTAAATGACAAGCGTTTAGAGTAGGAACTGATGTGCACCCACATCAGTTAACAAAAACAGATAGTACAACAAATTAGAGCACTAAGTAGCACAGTGAATGCTACGTCACGAAGTCGTGTTGTTTGACAACGCAACTGTCACATAACTCTACACTTCAACATGTACAGACGCTCATCGCAGACTTGTCATTAGGAAACATTTCACAGAGATGCTTCAACACTTCGCTCACTACCAATCACTACTTCAACCAGACAGACAACAACAGGTACGATCAGACACCAATACTCATCCGCAGAAATCCGTTGATAGAATGTGCTAGGCTGTTTCAGCCCAGCCAATTCGCTTCGAACTCCAACTGCACTTACCGCGAAGATGCTGGTAGTCTGACCGGCCGTGGGTAACAGCGCCGGCCACCAGCCACACGCCAAGGGGTTGTGTGATCACAAGACGGACACTGTAGGAGGCGTGTGTCATCATCTTACTCTTATCTAAATAATGGTTCGGGTTCATACAGGCAACAATACACTGTTCGCTAGGATATAGAATATTTATTACATACAGTGTACAGTTGGCGCAGTGGGTAAACAGACCCGCGCTTTCTTATCGTACATATCACAGATCGTTAATCATCAAACATATAGTTGTCATACAACAATCTAGCACACTATCTAGCCTAAGTATATCTACGAATATCTATGAGTCCCTCTCAGGCAGGCCCTGTTGTCTCTCTCCAGTCCGTTTGTCCTCTGCCGTCTCCGCGTGTCCTAACTCGACACGGGCGGTAACTCTGTCCGAGTTCCTCGTGGACCCCGCATTAGGCGGGCCACATCAGTGTCCACGGAATCATGGACTAGGTGACCAACTCTATCGAGAAGGTTCTCGATTACTCGGGTCCTGCACGACTCAGTGGTATCCCTTGGGCTGGAGTTGTAGCCCTCTATTCTAGATGCAAGTGAGGCGGTGACAGGATCCCCCCCTCTCCCTGATATGATTGGTTGTTGGGTAATTAGATCTGTTCTAATTCTGTCACCGAATCACATAAAGTTGGTGTTTGTAGTTTGGTGGATAGTAACCTGGTAACATACCTACTAGCACTAAAACTCATGTATTCTACCATACAACACTTCTCTGATTTGGTGCAGAGATCCTGTCTCTCGTGTGCTTAAATATGCTTATCAGACCGAAGTTCCGTGGCATTTTAGTAGTTGTATTTACAACTTGCCCTTCTCATAGTACCCGAAATGGTACCCAGACAAATAACCCCTATATAATAGAGGGTTAACAAGACCGGAGTCTTGGCTAAATAAGTACACCTTCAAATCTTGATCTGTGTGTGTATTTCTATACACTTTTACTCCCGTATGTTATATAATGCTAAATATGTAGTTACCTTGTTCTTTTATCCCCCTCAGACTACATGTGTCCCTGTTGGCTTGTTAGTGTGTTAACTAATCCGTTAATAAGTTGATGTTTCTAATAAAGTGACTGTATTTTAAGTTGATAGTGTTGAGTTTTGAGGTTTGTGTAACGTGCGTGCTGAATGTGTGGTGTAATTCCAAGCGTCACGAGTTGGGATAACCTCAATCACGAAATCCTGCACTGTGTGCAATACATGATCAGGCATTCCAAGTAGTGGTGCTTAGATGTATCCTAACTGCTAAACTAAGTCTATTACACTAACTACTTGATTAAACTCACTAATAACTAAGTTCTACACATGTACTGACAAATTAGACAAGTCATGCACTTTTACATGGAAGACGCAGACAAATTACAATGAATACGTTTTTGCGTACAATTTGTCCGCCAAGTGTATCGTTCTCTCATTTAATCCTTCCACGCAGTCATTCACTCATCTGACATTCCAAATAGTAATTGTTTAAAATATATATTTAAAGTTGAGGTAAGCGTTATTGCCCTTAGAAAAAATGGGCTAGGTGATATTTGCCCTTTAAGAAAATACGTACTTTTTGTACGATGAATGAAAAATAGGTTATAATTTAACTAGAGACACTTGTATAGGACGGTTATTTAGGATATGAATGGTACCGTCTGTAATATTAAAGTAGAATATGTACAAGTTACATGTTAACACAATTTATATACATCATTAATGGAAATATAATACATTTTTAATAGTAAACTAATTAATTAAATAACTCCAACGATGATGTGCGCGTTGACGTCCCTTCGTTCGTGTGTTATGCCATGAATGTTAAAGTTAGTATGGCTGTCTCTTAAGTGTTGTCGTCGATGTTGTTCTGTTTCGGCTGTTTGCACAGTTTTGTAGTAACAGCAAGTATGGATTGCTCTCACGGTCCCGTATGAAATATTAAAGTGTTCAGAGTCAGTTCACTGGTTGATATCATTGGTTAAAATGAACACAGTTATTGTTTCTTGCTGGAATCGTTCTAGAGCTTAGGCATTTGATGGTATAGTTTTTACAATTTGGCTCTTCAAGTATGTTTATAGGTGTCGTAATTAAACTAATCACTGAGAGTACTCTAGCAGGTGTAGAGTCACACTGATATATGTAACGAACTAAAAGTATCACAGTTTATAGTGTGGCTACTGGCCAATGTGATCAGAGTCATTCTAATGGCGCATTTGTCTGCCGTGATAAAAGGTCAGCCACTAAGTTATCGGTGCCCTTAATATGGCGAATTTCAAAGTCAAAGTCCTGAAGTAGAAGACACCATCTTCGTAACCTGTTGTTTTTGGGCGACCCATGGTTAAGGACCAATAATGGCGAACTGTCTGTGAGGACTACAAAATGGCTTCCCAAGAGGTACTTAGATAATCTCAATATACAGAACAAAAGGCTCAAACACTCCAATTCAACTGTGGCATAACGAGTCTCAGCCTTCTTCAGTTTGCGGCTTACGTAGAGGATCGGGTGTCGAACGCCATCCACTTCCTGCATTAAACATCCTCCTATTGCGATAGCATTCGCATCTGTGGTCAAAATAAAGGGTAAATTTATATTGGGTAATCGTAAGACTGGTGGATTAGAAAAAAATATGTTTCAACTTACACATTGCATCATCTAAGCTGGTACTTTTACAAATTTTTGATGGATGATCTTTAGTTAACATATCAGAAAAAACTGAGGTGAGTTCTGCCCAATGTGGAATGAATTTAGAATAATAGTTAATCAGACCTAGTAAACTCCTAACCTGCTTCTTTGTGGTAGGTACTTCTAGATTAAGGATCTTGGAAACAATTTTATCATCAGTCAACAATTTTCCTTCAGAAATTCTATGACCAAGGAAGTCTATTTGTGTATAGCCTATTTCAACCTTGGAAGGTTTGATAGTAAGTCCAAAAAGAGAGATTTGGTTGAAGACTTGTTTTAGGGTGAGTAAGTGAGAAGTCATATCAGAAGAATGAACACATATATCATCAATATAAGCAACTACGTCATTAATTCCGTGTAATAACAATCTTGTTAGTCTCACAAATGTGGCCGGTGCGTTCTTTAGGCCAAAAGGAAGATATAGCCATTCGTATAACCCGAGAGGTGTTGCGAATGCTGTTATATGTCTACAAGAAGGGTGTAGAGGAACTTGCCAATATCCTTTCGCTAAATCTGTCTTAGAAAATAAGGATGATTGGGCCATGTCTAAAATAAGATCTTCACAACTGTTCATAGGCTCTGCATCTGTTGTTGTTCTGGTATTCAATATTCTATAGTCGATGCACAAGCGGATTGTCTGGTCTTTCTTTTTCACCAAGACAATCGGTGAAGAATATTGAGACATAGATTTTTGAATAATGCCATTCTTCTCTAAATCTAAAATTTCCTTATCTAAATTAGATCTGTAATGGAGAGGAATAGAATATGGTCTACATTTGACCGGTCTCAGATCTGTTAGCACAATTGAATGTGTTATTCTATCAGTGCGTCCAGGTTTGTTGGAAAAGATCATCTTATCGTCGTCTAGAAGTGTCAAAATGTCCTGTCGCTGTTGTTGTGTCAAAGTGTCAGAGATATGTATGTCCTTTATACTTCCGTCGTCTGTCATAATTGGCACAGGGATTTCAGTATTGTCCATGTCTGTCTGATTTATCACAGATGCTACAGTTTGTAAATTGTCTTCAATGTCATTGTCGTCGTCGTCGTCGAGATCAATCGTCAATATGTCGTCAACTTTGTCGTTCTTGTCGATATCACAGATTGTCGGTAATGTCCATAAGTCTTCGTCGTTTTCGTCGTTGTAAGCGTGTGTCGTTAACGATGCTTCGTTTGTCGAGGTATCATTTCGTTGGGAAATTGTCGTTTTGTCTCTGTCAACAGTTTGTTGCGTCTGTTCACTTGTCTCATTGTCCTGTCTAGCATGGTATGGTTTCAACATATTTACATGTAATAATTTCAATTTTCCATTTACATAGAATGTAGTAGGGTTATTCCCCTTGACCAGTTTATGACATGTATCACAAGATGTACAAAATGATTTAATCTCTTGGTCAAACTTTGGCCAATAAAAATGAGTCAGGACAATTGCCTTGGTCAATTCGTATCCCATATGACCTCCAAAAGGGGAGTCATGGGCTATTTTAAGCACTTTGTTTCGATGTGCTAGTGGTAAAACAATTTGCTGTGTCGTGGCCTGCTTTGTTGTGTAAAATCTAGTTAAGGTGTTATTCTGTAGCCTAAATGTCCACGATGCGTTTTTAGTGACTTTTGGGTTAAGACCAACTAATTTGAAGTATGGTGCAAGTGTTGTATCTGCTTTCTGTTCATTGCCAAAAGTGATGTTAGTTGAGTTGGGCGCTACTATTTCTAACGATTCCTGTAGTTGGTCGGTGTTGGTTTTGTGGGTTGTCTGTCGTGTTATTGCGTTTGTGTGTTGTGTGTTTTGTGGCACATTTACAGGTTCGGTACTTGGTAGTTTGGTAGCATCCTCAATTCGAGGTTTTAATTCGGTCGTATCGTTCCTAGATTCGACCGCCCCTGCATTGTACACCTTGGTAAATTCTTTGTGAACTACCTTAGTGGTTGTCTCCCTTAGTATTTTGGCAGAATGAGACAAGCAAGAATGGTGTTTCTCTTTTGCGTCGCTGTTTCTGTGGTGGATACCGTGTTTTTGCTCCCACCTTTTGATTTCTCTTTCAGAGCATGGATGTATGTTGGGTAAATTACCAAGAATAATATCCGCGACTGGATTTTCAAGGACAGCAGCCAATACCTGTCCTGATATGAACGGTGTTTGAATTTCGACCAAAGCAAGGGGGTATTTCTCTATCGTACCTGAGAATGTGCGACACGTCACCTGTTTGTCTGTGTAGTCTTTAGCGTCTATTAATGTTTTTCTAACCCCACAGAGAGTTGCGCCGGAATCACGAATTAATGTGCACTTTTTGTTGTTAAGAAACCCTGTAAAAAAAATTAGCTTGCCTGTAGATGACACAGCAGCGTTAGCTGTTTCATTTGCAATTGGGACTCTGTGACCACAATGTAGTGTTGTGTCAAGTTGGAACTTCGTACAGGCGTTGCACTTACTGTCTGTTATGGTGTTTATGATGTGTACAGCATTGCCAAGCTCGCTTTCATTGTCGTGTAGATTGTCACAATCATTCAGTGACTCAAGCTCTTCGTCAGACGACGTTTCTCCTAATGCAGAATTGGCCTGTTTCAATAACTTTCGGCCTTGACAGTCCTTATTATAGTGACCCCAGCTCTTGCAGAAATAACATTTAATAGCTCTGTGGTAAGCCATGCGTTTAGCTGTTTGTTTCTCCACCATTTTCTTGAGGTGTTGAGGGTAGGTGGGTGCTTTGTCGCACATACCGTAACTGTCGTGATGGTAATTGCAATATTGGCATTTTACTACTTTACCGACCTTGGATCGTGGTTTAAATCTACTCTCTGTTTGTTTGGAGTATTTGGTGTTGACTACTGCAGCTGCTGTATCATTATGACTTATGTTATGTTGAAAAATATCCCTATTTGCTGTGAAAAATGCATTCCCCTTTGCCTCGATTTCCTGAATGCTCTTACAGTCCATTTGTTTTAAGAACTTGGCAAAAGGTGTGGGGATGGTACTGACTATTTTATCTATTATAATAAGCTCCTTAAGTTTATCATGGCTATTGTTGGTTTTAGCCGAGTTAATCCATTTTGTGCATATGTCTTGGACTGTACTGACATAATCTATAAAGGTTTGGTTTGGTTGAGGAGATAATTTTGCAAATTGTTGTTGGTAACCTGCAGTGTCTAAAGAAAAATGTTGGAGAATGCGTTGTTTTAGGTACTCATAGTCTTTTCGCATTTCCTGTGGTATTGTCTCTATTACTTTCAGTGGTTCAAGAGCTAGGTTCTTCATTAGAATAAATGCCCAATCTGATTTACTGATTTTATGATGAGACATGAGACACTCAAAATTTTCTAAGTAGGCGGAGATGGAATCTCCAGAACAGAAAGCCTTCACGAGACCTTTATATTTATTATATTTTTGTTCTTCTTCTTTGCTTCTTAATTTATTTATTGATATTTCTGTGTTGGACTCCATTTCCATCTGTTTTAGTTTAATCTGTGTCTCGGCATTTAACTGGGCCTGTTTGGCGGCGGCCTCAATCTCCAACTGTTTCTCCTGAGCCTGCAATTGTATTTTCTTCTCTTCAATTTGCAATTGCATTTTTTTTTCTTCTGCTTCAATTAGCATTTTCTTTTCCTCGGCCTCCATTTGTAGTTTCTTTTCATCTGCTTGCATTTGCAATTTCTTTTCTTCGGCCTCCATTTGCAGTTTCCTTTCTTCTCGTTCCATCGCTCTTTCTTCACGGGCAATGTTTTCTGCGTGTGTTTTCTGTGCCCATTCTGACAGTTTTTCTTCTTTATAACCTAACTTTATTCCTTGCTCAATGCATTGATCTAAACTAGACATTTTGTGTTTTACTACTTGTTTGTTAAGTTTATAGAGTTAAATCCCTTAGAAAAATATGTTGTGTGGTCAAAAATTTGGTTAACTCCCCTAATTCTTAATGTGTAAATCAAAATGCAAGGTTATATTGGTGACAAGGTTATGAATATGCAAAGAAATCAATATGATACAAAATAATACATTGATGAAACATGAGAAGTACAGCTTAGAATTTACAATGAGTATGAGGTGAAACTTAGCTCTTAATTGAAGAACTCCTCGATGGTGTCTTGTACTCTCGTCAATGTTGGAACGGTTTCATCGGTTGGACGCGGCACTTGTTGCGGAACAATCTGCTCGTGGAGCGAGAAAACATTAGTCACTGTCCCAAAAAAAAAATTGTCAAAATAGTAACATGTAAAAAAAATAGTTTACAGAATCAAAATAATGCGGCACTGCAGAGGCAATGGTGAGACATTGCCGAGGGACTCAGATTACTTTTATTCTATCGCTAGATAGCTACTAGTTTTATGTAAATTTGTAACGTTAACAATTTCTTTGATTTAAGCAAATAAATGTGTTACCACGATCAATGTTTTATCAAAATTCAATGTGATATGATTAAATAATTAATTTTACATGGCATTTAACAGGTTTGTAAGAAAACATTCTATGCCACAACCGGAAAACTAGCCCCCATAAAGCCTGTCATAATCTTACTCTTATCTAAATAATGGTTCGGGTTCATACAGGCAACAATACACTGTTCGCTAGGATATAGAATATTTATTACATACAGTGTACAGTTGGCGCAGTGGGTAAACAGACCCGCGCTTTCTTATCGTACATATCACAGATCGTTAATCATCAAACATATAGTTGTCATACAACAATCTAGCACACTATCTAGCCTAAGTATATCTACGAATATCTATGAGTCCCTCTCAGGCAGGCCCTGTTGTCTCTCTCCAGTCCGTTTGTCCTCTGCCCGTCTCCGCGTGTCCTAACTCGACACGGGCGGTAACTCTGTCCGAGTTCCTCGTGGACCCCGCATTAGGCGGGCCACATCAGTGTCCACGGAATCATGGACTAGGTGACCAACTCTATCGAGAAGGTTCTCGATTACTCGGGTCCTGCACGACTCAGTGGTATCCCTTGGGCTGGAGTTGTAGCCCTCTATTCTAGATGCAAGTGAGGCGGTGACACGTGAGAGTGGGTCAGGAATGATTTGTGGCGGGAGCATGTTGCATCAAGTAGATGATAGAAACGCGAGAATGCGGCCGCTTGATGGCATGTTTGTATACCGTTTCTAACACAGCATCCTGGAAATATTAAACTCATCTTTTCATCGCTTCACGGTGCCTTCCTGAGTGGCTCTTCCTTCATTTGATTGTGTTGGTCTTGGATGCAGAGCACTACCCGCAGGCCTTGACCATTAGTCTGGGGATCTTCAAGGTCATAATTCCCCTGGACAACATTCGAGTCGACCGGCTAACCTTCTGGGCACGTTAGCTTCTTTAATTATCCTCAGGGCATACCGTCCCGTGACAACCACGACACAACGAATCGACGAATCGACACAACGAATCGACCATCATATTAAGCTTCACCAGGAACAACACAAGAAGATCTCAATAAAAACATGACATTAAAAAAATTTAATTAAAAACTAAAACCGAACAGAAAAAGTATAGGTTTAGTTTAGTTTAGTTTAGTTTATGGATCAACATTACGGCACACGGGTGCAACCCATAAGTGCTCCGTTCTCCTCCTAACTCAAACCTGAGTCTGGAGAAACTCAGCTCAGTGCACGAACTCCGTAGCACCGCCGAGGATCCTGAAATACTTGGGTAGATTTTTTAACTCGAAATTTTGTCCGGGCAGCGCCGATAGGCTACTCTTTTTCGATTTCCAACTGCCAAGGTATTTTTTTACGTGCGCAACAATGCACACGGGCGTCCGATCTCACTACCCAGAGAACAGGGGAAATTACTGGAAGTCCCGGTGGATTTTTTAAATAAATCCTGGTCCTCACCGGGGCCTGAACCCGGGACCTCCAGCACTCGAGGCGGACACCATACCTCGAGACCACGCACAATTATAGGTATGAAACGTTGCTATGTGACTACAAATAATTCGTTTCTATGAAGACTGCGCAAAAGTTCAGTTGTGAAAGGTGAAAAATAATAAAATGGGGAGCCGAATGTGTTAAACAGTTAGATATGGATGTACAGGGGAGTCAGCAGAGTTATACAGTGGCGTCTACCATTAAGTTACCCCTGCTGAACGGAAGGAAGCATGCAACCATCGTGAGTGTCAGCGCACCAACTATGAACAATGAAGATGATGTCAAGAACAAGTTCTATGAGGAACTGCACAATGTATTAACATATGTTCTCAAAGGAGACAAACTTATACTCCTTGGAGACTTCAATGCCAGAGTAGGGATGGACACCGCCTCTTAGAGTGGCATTACTGGAAAGCACGGATTCGGAAATTATAAAAGCAATGAACTCCCCCTCCTTCAGACCTGTGCCGCACGCGAACGATCTCCTGATTACCAGCAGAATTTTCCGTCTTTCCATGATAAATAGGACATCGTGGATGCACCCTCGCCTTGAAACACTGGTACCTTATTGACAAGGTCATCGTTCAGGAGGAGTGACCGATAAGACGTTCGGGTGACAAAATCCATGTGTGGTACCGAAGTTTGAACAGACTATCGCCTGATTGTCTCAAAAATAAACATGCACATCAAACCACTACGGCTTTCCTCAAGGAGTAAAAGTGCAAAAAAAAAAAAAAATTAAAAGAAAAAATAAAGCAACAACAACTAAATGTCACCCGCCTAAACAGTAAAATAATCCAGCAGTCGTTTGAAAAGATACTGGAAGACTGCCTCAAGCCCAGTGGGCTCTCTCTAGGAAGTCATTATCACCCGTGACAGATATGACACAGACGAAGTAACTGGGAATATGGAATAGCAACTTTTGGGGTGGAATGAGCTGCATAAGAGGAAAGCGTGAACATCTGTAGGCTTACAGTATTCGGTTGAGGGCCATCATAGCTTAGTTCAATCCGCGTTTCCAAGTGTCTCATAAATACTCACTCTTAACTAGGTCCCATTTTAGTACTCATGGAGACACCGCTGATTTGTTCACAATAGTGGCCATTGAACTGTGCAGAATTATTTATATGTGAGGGCCAACTCAGCGAATCTCAGAAGGGGACGGGTGGGCATAGCTTGATCTGTGCGTTGATCAAGAAAGAATTGTAGCGCCATTAGGCCATCAGCCTGAGGAATGGAGGTATAGAGATAGCATATATCTATTAAGTATCTTCATCATCCTCATCAAGTACCCTGCCAGCTGGCATAGGCGTTCATGTCTCTCCACAGATCTCGGTCTATGGTGTTCTGGATCAACTTTGCTGATAATTTCCCTTCATGCCACCGTCTCATTCCACCCAGCATAATTTCTCTTGGTCTGCACCTGTCTCTCTTCCCCTTCGATCTTTCCAGTCGTCACAATGTTCGCCAATGCCTCTCTTCTCATCACATGACCAAAGAAAGCTGTTTGCCTCTCTTATTATTGTTGAATATCCTTTAAGAATAATTTGTATGTATTACCCGGAGTCAGCAGGAGAGAGTTAAATAAAAGTAACGCACGAGTTGTGCATTATATCTTTGATAAATGAAGGGAGATTGTTAATTAAGGGATGGAGGATATTGTCAAGACATTCTGAGATTTGTTCAGTCGGGCATGAGCAGACGGAAATTATCGGACGTCCGGGATTATTCAGTGTATTTTTGGCAGCATTTACACCGTGGGTTTGCCTAGGTAGCAGTCACGGATGTGTGGTAAAGAGGCAATGAATGGTAGAGCGTTGTCACGGATGAACGGTGTGATGATGTTCCGAATATTCAGCGCATCGCTGCAGGAACAAGTGTACTAGACACTCCTGAAAAAGTTGTCTTCATGTGCCAGGTCTATCATACACTATGGAATATAGATTGAAATAGCACCACAGGTCTCAGAATGTTATATTAAACCAGCATATGTCAAATAACACACACAAGCACACACACACACACACACACACACACACACACACAGACACACACAGACAGACAGACACACATACACACATTAGACCGTAATGCCTTGTCCAGTATATTAACAGATATTTAAAGAAGAGAAATATGATTGGTCGGTTCCTATGTTGTACACGTATTACACATAACCATAAATTGGGGAAGCCTTTGAGGCCATTCAGACAGTTCACAAGTAAATACACACGTATTGTTTGGCGCTCACAGAGTCGAGGACATAACTTCCTCAAGATATAGAAGGTGACGACAGGACGAGAAGAACAAAAGCATGGAAAAATGGTAGCAATGAAGAGAAAATGAGAATTAAAAAACTGTTAATTGAAAAGAATGTTAGTTGAAGAAAATGTTTAATTGAAAAAAATGTTAATAGAGAAAACGTGCATACTCACCTCACCGTTCGGATCTGTAAGTGACCAAGACAATCTCCCATGTATTCTGATGCCCGGTGCTGGGTGTTACGGTTCAGTGAGCACATAGAAGGAAGGGGGCGGGGTAGGAGGACGGCCAATGGTCTGGCAAGGGTATCTGAGCAATCACAGTGGGTGTGCTAGTGAAGTATGGGGCGCGCCAGACTGAAGGTGGTAGTACCCAAAACCACATTGTGTTATTATAGGGGCGAGTCTTAAAGTCTGGGTGGACTGATATGTGTGAACGCGCATACATACATAGGCACCCCTCAACTGACAAAATACTCTTGGTCACTTACATATCCGAACGGTGAGGTGAGTATGCACGTTTTCTCTATTAACATTTTTTTCAATTAAACATTTTCTTCAACTAACATTCTTTTAAATTAACAGTTTTTTAATTCTCATTTTCTCTTCATTGTTACCCATTTTTCCATGCTTTTGTTCTTCTCGTCCTGTCGTCACCTTCTGATGTAGTCACACGAGATCTCCTTGACTATATGTTGTGTTTGTGAATGTGTTTGTTTGCTGATGAAGGCTAATCGCCGCAACGTTCTGTATGTGTCTTAACTCTGTTATGTAAAGCTGCACTACTTTGTGTCATTTTATATTGTTTACACTTTCACAGCTTTACCGCAGTTTCACCGAATTTTATTCATAATTTGGATTTAGCACGCAATTCTGGAGGAGATATGTTAGAGCGTGTCAGGCGAGGAAAGGAAAATTGCTTGATATGATGGATGTTGGCTATGAACAGGTCAAGAGCGTTGGAAACTCCGACAGGTAGATGGGACCAGGTAGATCGGGATTTAACTAGAGATTGAAACATGTTCGAAGCTTGTGTTGTGTGATTGTTGTGTTATGGCGAAGCTTAAGGCAAAATCGTCTGTAGCGGTTGTGAACGTCTTCCAGGATATTCCATAGCTGTGCGTTCATATGGATGATAGACTTGGCTAATGAAGTCGCCTTTTTAAGGGTGTCTGATCGGTCATGCACACTTGTTCCTGCAGCGAGGCGCTGTCGTCGTTTGGAGGTGACGGGTTCAAATCCCGGTCGGTAACTACAACTTTCGGTTTTTGTGTTGTCTAGTGCGTCCTGTGGCTCAGCTGGGAAGGAGTTACGAATGCAATTAATAATCCCGCATAAAGCTATCGCAACACAGCTGCGGACGATTTGTAAGTAGACCGCATTGCGTTGGCTTCCATACAATGGTATGAGCGCCGATCGTTTAGAAAGCTATGGCAAATTACTGAACGTAAACTTACCCAGAATCACAAACAGCCAAACAATGCTGGAGTTGACTGCTACGTCCTGTAAGAGATATGCAAATAGATAAAGTCCGTCCTGTGATCCTTGCTTCTTTCTTCTGCTTCTGTGGGTGCCAGATCATACAAGTATGTTTGTTTGTGAGCTCCACAGGGTAGCAGGCCTGCCCATACGAGAGCTTGGAGAGACACAGCTGACACATTTACATAAAATCTGGTCTACCACTGTCTCTTGAAGAAGATGCTGTCTTGGGTAAAGATATTTAATTTTATATTTATTAAATTTAATACCCCCGGAGGGGTGGGGGGGGGGGGTGTATGGTCTCGAGGTAATGTGTCCGCCTCGAGTGCTGGAGGTCACGGGGTCAAGCCCCGGTGAGAGCCGGGATTTTTTAACGTGGACTTCTAGTAACAAAATTTCCCCTGGTCTCTGGGTAGTGAGATCGGACGCCCGTGAGTGTTGTTGCGCATGTAAAAAATCCCTTGGCAGTTGGAAATAGAAAAAGAGTAGCCTAACAGCGCTTCCCGGCAAAATTGTGAGTTAAAAATCTACCCAAAGTATTTCAGGACCCTCGCCGGTGCTACGGAGTTCGTGCACTGAGCTGAGAATCTCTAGACTCAGGCTTGAGTTAGGAGTAGAATGGAGCACTTATGAGTTACACCCGTATGCCGTGATGTTGATCCGTCGACTAAACTAAATTAACTAAACTAAACATTTAATGACTACACTGTTTATGTTTTAATTATTAATTAAATTGCCTAATTTCCTGTATTTATTTGGATCTGCCTGTGTTGTACCCGATGAAGAGTATTATGATCGCAACGTTGATTCGTTGTGGTATAACTTGTTTTTCATCTCTTTTGTTTGAAAAGGTGTGTGATCCTCTGCTTGCCGTCTCGAAACTTGTGACCATAACCAACAAACATGTGTCTGCTGTCCTCAAAATTTCATCCACCACCTGCCTTCTGTGGCTTCTTTTGAACACTTCCAATAAACGAACACGAAATAACATCACATAATCCACAGGAAAAACACTATCCACACGAATTCCACAGGAAATCCACAGAAAAACACTGAACAGCGTCTCCCCGAAGAACAACAAGTCATCTTGTCGCCATTGTACCGGAAGTTCTCTTCGTTGTATGGATGTGAAACTTGGACAATGTGCAGTCAAGCTGAAAGACATCTGATGGCTGCAGAAATGTGATTTCTGAGGAAAATGCAAAGAATACCATGGACAGACAGAAAAACCAATGACCAAGTACTACAGGAGACAAATGAAAATCGTAGACTGATTAGAGAAATTAGACGAAGACAGTCCCGGGAAGGTTAACCCGGTCAACAAATGCCCGCAGAAGTCGGATGTGTCGGCCTAACGGCGCAAGAACGCAGCTCTGCTGTAAACAGGCACAACGCAATCACATCCGAAAAAAAACTCCGGATGAACGAAGAAAAAGAAGAAGACGAAGACAGTCAAATTTTTTGGACATGTTATGAGAAGAAATGGATTGGAGAACTTATTGACAACTGACAAGATCGAGGGGAACAGACCACGAGGAAGACCGAGAGAAAAATATCTGGATGGCTTGGCCACATGCCATAGACGAGACAGGAACACTGAGCTGATAGATGATATTATTAATGTTATTATTGATGATGTTGTTATTGTTGATGTTGTTGTTGATGTTGTTGTTGATGTTGCTGTTGTTGATTTCTTTTTGTTGTTAATGTTGTTGTTGTTGATATTGAATTGGTTGATGATATTGTTGTTGATGTTGTTGTTGATGTTGTTGATGGTGTTGTTGATGTTGTTGTTGATGTTGTTGTTGTCTTTTTGTTGTTGATGATGTTGTTGTTAATGAATTTGTTGATGATACTGTTGCTGGTGTTGTTGATGTTGTTGTTGATGTTGATGTTTTTGAATTTGTTTTTGTTGATATTGTTGATGTTGTTGTAGATGATATTATTAATGTTATTGTTGTTGTTGTTGTTGTTGTTGTTGTCGATGTTGTTGTTGTTGTTGATGTTATTGAATTTGTTTTTGGTGTTGTTGATGTTGTTAATGTTGTCGATGTTGTTGTTGGTGTTGTTGTTTAATTGTTGATTTTGTTGTTTTGTAGTTGTTCATGTTGTTGATGATGTTTTGGATGATGTTGTTGTCGTTGTTGGTCATGTTTTTGTTTTTGATAATGTTGTCGGTTTTGATTTTGTTGTTGATGTTTTTGATGATGTTATCCTTGTTGATGATCTTTTTGTTAGTAATGTTGTAAATGTTTTTCTTGGTGTTGAGTTGTTGATGTTGATTTTGTTGATGGTGTTTTTGTTGTTCATGATAATGTTGTTGCTGTTTTTGATGTCGTTCTTGTTAACGTTGTTGATGATATTATTGTTTTTGTGCAGGATAGTATTTATGTTATTGTTGATGATTGTGCTGATGTTGTTGATGTTGTTGTTGATGTTTTTCATATTGTTGCTTATGTTGCTGTTGTTGTTGGTGATGTTGTTGTTTTTGTTGAGTTGTTTATGTTGTTGATGTTGCTGTTGTTGTTAGTGTTGTAGTAGATGTTGTTGTTGATGTTTTTGATAATTTTGTTGATGTTGTTGTTTGATGTTGATGTTATTACCGCTTAGCACTTGGCCACGACGAACCTCGTGATCCATAAAGAACATAAATTTTCTCAATAAGGAAGTCACTGGTTCTAAGTTATCAAGAACACACAGCACAGAAATTTGTAGAGGGATACGATCCCTTGTGCCGCTCGGGACGGCACATGATGATGATAATGATGATGGTATTGATGATGGTACTGGTGATGAGACATATAGACGTCATGGAAGTAAAAAAAAAGAAGTGATTATCATTGCTATAATTTGTCAAATAAAGAGGGCGATTATGAAGAGACAAGGCTAGGAGTATGACGGGGACGTGTTGTGTCATTGAATCCATTCTCTCTGTATGGCGAAATAATAATGGGTGAGATCAAAGAGAGGTTTGGAATACAAGTTAGGGGGGAGCAGAGGGCAGGGAGAGGGGGTATAATATAAACAATATGTGGTGTATCAGAAAGTCTAAACAATGTAATCCCATGGTGAATGTAAACGTAGACGCCACGCACACAAAGTTGTACGATTTATTGTCTAGCATACTTCGCCATAAAGTCAACACAGAGAAATCGCTTCGTATAATGCATGCGTCGAACAATTACTCAAATACATTGATGTCATAGCAATTAGGCAGCTAAAACTGGGGTTCTGCTGACAACAAGATTTTAAAGTGACTCTGTGATTACTAAACAGCCGTAAAATGCTGGGGTTGACTGCTACTTCCAGTAAAGGATTTACAACTAACTTTAACTTTAACTGTGAAGTTAACATTGGTCTATATTCTAACAGTATCAGATACTGTGCCATGTATTTGAGCTAAAATATGATTCATCCATTCAGTTCATATGATACGTAATTCTGCTGTATGCACATGACGAGATGCTGCGAAATATACCAGGCAATAAATTGTGCAGCCTGTTGTCAGTGGTTTCTGCGTGTAAATCTGCGCTGTGTAGATAACACGGTATTGGTATCTGAGGGCGCAAGATATCAGCAATATTTGTTGGACATATTAGAAGTTGAGTTATGTTGAGTCAAGAACCGACATTACAACACTCGGGACATTCCCATACATGCCCCGTTCTCATCTGCAACAGTCAGCGAAGAGTCCCAATACTATTGGTACCAGTAACAGTCTGATTATATGTCCGTCTGGCCTTTCCTCTGAGTTTTGAATGTCGGCCAGATCCTCTGGTCACTCTCTGCAGCACCATTCTCTCCCAGTCGTGATGATCTTCCAGTTATTCTGCACTATATACACTATTCCAAAGGGCCCCGACCACATCTGCCTTATCATGTACCAATACCTCACTAAGGAGTGCAGACCCAGCCAGTCTGCTCGTACCCCACCACACTAGCATGTCCTGGAGAACAACATCCAACATATTCTCGCTATTGTTGATTGTTGAATTGAATCCTGCCACTCTGCATGTCTGTCATCACCTTTCTCATCATAATTTGTCAGTCCGTTACTTCCTCTTCTTCTTCTTCAGCTTTCCGAGCCATTGAGGTTCCTTGCTGCAAATACAATCCGTCTCCATTCGTCTCTCTGGTGGACCTTCTCTTGCCAGTCGTTGATTCCAAGTGCTTGTAGGTCTGTACATGTATTATCTCTCCACCGTCTTCTTGGTCTACCTCGGGGTCTACGGTCATTTATTTCCTGAGTGTAAGCGAGTTTTGTTTCCCTATTATCTTCCATTCTTTCTATCATCCGTTACAACCATTACAATTACGACATGCGTGTGCTGTTTGTTCTCATGCTAAAGGAACGCAGCTGTGACTGCCTCCACCTCCATTCTCAGACTAGATGTTGTGGTATCATATGCCATGCTCTCCTGCACCAAACACGTCCACCAACTTTCGCCCACAAACCCGCAGGTACCTCTTTTACCTCTTAGCACAGAACCATCTGTGTAGATGATTACATCGCCTGGGCGCGAATTGTAGTGGATTAATTGTTGCACTTCCTATCCAGTGCTTCCTACCGGTCAACCCGAGTCTTCCTGATCCAATGTTATTATGACCCTGTAAAGGTCTAATTTTTTCCCGCTGGCATTCTGACCCACTCTTCTCCTCTCCCAATGTTCGCAAGCATGCACACTTCTCTGTGTCCTGTGTCTGAGCAATCCATGATTTGCCTCTGACATTCTCTGGTCCTATTATAGTAATAGAAAGTAGGATAGGAACTTTCTTTGAATATCAAGAGAAAAAAAACAATGGGCACATCAAAGGAAAATATATCAGATATAGGTACGTCTATGTATAGAGGCATATATTTACACAAGTATGCATGCCATCAGGCAGATAGGGAGACAATCAGAAAGACAGACATGCAGGCTGACAGACAAAGAGGCATACTGTTAGCCTAGCAAATCTCCCTCGGACTGACACACAGACAGGCAAAAAAGATAAAGACACACAGATAAACATATATAAATCTCCACCATTTGTCTTTAACAAATGAGTCAAGAATCGACGCCACATCATTCCTTCATTCATTCAGTAGCATGTCCTTTGCAGAACCTCGCTCCCATAACAACCTTCTGGAAAACTTCTCGGTCACAAGCAAGATGTCCCGCATCCGATACACCCATCTGGTGATCATCTGCCACATCCTGCACCCATCTTCTCTTTGGCCTTCCTCTTCCTTTCTTCCCGGGCATGATTGTTCTCTTCAAAATTTCATGACGTTACAAGTGACCAAAATATTTCAATTTTCTTTGTTTTATAGTCTTTAGTAGCCACCCTTAATTAATATTTGTTTTTTTTCTGTATCCAAGATATTCTTAGAACCCGCCTACAACATTTATATTTCAAGGCATTTATGGGCTGCTCCTATTAGAGTTTCATCACGCTGGACATACCACCCATGCTCCGTTTTCATCTTCAACAACCAGCAAAGAGGCCCAGTACTATTGGTACCAATTACTGTTTTAATATGCGTCCGTCTGGATTTTCCTCGAAGCACAGAGTGTCGGCCATATCCTCTGTTCGCCGCCCCTGCCTCATCATTCTCCCTAGACCACCAAGATTCGTCTGTTCTTACACTTTATTCATCATCATCACATGCCCTGCCGATAAGCGTGGGCGGTCACGCTTTGCCACCTAACACTCTATTCATATGATATCAAATGGCCTTAGCAACATCCTGTCACCATTAATGGGCTCTTTAACACTAAAACACCACAAGTGTCTTAAGTCTGAAAATAACGAAAACACCATATTATCTTTAACGTATGTCCTGTTTTTCTAGAAACATGACGTTATCTACTTGAATACGCAGAAACGTAATGTCCGGATACGCCCACTACAATGAAAGCTAAATAAATAACCACCTTGTAAACAGTTGTCGGGCGAGTTTTCAAAGAGAGTTAGGGTAATTTCGTCACACACCTTCATTGTGATGTAAATTTAATAATGATTTATGCGCGCAGATAAATGTATCCTTGTAAAGTTAGATCCGGGCAATGGCATTCAATTTTGTTGCACGGTTCAATGTCAAAGAAAATGCAGGTTTGGACCAAACATGACACCCAATGAAATAAATAAGCATTATAATGTAAATTTCTGTTCACTGAGCATTGACATTGCGGAAGATGTTACGAAACAAGCAAAAACATGATGACCTTAGTCTGGCGAAATATTGTCCTTGCATCGAAATGAAAGGTCACATTTGGAGATATATTATCCTTCCGCTCTGTGGTGACGGGGTTACGAATGCAATTCGTAATACCGCAGACCGCGTTCAAAACACAGCTGCTGAAAGCAGACTGCATTGCGTTGGTTCCCATACAATGGTATGGGTGCCAGTCGTTCAGAAAGCAATTGCAAACTACTGAACTACTGAACGTAAACTTGCCAAGAAATCACAAATGGCCAACAATGACTGGAGTTTACTGCCCCGTCCTGAAAAGAATATACAAATAACTTTAAAAAAAAAATCCTTTCGCACTGAATCAGTTAAGTAATTGATAATTGTATATACAATATAAACTTTTCTTTCACTGAAGCTGTAGTTTTATTCTATGTTTCTTCATCTTCGCGCTGAACGAGAAGTCAACGTTGAAACTCCACGTGGCTGGTTTGTAGAACTAACCAATTACCCAGCCGTCAGCTCACATGACTTAAAACCGTATCACTCGAGTGTATTCTTACAATTATCACTTGTTCTTGTATGTAGAACTAACCAATTACCCAGCCGTCATCGCACATGACTTAAAACCGTATCACTCGAGTGTATTCTTACAATTATCACTTGTTCTTGTATGTAGAACTAACCAATTACCCAGCCGTCATCGCACAGGACTTAAAACCGTATCACTCGAGTGTATTCTTACAATTATCACTTGTTCTTGTATGTAGAACTAACCAATTACCCAGCCGCCATCGTACAGGACTTAACACCGTATCACTCCAGTGTATTCTTACAATTGTCACTTGTTCTTGTATGCCAAAGACAGACTGATTCAGCGGATGATAAGCAAAGAGTATGGACGACACTCATCGCGTAGTGGAAAACGCATGCGGACGTCCAGTCAGACTACCATTCGTGGTGTGTGTCCATCAATAATGATGATGACCATTCATTTCATCCAGTGGGGTTGAAAGTATGCATCCGCGAGTTCTAAGATGGCTGGTAAGGCCTATTTTGGCTCCAAATGTTCCTTGACAAAGTGGGCAGAGAAACTTGACATTCCAGAAGGAGGATCTCCTGAGGTGGTTTGTTTGACCAGCCATTTTTTTCACAGCTTTTGCAGTCCTGTTTGCTTCACAAGTGACTACGCCACGAATTTCAGTCTTTGGCAGCAGTCTCCCAAGTGTCGTGATGAATTCCAAAAGCTCTTAGTGAGATCTGCAAGGTCTTTAGAGCGTTTCCTATGGCCGCCCTGGGAGCGTTTACCACAGTGCAGCTCTCCTTAAAAAATTCGTTTTGGGAGCCTGTGATCCGGCATGCGAGTCAAGTGATCAGCCCAGCGACTCTGATTCTTCATTAGTGGAGTGTGGATACTGGGCATGGACGCTCTTTCTAGGACTTCAGTGCCTGTGATCTTGTCTTCGAAAGCTTCCTAAGGCAGACTGTGGAAGTGGTTTAATTTCTTGGCATGTTAAAAAAAAAAAAAAAATCTTGGCATGTTGCTGGTAAGCAGTCCAGGTTTCGCAAACATATAACAGTGTGGATAATACGACTGCTTTATAGACTTTCAGCTTGGTTTGCAGGCTTATTCCATTTCTGTCCCACACATATTCTTGAAGTTGGATGAAGAATGACTTGCGCGATGAATTGGATTAAAGTGAGGAAGAGTTGCACAATTCGTCGAGCAAATTCTCTCGCCTGAGTCCATCTTAATCCAGTGGCAAGACGACTGGAGTCGAATACAGGTGCAGTGGAATGACCAGGGCGTTCTACATGCTTTGCCATGTTCATTAAATTCCACAACGTTTTGCAGGTAAACGGCGTCTTACCCGTCGAATCATCATGATTTCTTCCGCGCAGTCTGCCGAATCCTGTCTTCACATGCTGGGTAGGCATACCCTAGTTCACCGATTGGTTTGACGCTGAATAGGTTACCCCTTTAGTATTCAGTCTTGTAAGATTACTTGCAGTATTCACTCGTACAATCAGCATGGAAACTCTTCTTTGGCAACCGAAAGGGGTGATGGGGCACGTGTGAGAATGTACTATGTGCAAACATGTTGATTCTTGATTTCATATTTCTTCTTATTGTCCTTGCCGTGTGACATTGGTGATCATGTCTGTCCACATGCCCCGTCCCGCGTCAATCAATCATGTGACTTGTCGGAAAGCGTGGGCGGTCATGACTCGCCATTTCACTCGATCACCAGAGTCGTGGATCACCTCAGTGTTCCTGTCTCGACCATGTCATGTGGCCAGGTGATCCAGGTATTTTCTTCTCGGTCTTCCCTTGGTCTGTTCCCTTCGATCTTGCCAGTTGTCACTAAGTTCTCCAATCCATTTCTTCTCATAACATGTCCAAAAAATTTTGACTGTCTACGTCTAATTTCTCTAATCAATTTACGATTTTCATTTGTCTCCTGTAGTACTTGATCATTGGTTTTTCTGTCTGTCCATGATATTCTTTGCATTCTCCTCAGAAACCACATTTCTGCAGCCATCAGATGTTTTTCAGTTTGACTGCTCATTGTCCAAGTTTCACATCCATACAAAAGAACAGGCTCTATGTAGCCCCTCAACACTCTTTTTCTTGTTTCAGTTGACATCTTTTTATTGGTCAGAATGTTTTTCATCTTGCTAAAGGCTACTTTCGCTTTGGCGATTCTTGTTCTAATCTCTTCAAGGCATCTCTCATCAGCTGTTATGACTGTTCCGAGATAATTGTACCGATTCACTTGTTGAAGAATATTCCCAGTTACTTGTATATTTTGTTTTTGTTTTTTTGTTAGCATATCCTTTACAGGACTTAGCTGTCAACACCAGCATCTTTCAGCTGTATGTTGATCTCTTGGCAAGATTACGCTCAGTAGTTTGCCATTGCTTTCTGAGCGGCCGGCTCAGTATCCCGCAAGTCACGAGCGGGGGTCGAACCACCTCAGCTCTCGCTCCGCTACGAGACTCTGCGTGACAAACGGGATTACAGAGAGAAAGTGTTGTAACCCCACAGCCAGAGAGACCGGCACTTGTATATTACATTGTGGTATTTCGTTCTTCCTAGTGACGACCATAATTTGTGTCTTTTTACAATTTAATTCTAACTCCAGTTGTTCACTGTGGGCAGCAACAGCATCTACTAATTATTGCAGATCCTGCTCATTGTCTGCAATCAATACTGTATCATCTGCATATCTAATGTTATTGATGTTTCGTCCTCCAATGCTGATTCCATTTATGTCGTCTATATTTCTGAAAATATTTTCACTGTATAGGGACAAAAGATCTGGAGACATTACACATCCCTGCCTAACACCGCTCTTATTAGGCTGATATTGTTCATCTTTATTATCAATTCTTACAGCAGTTTGATGTTTCTAATATATATTTTTAATAAGTCTAATATCTTTCCCATCAATTTGTAGATCTGCAAGCATACTCTAACTCTGTCGAAAGCCTTTGTGTTGCCAATAAAGCAAAGATGTATATCCTTGTTTACTTCTATAGAACGTTCAATAACCGATCACAGTATATACAAAGTATTTACTGTACCCTTTCCTTCTACAAACCCACATTGTTCTCCTATTTCAGGTTGTATTTCTCCCGTCTCGCATACAGCCATTTATTTCTGATGATGATATTCCTCCTTGTCGTGATGTTCAACATTTCAACATCTTCTCTCGTTGTCTCTATTCTGTTCAAAGTTTTACATATAGTTATTACTTTGAACTCTTATCAGCGCCGTCATCTGTGGCAAAGGGACAGCGAACGCGATTCGCATCCCCGCATAACGAGTTCGAAATTAACTGCAGGCGATTGTAAAGGATACCGCCTTGTGTTGATTTTCAACAAGGAATGAGCGTAGGTTGTGGAGAAAGCAATACAAACTAGTAATCACAAAAAATCAACAACTGTTGGGGTTGATTGCGACGTAGTGTAAACTACATGCAGTTAATTTTTAACCATATGACAGTTGCTCCCAAGGAGTGTTAAATGATCCCTTATTTTTACTGAGAGGGAGGACTTGAGAGGATGACGTCGAGGTGTTTGAAACCAGCATGTCTGTAGATCAACTTACATCTAACCGACTGACTGACTGGCACCTGGCTGTCTTGACAGGCGATAGTTTGTAAAATGTAGTTATACCTCTCCAAAGCACAAAACCTGGGCTGAATTGGGAGATTCTTGCCTGCCGAGTTTACTCCTGAGGAAAGTTAACACCAATACATCTGGAACTAGAATAGCTGCAGAAGCTGCTGAATCAACAAAGCAAACACTAACTGTTCGCTTATCGGATCTTTCACCCTAGACCAGTTGCCGATCAAAGCTTAGTTTCTGATATGCCCTGCCATGACATTTAGTCCTAAGGTTGCATTTCCACGCACTAGAGTAAAGCATGTAGCCTCCCAGTTGCGCTCCTCCGCCAGAAGCCGTTGGCACAATTTGAGGTGTCGGGTTTGGTGAGAACCACCCAACATTCGGCGCTAACAGAATGTATGTAGTACCTGTGACAGAGCTACACACAGGTGATGGTCGTGATCATATAGTGTCAGACAAGTCTTCACGTTGTTACAAAGATACTTTATTATCTGGATCGTGCCATCTCAGCATACATGATGTAGACTCTCTTTCTTGATGTTTACATCTCGTCTCGTTGGTCCCCCAATCAAGTCTAAAACCAGTGACGTGTGTGTGTTCCTAGATACACTTCTTCATTCGTGCACACACGTTCACTATGGTTTTCCCCCTAGTCAAGGAATGCGCAGCATTCCTTAACTCTTTACTCCTAACCTAGAATCCCTCACTGTTACAGTACCTCCCCTTCTTCAAAGAGAATTTTTCCTTGAAAAAATCTCAACCCCAACCTTTAATTAGTTAACAATAGTCTACAATAACAACAATTCCATATATTTCCTAAGTCAATTCTCCTATCTCCTCATAGCCAATTGCTAACCAGAGATAATAATATCGAAATTCTCTACAAAACTCGTGATAAAGTTCTCTAGAAAACTTTCTACAAAACTCTCCATAAAATTCCCCACAATACAAAAGTCTCCATAAGCGAACCGCTTTTAACTTTAAAACGTCCATCTAAATTATGATTGACAAAACTGAAGATATTCCCCACATCCTTTAATTTCCCCCTTATTCACATTCTCACTCTCTCAGTATTCTAGGATAGACAGGAAAAAAAAATAGTTAGATTAGAATTGTGTAGGTGCGCACCTGAAATCAATAAAAGTAAGGAAAAAGTAAGAAAGTAAGAAGTAATCACCTTTCTCTTCCCATACATTCTCAAAACTTTATCAAAAAATAAAGTTTCAAAATTTATCTTCAGTTTCCGTCAATAATAATTGTTATTATCAAAAAAATATGTTAATCCAAAACTGCCAGCCTTTGTATTATTCAGACCAACAATTTCCTGTTTACCTTCCTTCAACCACAAAAACCTCCTAACTGTTAAGTACAGTCTTCTTCTTCCAATATGCAGTTAAATGCCAAATTTCAACCTGGCATTCCCCCCATATTCTCCCCTTAAACGCTGTTCAATCCAGCTCCTATTATAAACCTTGTATATACATTGCATACCCCACATGTATAACTACATACCCCTCCATTGCTACTGCACTTCACTAACTACTATTTTAATTCATCTTCTAACTGAACTTCAAAGTAATAATCATTTTAAACACCCTCAAGGTAACTCAATCAACCCAAAACATCGTAAAAATAACCGTCTAAGTTAACTTATTTTTCACATTTCATAAAACACAATTGAAGTCCCAACAATTTAACAAAGCATTTCAATCCCCTCATCATATATATCCCCCCACATTAATCAATGTACACATACATTATAAATTTCAAGACCAATTTCTGAGTACCCAATAATAATTTTCCGCTTTAGCAAAACTCCATCAAGTACCCTTTTAAACACAAAAATATCGTGTCCAACTTCTTCTTCTATCTGCTATCTGCAGAACCCTATATCACTCTTTTCATCTATCATTTCTCCATTTCTTTAATAAGCTCAAATTTTTTTCAATAATTGCAATATCTACATCAATGTCTCTATCCTCTCGAGGAGAGCTATCTTCTTTCATATCAGCTTCTTCATCAGTTTCTGACTTTTCATCCATCTCTTGTTCCCCATCTGTATATCCATTACTAGCAACCGCTAATCTCTTCCTTTCTACATCCAATCTAATTTTTCTGTCTTGCCGTCTCAACAAATTTTCAAAAAGTGGCATCTCTTCCTCACTCGAAGAATTCTCTCTAAGTTTCCCTTTGCCTCTTAATTTCTTTTTCTTTCTGTCTATCCAACTTTCTTTTTACTGCTTGTCTTGTATTCATAAATGGAGGTTCAATATTTTCCCTAACTGACTCTTCACTCATATAATCGTCATACACATTATTTTCCTCTGTCATGACTGTTTTTGGTATCGTTTCTTCTTGTTCAGCTGTATTAGATGCTGTTGTTACTTGTTTTCCATTCTCTATAGGCATTGGATAAACCGATTGTCTGACGATCTGTCCACCCGACAATATTTCTTCGGAACAATAATTATTATTATTATTATTCTCTGCATCCCTTTCTTCATTATCCCGCCTTAAGTGTTCGACATGTGAACGTGCAACATGCCCTGAAATTTGATTCTTTATAGTGTACGACACTGGACCTTTTTTTTCTAAAATATAGTATCCCGGGACCCAATGAGCATCAAACTTAGAGTTTTTTCTATGTTTTTTATAATATACCCTATCACCTACGTTAAACTCTTGTAAGTGTGCATTTTTATTTGCGTATTTCTTCTGTCTTTCTCTAGCCTTAATTATATTATTTCTTAAACGTACATGTGCTTTATGCATCTCTTGCAACCTTGTTTCTTGAAAATCTTCCCCCAAATATTTTTCTCCTAGGTTTTAATAAATTATCAATTGGCAATATCGGTTCTCTTCCATGTACTAAATAAAATGGTGAGAAACCTGTTCCTTCATTTTCGTGTGTACGTATCGCCGCCAATGCCATCCCCAAATAAAGATCCCAATCCATATCGTGTTCTTCTACATTTTTCGCTAGAATATTGTATAGTGTTCTATGTTGTCTCTCATTTTTAGCGTTAGAAGTTGGTCTGTAATATGAAGTTCTAATGTGTTTTATATTCCAATCTTTACCAATTTCTCAAACTTTTATTTACAAACTCTTTCCCATTGTCTGTAAGTATTATTTGTGGACACCCAAACCCTTGGTATAAATTCTTGTAAAAGCATATTTATAACTGAATCCGCACTCTTGTCTGGAATTGGATATACTTCTGGCCAAAGACTATATGAATCAACTATATGTAGTAAGTATACATTTCCCGATAATGTTTTTGGATGAGGACCTGAAATATCCAAACTTACTTTCTGCATTGGAAATTGAGGAATATCGGTATCTTGTAAAGGACATTTAATTATCTTCATGTTCCTTAACCTACACTTTTCACATGCTTCAACATATTCATATACGCTTTGAATAAATTCGGCCAATCATATTTACTGCTAATAGCCTTCACTAACTTATCTCGTCCAAAATGACCATTATTATCGTGGTACGCCTTTAAGACTTCTTGTTCTAAATGTTTCGGAATATATTTTCTTACTCCTTCACCTTTTTCACTGATATAATATAATTGATTGTCTTCTTGTAACTCTACAAACTTTCTTTTAAAAACT
>JACEFZ010005295.1:0-23686 GCA_014155875.1 Cepaea nemoralis
GAAAAATTGAGATGATAAAATATTCAGACATTGAAAGTGTCTAACATGGAGGAGATGAAAGATTCAGACATTGAGTGTGTCTAACATTGAGATGATAAAATATTCAGACATTGAGTGTGTCTAACATTGAGGAGATGAAAGATTCAGGCATTGAGTGTGTCTAACATTGAGGTGATGAAAGATTCAGACATTCAGTGTGTCTAACATTGAGATGATAAAATATTCAGACATTGAGTGTGTCTAACATTGAGGAGATGAAAGATTCAGGCGTTGAGTGTCTCTAACATTGAGGAGATGAAAGATTCAGGCGTTGAGTGTGTCTAACACTGAGGAGATGAAAGATTCAGACATTGAGTGTGTCTAACATTGAGGTGATGAAAGATTCAGACATTGAGTGTGTCTAACATTGAGGTGATAAAATATTCAGGCGTTGAGTGTGTCTAACACTGAGGAGATGAAAGATTCAGACATTGAGTGTGTCTAACATTGAGGTGATGAAAGATTCAGACATTGAGTGTATCTAACATTAGAGGTGATGAAAGATTCAGACATTGAGTGTGTCTAACATTGAGGTGATAAAATATTCAGGCGTTGAGTGTGTCTAACATTGAGATGATAAAATATTGAGGCGTTGAGTGTGTCTAACATTGAGGTGATGAAATATTCAGGCGTTGAGTGTGTCTAACATTGAGGTGATGAAAGATTCAGACATTGAGTGTATCTAACATTGAGGTGATGAAAGATTCAGACATTGAGTGTGTCTAACATTGAGGTGATGAAAGATTCAGACATTTAGTGTGTCTAACATTGAGGAGATGAAAGATTCAGACATTGAGTGTGTCTAACATTGAGGTGATGAAAGATTCAGACATTGAGTGTGTCTAACATTGAGATGATAAAATATTCAGACATCGAGTGTGTCTTACATTGAGGAGATGAAAGATTCAGACATTGAGTGTGTCTAACATTGAGATGATAAAATATTCAGACATTGAGTGTGTCTAACATTGAGGAGATGAAAGATTCAGACATTGAGTGTGTCTAACATTGAGATGATAAAATATTCAGACATTGAGTGTGTCTAACATTGAGGAGATGAAAGATTCAGGCATTGAGTGTGTCTAACATTGAGGTGATGAAAGATTCAGACATTGAGTGTGTCTAACATTGATTTGATAAAATATTCAGACATTGAGTGTGTCTAACATTGAGGAGATGAAAGATTCAGGCGTTGAGTGTCTCTAGCATTGAGAAGATGAAAGATTCAGGAGTTGAGTGTGTCTAACACTGAGGAGATGAAAGATTCAGACATTGAGTGTGTCTAACATTGAGGTGATGAAAGATTCAGACATTGGAGTGTATCTAACATTGAGGTGATGAAAGATTCAGGCGTTGAGTGTGTCTAACATTGAGGAGATGAAAGATTCAGACATTGAGTGTGTCTAACATTGAGGTGATGAAAGATTCAGACATTGAGTGTATCTAACATTGAGGTGATGAAAGATTCAGACATTGAGTGTGTCTAACATTGAGATGATGAAAGATTCAAGCATTGAGTATGTCTAACATTGAGATGATGAAAGATTCAAGCATTGAGTATGTCTAACATTGAGATGATGAAAGATTCAAGCATTGAGTATGTCTAACATTGAGGTGATGAAAGATTCAAGCATTGAGTATGTCTAACATTGAGGTGATGAAAGATTCAAGCATTGAGTATGTCTAACATTGAGATGATGAAAGATTCAGCATTGAGTATGTCTAACATTGAGATGATGAAAGATTCAAGCATTGAGTATGTCTAACATTGAGATGATGAAAGATTCAAGCATTGAGTATGTCTAACATTGAGATGATGAAGATTCAGGCATTGAGTATGTCTAACATTGAGATGATGAAAGATTCAAGCATTGAGTATGTCTAACATTGAGATGATGAAAGATTCAAGCATTGAGTATGTCTAACATTGAGATGATGAAAGATTCAAGCATTGAGTATGTCTAACATTGAGATGATGAAAGATTCAAGCATTGAGTATGTCTAACATTGAGATGATGAAAGATTCAAGCATTGAGTATGTCTAACATTGAGATGATGAAAGATTCAAGCATTGAGTATGTCTAACATTGAGATGATGAAAGATTCAAGCATTGAGTATGTCTAACATTGAGATGATGAAGGATTCAAGCATTGAGTATGTCTAACATTGAGATGATGGAAAGATTCAAGCATTGAGTATGTCTAACATTGAGATGATGAAAGATTCAAGCATTGAGTATGTCTAACATTGAGATGATGAAAGATTCAAGCATGTGAGTATGTCTAACATTGAGATGATGAAAGATTCAAGCATTGAGTATGTCTAACATTGAGATGATGAAAGATTCAAGCATTGAGTATGTCTAACATTGAGATGATGAAAGATTCAAGCATTGAGTATGTCTAACATTGAGATGATGAAAGATTCAAGCATTGAGTATGTGTAACATTGAGATGATTGAAAGATTCAGGCATTGAGTATGTCTAACATTGAGGTGATGAAGATTCAAGCATTGAGTATGTCTAACATTGAGGTGATGAAAGATTCAGGCATTGAGTATGTCTAACATTGAGGTGATGAAAGACGCAGGCACTGAGTGTGTCTAATACTGAGGCACCCTGATTCTAGATTGCCCTTTCTTTGTTGCCGTCAAGGCAAACAGAATAGTAGGAGAACTAGGAACACGCGGAGTTAAAACCGGGCACAGATGATGATATGTGGAGGACACAGATGATGATATGTGGAGGACACAGATGATGATATGTGGAGGACACAGATGATGATATGTGGAGGACACAGATGATGATATGTGGAGGACACAGATGATGATATGTGCAAGGACACATATGATGATATGTGCAGGACACAGATGATGATATGTGCAGGACACAGATGATGATATGTGCAGGACACAGATGATGATATGTGCAGGACACAGATGATGATATGTGCAGGACACAGATGATGATATGTGCAGGACACAGATGATGATATGTGCAGGACACAGATGATGATATGTGCAGGACACAGATGATGATATGTGCAGGACACAGATGATGATATGTGCAGGACACAGATGATGATATGTGCAGGACACAGATGATGATATGTGCAGGACACAGATGATGATATGTGGAGGACACAGATGATGATATGTGGAGGACACAGATGATGATATGTGGAGGACACAGATGATGATATGTGGAGGACACAGATGATGATATGTGGAGGACACAGATGATGATATGTGCAGGATACAGAGAGAGCTGCAAACATGGGACGGGTGTTTGGAGTCGCTCGTGGGTGTAGGTTCCCAGCGAGGCCCATGACAGAAGTAGACAGAACATTTCTTACCGAACTGGTCCGTCTCCGAGCAGACAATGCACCACCCAACAACTGTGTTAGTGGCAGATTTATACAGGGCGCGGACCCGCTGTTCATGTTGTCGTCGATCTTGATGATCCATTTATATGTCCAAGGATTAGTGGTTGAATGTGTATACATGCCGCTTGCCAGGAGAAATTGTTTGATAGGTTCATACATTTTATCAGATGTAACACGATCTGACACTTGCTAGTGGTCATGTTCGATGTGATGAGAACTTGTATTCGGTCAACCGTGTCATGTGTTGAGATTATGTGTTCAGCCAACCGTGCGATGTCGTGTCACGTCCTGTATTTATGTATAACAAATAACATGTGACCGTCTCCCTGGCGAAAGTATTTACGACATTCTCTGCAATCTCGTATATCCACGTAAGGAAACACAGCTGCGAGAGATTCGGTAACGGATCGCGTCGCGTTGGTTACTTACGGGGGCTTGTGAGCCGGTGGCTCAGAAAGCAATGGCAAACTACTGAGCGTAATCTTGCCAAGAACATCAACAGCAGCTGAAAAATGATGGTGTTGACTGCAACGTCCTGTAAGGGATATGCAACTTTAAAACAAAATATCTTGTGGCGTGGACGCCCATGTCTCCCCATGTAGATCTCGGTTTGTGGTGTTGTGGTTCAACTCTGCTGCTGATATTCCTCCATGCCGCCGTATTAATCCATCCAGCAAAGTACCTCTTGTCTGCCCCATTTCCCCGTGACCTTCAATTGTTTACGATGTTCTCCAATGTCTCTTTTCTCACCACATGACCAAGGAAAACTGTTTGTCTTTTTCTTATAGTTGTATATAATGTTCTAGATCCATTATCCATATCCCGACAATGACTTTCCATGATTAATCGTCATACAATAAAACATGTTCTATATAGCATTTCAGCACTCTCTTTCCTATTTTCCATGATAGTGATATTGTATAAGATACTTTTCATTTTCTTAAATGCAACCTTTGCTTGCCCTATGCTGTTCTTAATCTTGGTTGTACATCTTCCATCAGATATTAAAAAGTGTCCCTAGGTATTTAAATGTAACCACTTGCTTAAGCAAGAGGAAGGTTATATAGGAACATAATGTGGGAAAGTGAAATAAAAGAGATGGGAAATATGGACATGAATATCCTAGTCATGAATGAGATGGAAAGGGATCTGGTCAAGATGTAGCAGACAAACACATTACAATTAATTCTGCAGGGGTTGCAAACACAAACGGAGTAGGACTACAATGTGATGATAAAACAGCCAGTTCAATGGAAGGTTATAGTGTTGGTGTGTGGGTGATGGGAGATTGTGTGGATGCTGGTGTGTACGTGTGCTTGTGTACGAGAGTGTGTTTGTGTGTGTGTGAGTGTGTGTGTGTGTGTGTCTGTGTCTGTGTCTGTGTGTGTGTGTGTGTGTGTGTGTGTGTGTGTGTGTGTGTGTGTGTGTGTGTGTGTGTGTGTGTGTGGTGTGTGTGTGTGTGTGTGTGTGTGTGTGTGTGTGTGTGTGTGTGTGTGTGTGTGTGTGTGTGTGTGTGTGTGTGTGTGGTGTGTGTGTGGTGTGGGGGTGTGTGTGTGTGTGGTGTGTGTGTGTGTGTGTGTGTGTGTGTGTGTGTGGTGTGTGTGTGTGTGTGTGTGTGTGTGTGTGTGTGTGTGTGTGTGGTGTGTGTGTGTGTGTGTGTGTGTGTGTGTGTGTGTGTGTGTGTGTGTGTTGTGTGTGTGTGTGGTGTGTGTGTGTGTGGTGTGTGTGTGTGTGTGTGGTGTGTGTGTGTGTGTGTGTGTGTGTGTGTGTGTGTGTGTGTGTGTGTGTGTGTGTGTTGTGTGTGTGTGTGGTGTGTGTGTGTGGTGTGTGTGTGTGTGTGTGTGTGTGTGTGTGTGTGTGTGTGTGTGTGTGTGTGGTGTGTGTGTGTGTGTGTGTGTGTGTGTGTGGTGTGTGTGTGAGAGAGAGAGAGAGAGAGAGAGAGAGAGAGAGAGAGAGAGAGATATTTGTAATGTTTATTTCGTGCATTCATGCTTTCATTCATACATTCAATGTCTGACGCAATAGCAACACAACCGTGAATTTCCGCTGAGTTTTATTCACACAGAGAATTAGTCTACACACATAGCGTGCTAGACTCAGTTCCATATCTCACTTGCACTCGCATCAAGTGCCGTGGCATGTCTGATATATGATATATGATATATGATATATGATTGATATATATATATATATATATATATATATATATTATATATATATAATATATATATATATATTATATATATATATATATATATATATATATATATATATATATATATATATATGGTGTTCCGTCTAATACAAAGCAAAGAAATCTTAAAACAAAGAAAGGAGGAAATATTTATGAATGTTGTCTCGGCAGCTTGATCTCAACGGAACGTCGTACGACCAGCTGGTGTTACTTGTGACTGCCACAGATGTTGTCGTAGGTATCTGGGAAGCCTGGAACAGGGCGCCTGTGGGAGACACAATACATATACTGTTGTTGTTGTTGTTGTGTTTGTTGTTGATGTTGGTGTTGATGTTGTTGTTGTGTTTGTTATTATTAGTCCAAGTATCACATGACTTTGGGCAGGTTTCGCAGTGACTGTGGACAATGATGATGGTGAAGCAAAACAAGACAACCTTGCTGCGATCAACGGTCATGACAGTAATTACAAGAAAACAAACCATCATTCAAATACATCTGCAAACAACAACAACATTGACAACTCCGGTCTAGAAAATCAGAGAGACTACTGGCAACATCTAGAACTGGTGCACGTAAAGACATGTAATTATATAGCTTCTCAAATTAGAGATAATATGAAACCTTCGCCACGATAAACCATATGGAGACAATAGATCACATCTATAAATATTAAACATGTGGAGATAATAGATCACATCTATAAACATGAAAAATATGGGGTAATAAATTACACTTCTAACGATGGAAAAACATCACGAAGATGGTGAATAAAAATAATGACATCTTAACAACGTGAAGAAATAGAAAACACCCAAGGCTTGAATCGTTGGGACTTTCACAACAACTTTGATCACCACACAACACAACACGAGACACCGCACAACACAACACAACACCAGAGATTATCATCATCATCTAGTGCCTTGCTGGCTGGCGTGGGCGAACATGCCTCTTCACAAATTTGCGATCTCCGACGGCATGGACCAGTTCATGTGTTGACTCCTTTCTGTGCCATGACACAAGATTGTCACGAATATTCTCACGCTTTTCTCTTCTTCTTTCTCTTTGTCCACAAATCTTTCCGGTTGTCACAACATGTTCAAGTATTTGTCTTCTCATAATGTGGCCATCATATGACTGTTTCTTTCTGATGTGTGCGATTTTTGCGCCTTACCTTCCTCAATATTTATAGATGGCTCATTTATAGATGGCTCATTTTGGCTGTAACACGTTTATTACTATATGCCAACAGTATGCCTTCCCTAATGACACTATTGTTGGCACATGGACACCATGTAAATTCTGCCCTAATAACACTATTGTTGGCATATGTCAACAATGTGATACATTCCCCAATAACACTATTGTTGACATATGTCAACAACGTGATATCTTCCCCAATAACACTATTGTTAGCATATGTCAACAATGTGATATCTTCCCCAATACCACTATTGTTGACATATGTCCACAATGTGATATCATTCCCCAATAACACTATTGTTGACATATGTCAACAATGTGATATATTCCCCAATAACACTATTGTTAGCATATGTCAACAATGTGATATCTTCCCCAATACCACTATTGTTGACATATGTCAACAATGTGATATATTCCTAAATAACACTATTGTTAGCATATGTCAACAATGTGATATCTTCCCAAATAACACTATTGTTGACATATGTCAACAACGTGATATCTTCCCCAATAACACTATTGTTAGCATATGTCAACAATGTGATATCTTCCCCAATAACACTATTGTGGACATATGTCAACAACGTGATATCTTCCCCAATAACACTATTGTTAGCATATGTCAACAATGTGATATCTTCCCCAATAACAATATTGTTGACATATGTCAACAACGTGATATCTTCCCCAATAACAATATTGTTGACATATGTCAACAACGTGATATCTTCCCCAATAACACTATTGTTAGCATATGTCCACAACGTGGTATCTTCCCCAATAACAATATTGTTGACATATGTCATCAATGTGATATCTTCCCCAATAACACTATTGTTAGCATATGTCCACAACGTGGTATCTTCCCCAATAACACTATTGTTGACATATATCAACAACGTGATATCTTCCCCAATAACACTATTGTTAGCATATGTCAACAACGTGGTATCTTCCCCAATAACACTATTGTTAGCATATGTCAACAACGTGATATCTTCCCCAATAACACTATTGTTAGCATATGTCCACAACGTGGTATCTTCCCCAATAACAATATTTTTGACATATGTCCACAACGTGATATCTTCCCCAATAACACTATTGTTAGCATATGTCAACAACGTGGTATCTTCCCCAATAACACTATTGTTATCATATGTCAACAACGTGATATCTTCCCCAATAACACTATTGTTAGCATATGTCCACAACGTGGTATCTTCCCCAATAACAATATTGTTGACATATGTCAACAATGTGATATCTTCCCCAATAACAATATTGTTGACAAATGTCAACAACGTGATATCTTCCCCAATAACAATATTGTTGACATATGTCAACAACGTGATATCTTCCCCAATAACACTATTGTTAGCATATGTCAACAACGTGTTATCTTCCCCACTAACACTATTGTTAGCATATGTCAACAACGTGACATCTTCCCCAATAACACTATTGTTGACATATATCAACAACGTGATATCTTCCCCAATAACACTATTGTTAGCATATGTCCACAACGTGGTATCTTCCCCAATAACACTATTGTTAGCATATGTCAACAACGTGATATCTTCCCCAATAACACTATTGTTAGCATATATCCACAACGTGGTATCTTCCCCAATAACAATATTTTTGACATATGTCCACAACGTGATATCTTCCTCAATAACACTATTGTTTGCATATGTCAACAACGTGGTATCTTCCCCAATAACACTATTGTTATCATATGTCAACAACGTGATATCTTCCCCAATAACACTATTGTTAGCATATGTCCACAACGTGGTATCTTCCCCAATAACAATATTGTTGACATATGTTCACAACGTGATATCTTCCCTAATAACACTATTGTAGACCTACCTGTCTCCCACCCGTTTGAAGATGTAGGGTGTCTCGGTAGATCTCAGTTGGTGGAGGCACGGAGCTCACCTCGTCACAGGTCACTATGTCCACAAAGTTGATGTATTTCTGACAGATGAAACATTGCGGGGCGTCAGTATGTACACATTCTCTTCACCCTCCTCGTCACAATGTTTCTAGTCATGGTTCACGGGAAGGACTCCAAACTGTGGAAGACAACTGTCACCACAACTGTCTGTCAGCGACTGTCATAATATCAAGACTGTACACTAGAAATGGCTAATTGTTCCGGACGTAATCACAGCAGTACATCCTACACTATAGATAACTCGACTTTGTAGTTGCACCAGGCAACGCTGATGCACTGTGGGACGGGGTGACAGGAAGAGACGAAAGTCATCACGTGCTAGATCTTACAGCAATCAAGATCGGGAAACGCTTCACCGAGTGTAAACGGTAGTTATTGATATAGTCAGGCTACCATCGGATGATGGATTTGTTTCTGTGGTCAAGTATGAACTACAACATCGGAGGTGACGTGTTAAAGATGACTGGTAAATATATAAATATATACCGAATGTTTATAAAATCTCACTACACTTTGTATGTAAAACAAATGTGAACAATGAAGTACATAATGTTATCAGAAAAATGGGCTCTAGTCCATCGTGAAGCAATGTGCAGCGAATGTCTGTTATCTGCTGGAGTAATTATTTGCACTCCAAGCAGAACGGTGTTATCAACGAAAGAAAGAATTGGTTGAACAAGTGTTTCGAAATGGTATCGATACACATGGATGTTTGTTCACAGATGTATAGCAAGATTTCCCGATAAGCTTCGTCCGTATCGCATTACGGTTAAAGATTTGTTGAATAAGTTTCTTGCTACAGGAAATGTAGATGTTGCTTCGTGTTCTGGTAGGTCTACTGTGTCTGAATACAAACGTCTAGATATCCAAGACAGAATCCTGAAAAGTCCAAGCAAGTCCTTAAGGAAACTATCGCAACAAGTGAACGTATAAGTGAGCACAGTGCACAAAATTCTTAAACGATTATATTTTCATCCATACAGGATTTGTGTTGTATCTGAACTAAAAGAGTATGATAAATAATCCAGAGTCAACTCCTCCAGGTGGTTTCAAACATGTTTAGCTAAAGAAGACGAGTCATTTTTCAATATAACATTTTTCTCTGATGAGGTATGGTTTCATTTATCTTTATGGCCAAAATAATCGTATTTGGAGCACTTTCAATCTCAGTGCATTTCATGAAGCTCCTCTACACGAAGAGTAAATTGGGGTATGGTGTGCCGTCAGAAGAAAACGTTTTATTGCACCAGTTTTCTTCAACAACACTACACATGCCTATTAGTACAGTACTGACATTCTGGAACCTTCTTTTAGAACAGCTGAATGTACGTGAAATTAAAGAAACGTGGTTCAGACAAGTTGGTGCAGCTGCTTTTTTGGGAAGAAATTTTCACAAATCGCATAATGCCACGTGGAATTTGGCCTCCTACTTCTCTAGAACAAACTCTATTCGATTATTATCTATGGGGTGTCTTGAAAGCAAATGTTTACAAAAATAATGTGCACACAATTGGGGACCTGAAAGAAGCAATCCGAATTACTATTCAAGAAAAATCAATAGACATGCTGCAGAAGGTATTTGACAATATGAAGAGACGCGTACAGTCATGTCTCGAAGCCCGTGGTGAACATTTCTAACACCTGTTATAATGAATACTTCATTAATACTTTCCAGCTTATCCAAAACAGCATTAGACGATAGCAGGGACTATTGTAACTAATTTAATGAACTGGTTAGCACATTGTTTGATGATATCATGTACTTAATTTTTCAGATTTGTTCTATCTACAATGTGTAGTGAGAATTTACACACACACACACACGCGCGCGCGCGCACACACACACACACACACACACACAAACAAACACACACATACACACACACACACCTCAACTTTCATTGGCCTAAGCAAGGCGTTTGATACAGTCAGCAGAGAAGGAACTGTGGAAGATTATGGCACAATATCGCTTTCCACGAAAGTTTGTCCAAATAGTGCGGCTATTTCATGATGGTAAGCAGGAAGGAGTACAAGAAAATGGTGAACTGTCTGAGCCTTCTCCTGTTACAAATGGAGTGCACGCAATGTGAAATAATAAAGAGACGTGACATGTCAGTCCACAGCTACTCGCTGCTCATATCATTTCTCTTGCACTAAATACCCCATCCCTGCCCGATACTAGCAATCAAGTAAGGGATCTGTTATTCACTAGCAATCAAGTAAGGGATCTGTTATTCACTAGCAATCAAGTAAGGGATCTGTTATTCACTAGCAATCAAGTAAGGAATCTGTTATTCAGTAAAGGATCTGTTATTCACTAGCAATCAAGTAAGGGATCTGTTACACTAGCAATCAAGTAAGGGATCTGTTACACTAGCAGTAAAGTAAGGGATCTGTTATTCACTAGCAATCAAGTAAGGGATCTATTATTCACTAGCAATCAAGTAAGGGATCTGTTACACTAGCAATAAAATAAGGGATCTGTTATTCACTAGCAATCAAGTAAGGGATCTGTTATTCACTAGCAATCAAGTAAGGGATCTGTTATTCACTAGCAATTAAGTAAGGGATCTGTTATTCACTAGCAATCAAGTAAGGAATCTGTTATTCAGTAAGGGATCTGTTATTCACTAGCAATCAAGTAAGGGATCTGTTACACTAGCAATCAAGTAAGGGATCTGTTACACTAGCAGTAAAGTAAGGGATCTGTTATTCACTAGCAATCAAGTAAGGGATCTATTATTTACTAGCAATCAAGTAAGGGATCTGTTACACTAGCAATCAAATAAGGGATCTGTTATTCACTAGCAATCAAGTAAGGGATCTGTTATTCACTAGCAATCAAGTAAGGGATCTGTTATTCACTAGCAATCAAGTAAGGAATCTGTTATTCAGTAAAGGATCTGTTATTCACTAGCAATCAAGTAAGGGATCTGTTACACTAGCAATCAAGTAAGGGATCTGTTACACTAGCAGTAAAGTAAGGGATCTGTTATTCACTAGCAATCAAGTAAGGGATCTATTATTCACTAGCAACCAAGTAAGGGATCTGTTATTCACTAGCAATCAAGTAAGGGATCTGTTATTCACTAGCAATTAAGTAAGGGATCTGTTATTCACTAGCAATCAAGTAAGGAATCTGTTATTCAGTAAGGGATCTGTTATTCACTAGCAATCAAGTAAGGGATCTGTTACACTAGCAATCAAGTAAGGGATCTGTTACACTAGCAGTAAAGTAAGGGATCTGTTATTCACTAGCAATCAAGTAAGGGATCTATTATTCACTAGCAATCAAGTAAGGGATCTGTTACACTAGCAATCAAATAAGGGATCTGTTATTCACTAGCAATCAAGTAAGGGATCTGTTATTCACTAGCAATCAAGTAAGAGATCTGTTATTCACTAGCAATCAAGTAAGGGATCTGTTATTCACTAGCAATCAAGTAAGGGATCTGTTATTCGACATGCAACCACAGCCGCAGTATCAGCATTACGTGATTGCTTTTCTCACAAACACATGGCGGGATGGAAGGGGGGAATTTTCGCACATGCGGGGTAGCACATCGGGTTCGATACCACTTCGCCACAGGACTCGATCGCAAAGCTAACACATGGCTCTAGTAATTGTATGAGAGGACCAATTATATTAACCCGAGCTTACCGACACGGCAAGTGATGATGATGATGATGATGATGATGATGATGATGATGATGATGATGATGATGATGATGATGATGATGATGATAATGATCAATCATGATAACCCACGCTTACCCACACAGCACGTGATGATGATGGGATGTGGTTATTTGTGAGTGAACAAGCAATAGTTGAAGTACAGATGTGAACTGCGTGACCAAGCAGAGGTAGAAGAACAGATGTGAATTGAGTGAACAAGTAGAAGAGGAAGAGGAAGAACATATGTGAACAAGCAGACATGCAAGAACAGATGTGAACAGATTGAACAAGTAGAAGTAGAGAAACACATGTGAACTGAGTGAACAAGTACAAGTGGAAGACACATGTGAACAGAGTGAACAAGTAGAAGTAGAGAAACACATGTGAACTGAGTGAACAAATAGAAGAGGAAAAACATCTGTGAACTATGTGAACGAGCAGACGTGCAAGAACAACTGTGAACACAGTGAACAAGCAGCAGTGGACGACCACATGTGAACTGAGCGAAATGAAAGTAAAGAGAATCACTGACCCCTCTGATGGCAAATCTGCACTCATGCCAGTATCCGGCATACACGTTGGTGGTCAGTCTTTTGAAGACTACTTCACAGCCGTGTCCGCTAAGTTGATCCTGGGTTACGTAGGCCATCTTGGACACATTAAACTGTCCATATCTGGCGAGATGGACCCGATGTCACGTCACTGCAATCTAATCATTGACTAATTACACGTGTCGTATTGTTGCAGTAACAATGTCTAGATGTAATCATAGACTGATAATTAGTGTCTTAGTGTTGCAGTAACAATGTCCAGATGTAATCGTAGACTGATAACTAGTGTCTTAGTGCTGCAATAACATTGTCTAGATTAGTGTGGATTCAACATCTTAATAAATATATAAACACGGTAGATGATGCTAACCGAATGTTCACCTAAACATACCAGTAAAGTGAGGAAACCTTTCTCATGCATTGTGACTGGACAGCCCCGGCAGCATCCGAATGACACAAGTTTGAAAGGAATTAAAGAGCCCACAAGAATTATTCAATCATTCTCTAAGTAAAAGAATAATTGTCCACCAGAAAATAATCTAGTCCCCAACCAAGGAATAAGGAAAAACTAACAGAGACTGCAAACAAGAGAAAATTACATTTTGACCACGCACGCCCCATCATTTCTGTAATGCTAGGTCTGAGAAAGCTTTGATGTCCAGATCAAACGTAACACCCAGACACCACGGCACCAGTCGGCGGGCGCTATCAAAGGTTGAAAACTCACTGTTTTCAGTTGATACATCGCGGAGCCAGTCAGTTGAGATTGACGTGTTAGTTTAGAATCCTGCGGTCGGAATAGGGACTGATACCTAACACCTTACGGTTAACATGACCTAACGTGTAAACCAGCCACGGCAGAATTGGAGATAAGAGGGTCAGCCAGACCCGTCTGAAATGTGTGATGCAAAGACGGCAATTAGGACCAGATGCTTAACACCTCACTGCAATACGCAGCAAAGTAGGAACACAGGGCTGACACATTTTGCCAGCAACCCAGGAAGGCGGGTGTTAACAGCAGATTGGAAGGTAATGACGCAACTGCATTGCCGCCAAAGCATGTTTCATTGTTTCAGGCGTGGGGGGCATCGGTCAATTTGATTGACATATGAAACTACCCTTCACAGGAAAGGAGGAGGGGTGAGAAGAGTTTAGGACTTAATCCATCCCGTCATCGTACATGGAAAAATAGGTGGAGTTAATTAATAGGGGAGATATTAATTAGCCAACGTGAAAACTAGCCAGGGCTGAAGAGAATAAAACTACATGCACGGCCAGCAAGACTTCAGACGCAAATTTACAATAGCATTCTTAGGATACCTACTGGAGAAATATTAACATTTCGTTCTGTTGGACTTCTGTACGAAGTCGTATGACAGGATTTCCTAGCTATAACCCAGGTAATACCATTACTCTGATTAGTTTGTCTGCTAGTCTGAAGGCTTGTGTAGTTTCCTGTTTCTACATATTCTCCCAAACTTTACACTCGTGGATTTTCTTTGTACTTAATGTTCCAGTTTCTAGATTTACTATTACACTGAGAACTACCTTCTTCTTTCATTCACTACTTGGTTGTCTGATTTGTTGTATGTGACAATTTGGAGAAATCCATTATCCAAGCTACATGAGCGTGTGGCTTATTCACGTACAGGAGATACATTTAGATTCATCCTGTATGATGTTAAACATTGGAGAGACTGACTACTTAGGAGAAATTCCTGAGAGCTACCAGTCTCTTGATAGCGTCCAATTAACATTGATTATTTGGACCAACACTTTGAGTGCCTACCAAGATTGTGGTGAAACCACTTGGTTTGAGGAATGGCACTAGTTCACCTTGTCTGCATGATGTCTGCATGAGGACAGACATGACATAGGACATTCAATATCCCAGACAGATTCAGGGAAGGCATTTAATGTTTGACAGGACTGTGCGACCAGCCCTTCCGACAAGACAGTATGAATGAATCAGAAAGGGAGAGTGTAAGTGAGGTGAACTTATATGGGACACACTCCATTACACAAATGTATATGAATATGTATGTTTTGAGCTATAGATGTTCTAAATAGTTTTATTAATATATACATATATATATTTATTTATTTAGAACTGATATATGTTTATGTAACATGCCATCATATATATAATCATACCATCATATATTATGACTTGTACGTATGTTTATATGAATGTATAGACATATGTGTTTGAGATGTGTAGACGTAGATACTACCCATCTCCGTTCGTTTCATTCCAGATCTCTTAGGAGCAATGGACAGTCAACAACCCATATCAGGAAGTGACTTAGCCTTGTGAGGGACTTATTTGGACTCCTTCAATCTGACAGTGAACTGCGTCTCACTGGGGGAAGCATGACCTATGTGACCTCTTAAGTTACGTATACCATAATATAATCATCATCATCATATGATCATCAATAGCAATAATAAACACAGTTGTTGTATTTTAAAACTCAATTTGTCTGTATAATTCTAAATGTTTATAAATGTTTGTGTAGCGTATCAAGTACACACATTATTGTATCATTTAGTGGGGGTTCACACATATTGTCCAGAAGGGGGAATCTATGTCCGGGAGGTATCTTGCTTATGCAGTCATAAGTAACCAGATTACGTTGCATGTCTTAACTCCTCCTTTCTCACTTCTGGTGATACCAAGTACAGCCAAAACTATATAGATATATTCTATCTTCAACGAGCCACTTCTTGGCTGTTTTCTTGAGTATCAGGGACAGTGTCTTAAATCAGCATAACAGACATTTGTTCCACGTTTTCTCTCTGGGATCTGGGGTAGCAATTAGTTCCTTCTGACAGAGTTAGGGGATCTTAAACTGCATCCAGACCTTAACACCAGCAGAAGAAAATAATGTTGGCTGGGTGGTTGCCCAACCGGGAGCTACCTCAAGCCAGTTGGTGACATGCATTAAAGGACATTGGGTAAATGCCTTAAGGGGCTTTGGGTTTACGGTGCTAACAGAAAGCCGATCTAAACATACCATTAAAGTGAGGGACCATGTATCATGGCTTGAGGGACATTGAGTAAACGGTGGTTGTCGTATATATTTATATACCAATCGGAGCTGGATGGACATGGCTACCGAGGCTTCCCTACATAAACCCTCAGAATGATAATTCCAGGAACACCAACATGTATATTGTCATTGATCTCGTGGGAGATGCCAGTCACTGAAGTAGACAAATGAAACATCAGCAAGATTTGAACAACAATAATTGAGAAATCTGAGACAAGTGTCAACTCAGCGTGATGTTTTATGGTTGTGAGTGTCAGTGTTGTTGTTTGTCCATCAAGAATGATGATGACCATTCATTTCATCCAGTGGAGTTGAAAGTATCGAGCCATGAGTTCTAAGATGGCTGATAACGCCTATTTTGGCTCGAAATGTTCTTTGACAATGTGGACAAAGAATGCTTGACGTTTCTGGAGAAGGATTTACTGCAGTGGTTTTTCTATTCTGTCTTATCTTCACAGCTCTTGCAGTCATGTTTGCTTCACAAGTGACTGCACCCTTGCGTAATGATGCACGCCACGAATTTCGGTCTTTAGCAGCAGTCTCTCAGGTGTCATCATGAATTCCAAAAGCTGTTAGTGAAATATTCAGAGTCTTTAAAGCGTTTCCTCTGGCCGCCTTGGGAATGTTTACCACAACACAGCTCGTCGTAAAAATATTCGTTTAGGGAACTTGTGATCTGTCATGCGAGTCAAGTTACCAGCCCAGCGAATCTGATTCTTCATTAGTAGTGTGTGGATATTGGGCATGGGCGCTCTTTCTAGAACTTCAGTGTCTGGGATCTTGTCTTGTTGCTGTGGTTTTCGGTGTTGCGTATATCCTGCTGATAATGTTATAATTACACCGTGACAGTTTGACCATGCTGTAATTACACGGCGATACATTGATGATGTTGTGATTATACGGTGATACATTGATGATGTTGTGATTACACGATCACATATGAATGACATTGTAATTACTATACTTTATGACATTGAATTTGGTCGCGGTGGCCCCTACGCATGCCTGTCTACACTACGGCCATGGGTTCGAAGTTTTATTAGACTGACCTTTATGACCAGGTCGATGAACATAAAATAGTACCATGAATTTATCTTAAAAGTACTGTACGTAAGGCCACGCCACGTATACATGATTAATTGTACCATTGTTTACTACTGACAGAGGTAGACAAGAAAGCACCAACTTGAGTGCGACCAGGCCACACCACGTATACATGAGTATTTGTACCATTGTTTACTACTGAAAGAGGTAGACAAGAAAGCACCAACTTGAGAGCTCTGATGTCCGTGAAGTTGTAGAGTTGCAGATAAATATTCCCTCCGTTTCCTTCATAGATGTCTCCCACCTGCACGAGGATCACCACCCCGTCAACAGCCCACTCGAAATACCACGTCGGACCCTGTTGGTGATAACAACATCATTATCATCATCATCAACAACAACAACTACAACAACAACAAACAACAACAACGCAACAACAACAACAAAATCATCAGCAGCACCAACATCAACAACATCATCACAAACAACAGCAACAACATCAACAGCAACAAAAACACTACAAAAACATTAGCAACACCAGTAACAAGATCAGCAACAACACCAACAGCACAACAACATCGACAACAACAAGAATAGCAACAACATCATCATCAACAACAACACATCAACAACAACAGCTGTGTTTTCGTGGAGGACTGTTGTTTTGGCATTCTGGAGACGGCATTATAGTACAGTGAAATGCTGTTTTTTTACATCTCTCAGAGGAGTTGTGGCGTGAATTGCATGCTCGAAAAATGGCGTATCTGGCTAGAAAACATCTAGAAACGGAACAACAACATCTAGAAATATCGGCATGTATGGCGGCTGGTTGTGTCGCAGAAGACCAGCTTTTTTGCCTTATGCAGAAATGTGTGGCTGCTGGTTTTGCTAGTGACTGCCGTTTCCATCTATGATGAACTGTATTGTCGAGGAGGACCTTTGTGTCGGCATTCTGGCGACGGCATTATGTACAGTGAAGTGCTTTTACATCTGTCCGAGGTCAACTGCATTTCGGAGACAATGTGGCGTGGCAGGTTAGAAAACATCTAGAAACATCGAGACCTTGTAGGTGAACGTCTGGTTGGGAAAGTGACTGCCACTTCTATCAAGGATGATCTGTATGTTTCGTAGAGGACTTTTGTGGTGACAGTTTGGCGGCGGCATTATGCACAATGTGCCTGAGCGGGCTGGTGTTTGTCGAGACACCTCTTTACCACTTTACACATGGGGCAGTGACGAACATTTTATGTGATATTCACAGGCACAGGAACGGAGCATAATGGGGACGACCCGTTTCTGTGATGTTGGAACCGCGACTATCTAATTAACTAACTACATATCACAGTTTATTGCCTGGCACTATATCTAGAGATCCAATTTTGTCACCTGATACACTAACTAGAGATCACGGATCGTCACCTGAAACAATAACTAGAGATCACAGTTCGTCACCTGACACTATAAATAGAGATCACAGTTCGTCACCTGAAACAATAACTAGAGATCACAGTTCGTCACCTGAAACAATAACTAGAGATCACGGATCGTCACCTGAAAAAATTACTAGATATCACAGTTAGTCACCTGAAACAATAACTAGAGATCACAGTTCGTCGTCACCTGACAATATAAAAGTCAGGTCTTAGTCAGATATGACTGAGCTACCGTATAACAGTAGACGGTACTACCTGGTCTCTGTTAGCGCCGAACGTTGGGCGGTGCTTACCAAACCCGACACCCCACATTGTGCCAACGGCTTCGGGCGGAATAGCGCAATTGGGAGGGTACAAGCCTTACCCTGGTGCGAGGAAATGCAAGCTAAAGACAAAATTGTCATGGCAGGGCAGACCAGGCCCTAAGCCTTGGTTGGCGACTGGTCTAGGATCGAAGCTCCGACAGGCGGACAGTTAGAGCATTGCTTTGCTGATCCGGCAGCTTCTGCAGCTTGTCTTGTTCCAGATGTAGGGGTGTTACCTTTCCTCTGGAGTGAACTAGGCGGGCCGAGAGAGGGATCATGCTGCATGGGCAACACATGATCTCTATATTTTAGCCCAGGCTTTGTGCTATGGAGAGGCAATAACTCCATCCCTGGTCTTAACTGGTCTCGGAATCAAAGCGAGAGGCAACTGTTACGGGTTATAAGTCCTTGTCAGTTGGCGTAGACATGGGGCGCCACGCGTTGCCTCTGACGGTGGGAGACACCTATAGGTGTCACTGATCAGCTACCGCCCGCCTCAAGCTGGGCAGCCCCCAGCCAATTGGGTGCTGATCCGCCACAGCCTGCCTGCTTCAATGGGTGCTTGGGGCTAGGACAAAATCTGAATCGCAGGCTGTAAAACCAATGCACCAGGTACAAACAAAAATAAAAATAGAAACCTCAAGCTACGGCTTGCAACCTGGAACGTGAGAACCATGTGTCCAGGATTTTCCACTGACTTGACCAATATTGACGATGTGAGAAAAACGGCTGTGATTGATGCCGAACTCAATCGTCTTAACATTGATATTGCTGGCCTGCAGGAGACTCGCCTCGCTGAGGAAGGGTCACTCAGGGAAAACAACTACACCTTTTTCTGGAAGGGTAGAGGGCAGGCAGAAAAAAGGCAACACGGTGTGGGCTTTGCAGTGAAGAATTCGCTACTGGGAATGATTGAAATTCCAGCAGGAGGAAATGAAAGACTATTATCCCTGCGCTTGGCAACCTCTTTTGGGTTTGCCACCATTATTACTGCATATGCACCGACACTCGATTCCTCTGATGATGTGAAGGATTTGTTCTATGAGGAGTTAGACTCCGTGATCAAGGCAGTTCCAAAATCTGACTACATTTATATGCTCGGTGATTTCAATGCTCGTGTGGGCAAGGACTCAAGTTCATGGCCAGTGTGCCTTGGAAAATACAACATCGGTCGCATGAATGAAAATGGGCAAAGGCTGCTGGAGCATTGCACCAGTAATGACCTATGTATTACAAACTCTTTTTTTAAAACAAAAGAGATGCATAAGGTCACATGGAAACATCCAAGATCCGGCCATTGGCACCAGCTGGACTTCATCATCACACGGAGACAACATCTGAACCATATATCATTGACTCGTAGTTACCACAGTGCTGACTGTGATACGGATCATTCTTTGGTTGTTGCAAGGGTTAGACTGAGACCAAAGAGAATCTACACAGCTAAACACAAATCTAGCCACAGGATTAATATTATTAACACTCATGATCCTGAAAAGTGCTTTCAGTTTCAACAGCAACTTGAAGATGCTTTCACTGATACACCAGAAAATTGTACAGTAAATGAAAAGTGGGGTCAAATTAAGGAAACTCTTTATAAAACTGCCGTAGGGGTTTACGGCACTGTGGATCATAAGAGGCAGGACTGGTTTGCGGCCAACAGCGAGACTCTGCAGCCCCTGATTGATAAGAAGAAGAAAGCTCTCTTAAGAAACAAGGAAAGACCAACGCGTAACACTCTGAGTGAGCTAAGGCAAGCTAGGAAGGATGTGCAAAAGGCTGCCAGGCAGTGTGCAAATGATTATTGGATCAAGTTATGTGAGTCCATTCAAATCGCAAGTGATAAGGGAGACATAAGAAGCATGTATGAAGGAATAAAGAAAGCTTGTGGTCCAGTGATCAAAAGAAGTGCACCATTGAAAACCTTGACTGGAGAAGTCATCACTGATAAGAAACAGCAGATGGACAGATGGGTAGAGCACTATTTGGAGCTTTACTCAAGTGAGACCAAACTAGCGGATGATGCCCTCAACGCCATAGAGGCTCTACCAACTCTTGACCACCTGGACACACTTCCCACCATAACAGAAGTTAAGTGTGCTATAAATGAACTTGCATCTGGCAAGGCTCCAGGTAAGGATGGGATTCCAATAGAGGTTATCAGGAGTGGGCAAGACACACTCACTATACAGATCCACCAGCTAATAGAGCTATGCTGGCGTGAAGGACAAGTCCCACAGGATTTCAAAGATTCAAGCATCATAACACTGTACAAGAACAAGGGCGATCGGAGCGACTGCAACAACTATAGGGGTATCTCACTTCTGTGTATTGTTGGAAAAGTATTTGCCAGAATTGTTCTGCGCAGACTTCAAGTCCTAGGAGATCAAGTCTACCCCGAATCACAGTGTGGCTTTCGACAGAACCGGTCTACCACTGATATGATATTCTCATTGCGACAAATGCAAGAAAAATGCCGTGAACAGAATCAACCACTGTTTATTGCCTTCATCGACCTCACAAAGGCATTTGATTTGGTCAGTCGTGAGGGTCTGTTCAAGGCACTAAAGAAGATTGGCTGCCCACCAACTCTTCTGTCCATTGTGGAATCGTTCCACACAGGCATGAAGGGTATAATCAAGTTTGATGGTGCAACTTCTGAAGAATTTGAAATCAAGAGTGGAGTTAAGCAAGGTTGTGTACTAGCTCCCACCCTCTTTGGAATATACTTTTCACTTCTACTGAAATATGCATTTCGTGATCAGGATGGTGGTATATACATTCACTCACGCTCAGATGGCGGCCTCTACAATGCTCAGAGATTGAAGGCTAAGACCAAAATTAGGAGGGTACTGATCAGAGAGTTGCTTTTTGCAGATGATGCTGCAGTTACGACCCACTCTGAGGAAGAATTGCAATGTCTACTATCTGCATTCTCCAATGCTTGTTCTGAATTTGGTTTAACAATTAGCAAAAAGAAGACACAGATTATGTCACAAGGTGCACATGAGGTACCATCAATCTTTATTGACGACGCTGAACTAGAGATAGTAGACCATTTTACATATCTAGGATCAGTGGTAAATAGCAAATTATCCCTAGATCAGGAAATCAACATCCGGATTGGTAAGGCAGCAACAACAATGAACAGGTTAAGAAAAAGAGTCTGGGAGAACAGGAAGCTTACTGCCAAAACAAAAGTCCTTGTCTATCAAGCCTGTGTCCTTAGTACTCTTCTCTATGGCAGTGAAACCTGGACAACTTACTCACACCAAGAGAACAATTTAAACAGCTTTCATATGCGGTGTCTGCGAAGAATTCTTGGTATTAAGTGGCAAGACAAAATCACAAATACTGAAGTATTGGAAAGATCAGGTTGTGTGACAGTTTATTCCATGCTCAGTCTTCGTAGACTTAGATGGATAGGACATCTTAGGAGGATGGATGATGGTAGAATACCAAAGGATATCTTTTTTGGTGAATTACAGATGGGTAAGAGATCTCAGGGTCGGCCTCTACTACGATACAAAGATGTGTGTAAGCGGGACATGATTGATACAGGCATTGATAATGCACATTGGGAGCAAGTCGCCGCTGAACGTGTTGCATGGAGGGCAAATATCAGAAATGGAATAAAGTCAAAGGAGAAAATTATTGCAGAAAAGTCACACACTAAGCGTTTGAGACGTAAGATGGTGCATGATGGTGGAAATGACCACGTGTTCACATGCACCCACTGTGAACGGACATTTACAGCGCAAATTGGCCTTATCAGTCACACTCGCTACCGCCATAGTTAAAAGTTATTATGCCTTTTTAAAGCACAAACTATCGTCTGTCAAGACGGCAAGGTGCCAATGGATCACAGTTCATCACCTGACAATATAAGTAGATATCACAGTTCATCACCTGACAATATAAGTAGATATCACAGTTCATCACCTGACAATATAAGTAGATATCACAGTTCATCACCTGACAATATAAGTAAATATCACAGTTCATCACCTGACAATATAAGTAGATATCACAGTTCATCACCTGACACTATAAGTAGATATCACAGTTCGTCACCTGACAATATAAGTAGATATCACAGTTCATCACCTGACAATATAAGTAGATATCACAGTTCATCACCTGACAATATAAGTAAATATCACAGTTCATCACCTGACAATATAAGTAGATATCACAGTTCATCACCTGACAATATAAGTAGATAGCACAGTTCATCACCAGACACTATAACTAGATATCACAGTTCATCACCTGACAATATAAGTAGATATCACAGTTCATCACCTGACAATATAAGTAAATATCACAGTTCATCACCTGACAATATAAGTAGATATCACAGTTCATCACCTGACACTATAAGTAAATATCACAGTTCGTCACCCGACAATATAAGTAGATATCACAGTTCATCACCTGACAATATAAGTAGATATCACAGTTCATCACCTGACAATATAAGTAGGTAGCACAGTTCATCACCTGACAATATAAGTAGATATCACAGTTCATCACCTGACAATATAAGTAGATATCACAGTTCATCACCTGACAATATAAGTAGATATCACAGTTCATCACCTGACACTATAACTAGATATCACAGTTCATCACCTGACAATATAAGTAGATATCACAGTTCATCACCAGACACTATAACTAGATAGCACAGTTCATCACCTGACAATATAAGTAGATATCACAGTTCATCACCTGACAATATAAGTAGATATCACAGTTCATCACCTGACACTATAAGTATATATCACAGTTCGTCACCTGACACTATAACTAGATATCACAGTTC
>JACEFZ010005296.1:0-25000 GCA_014155875.1 Cepaea nemoralis
GTTCTAACTTTGAAATTACGGTGGTGATAACAGATGTTGCACATTGAACAATATCTGTGACTTTTTTTCCATATCCCTCACAGGACGTTGCAGTAAACATCAGCATTTTCAGCTGCCGTTGATGTGATAGGCAAAATTACGCTCAGTGTTTGCCATTGCTTTCTGAGCGACCGGTTCACATACCCTAATTTACCAACGCGGTGTAACCGCTACCGATTCTCGCGCAGATTACCTTACTCACGAGAATATACGGGATTACGGAGAAAGATGTTAACCCCTAGGCCAGTATGTACTTCATATTATATATAGCTCTGCAGCATACACTTGGCGAGATGCAGCAAATATGCCAGGCAATAAATCGTGCAAGATATTGGTGTGGCTTCAGTGTTTTCAATCATGTATAGCCGGTTTGAAATCAAGCTCAGGAAACGTGACAGCACGCTGCTGTGCGTTGATTTCCACAATGGTATAAACGTCGGCCGCTCAGAAAGCATTGGCAAACTACTGAACGTAAAATTGCCATGAAAAATTACACTATGCTAGGTTTGATTGCGGCGTCCTATAAAGGGTATGCAAACAGCTTAACATGGCTAGAGCACTTCTGTTATCAACCGTCGGTCACACACAACACGCTCACATACATGTCGGATCTTTAAATTGGGTCTACTGCGCGAGTTTCGGCAGCGGATCGCGTCGCGTTTGTTTCTTACAGAAAGGTATGTGAGCCGGTCGTTCAGAAATCAATGCAAACTACTAACCGTAAAAATGCCAAGACATCAACAGCAGCTGAAAAATGCTGGTGTAGCTGCAGTATCCTGTAAATAGGATACGCAAAAGAAAAACCCCCCCAAAAAAAAATGTCACGAGAAACTACATTCTATTATAATTTCCCAAACTGGCTCGTTTTTATCAAAATATCTTCTAATAGAATTACCTAAACTCTCTTTAATGGAGGAAGATTGTGCGGCGCACGCAGAAAGGGGGAATAGCAATCGGCGCATTTTTTACCATAAACACTCTCAGCCGTATCAAGCAACATTGATTTGGTTACATATAAAATGTGCGTCTACTAAATGTCCCAAACTGTCACGTTTAGATTTAAAAGCCCCTCTTGTAGATGGCCGAGAACCTTTTACGTAGTTAATTTGCAGCAATTTTTCTATTCTTGTTGCATCACTATAACTGTCTGCGCTTTCGTTTACATGCCACCATCTCAAACAGAATTCTCTAAACACTCGCGTGTTCAGTGTAATACGATAAACATCTATTAGAATGTCCAAATACTTTCAGCTGAGATACAACACACTTTTTGTAGACTCCTGTGAACTGTTCAGATGGAATAGAACCACCGTTTCGCTTTATTCCCTAAACTTTCCTCCTACTTATGAACGAATCTTATATGCCGATCCCTAAACTTACTCCTACATGCACTAAACACGTTCCTGTTCATCGATAAATTCCTTACCTTTCTCTTTCTTTTCTCACAAGCACGCAACTTTATTTTGAATTCCCTAGTATGCTTTCATCCCTAGTACAACATAACGACTCTTTGGATATAGAATTCCTCTATAACTCGGTTTCTCCTCATAACGCAATTCCTCAAACCTGTGATGTTATGAAACAATTAAGGTCGTGCTATAGCAGGTATACTGTCATTACTGCTTCTGTCATAGTATCTTGTGAGATGTAGCAGTTTACACGAGGGGTCTTGATGCTCAAGAAATTAGGCTGCTTTGCTAGGTACATACCGCGATGCGAATCTTAGTGCAGGTTAGGGTTTTCTTATTTTCTTTTCGCCTCGACAGAAACACATTCTCATATCTAACCGAGGATTCTCCACACCGGTCTCGAGACGGAATACCGACGCGTTCTACGAGCCACTCCGGCCAAATCCCTCTAGCTAGCGGACCTACCGAAAGCTATGCTGAGGAATGTGGTTGCGGAATTCAGGCAAAATGCTTCTCTGGACGAGAGTGGCTTGCTTGTGCGTCAGAGGTCACGGGTGGTCAGCATTCGCCTGATCTTTCTCTGGTGCAGCCGTGTGCTGGGGAATGAACAGGCGGACAGATGGCTCGGCTCTACAAACTGGGGAGTATTGAATGCATGGCAAATTGCAGTGCGACGTAGGTCGAGGCCTTGTGGAAGCACGTGTACACCTCGAGGAGCACATGGATCACCATGCGCTCCCCACCTGGCATAGAATGAGACAGAGATGACGTGTCTGAGGGGATCTGGCCGACGCTGTGACGCCTCAGAGGATAAGGTGAGAATGGACATATAATCAGATTGCTAATGGTACTATTGTGTTGAGAACTCTCTTTCGCTGGCTGCGCTGAGGATGGGGACGCGTGTGTGTTGGGTGATGTAGGTGCTTAGTCTTCATGTGAATGCCCCGACGATTGCTGTATATGTCGGTTCCTACATCAATCAATCAATCCATCGAATCAATCAATCCTCTGAGCTAGCAGGTAGCTACAAGTGTCCCAGTAGATATCTCTCTAGCCACTCGCCAACCCTCCACTAGCTAGCACTGAGCGTGATCAAGTGTCGCAATAGACATCTCGCTCTAGCTAGGAGGTCGCTAACAATGGCCCAGTAGACAATTCTCTATCTACGCCAGAGTGTGTATATTTCAAGAAATGCTAGATGAACCTATATTGACTCTCAAAGGTTAATCTCAGACGTTAAGTGCATGGGACAATTATGGACAATTCTAACACTATTTGACCTCGATTCCCGATCCACCACGGAGCTATCATCCCTGCACAGGCTGGCTCCATCTGTGTTTGTCAACATAGATTGTAAGGACCTTTGCATAGATCCAATCATACACAGAGTGACTACGAATGACACATTTCAATCGTGCTTGAGGTGCTTGATAAGTTCGACATACAGTTGTGTGACATAGATAAAACACACAGTCTCAGAAACTCATTAAGCCGGTCTCCGGAGCTCGGGTAACATGGCGTTTGTACTTTACGAGTCCTCTTCAACTTCAGAAAATGATGTTTAGCGAGTCATGTATTATTGATTATAACACATTGATATTATATAAGTATATTATATTATTGTTGTCGTTGTTGTCTAAGATTAGCTTAATAAGTGATGTATGAATGAAACAATTGTATGAGGCAGCAGAGAGAACAGAAGGGCAGAATGTTATACGGGTCTACGTGCCCAATTCTTAAACCTTGAATATACAGTTCGTTCGTTCGTTCGTTCAGGCGTAACTGGGACCATAAGCAGTAGCCATGGCGTTGTTTACAACAATGAGGAGCTATAGGCATGTTGTTTACTTCAAACAAGGTTGCCCTAGGAAAGGTTTCTGGCGTCTAAACACGCAGAACTCACACGTATTGCTCACTGGTAGAACATGGACGGACCTGTGGGCTCATTTATAAATTCGTGGCAGTTCTTATTTTGTGCGCTGGCTCTCTTGAGCTCAAGCGTACTCCATATACGCTATTTCTAGTAGCACGTGGACTGAATATTGTGGTGTGTGGATTAGCTTTCCCTATACCAGTATCCATGGCCATAATGCGAACCCTCTCCGGTCTTCTGATGTACGTGTAATTTACGTCCCAAAGTCACGGACGATTCTTCGGCAGTTTCAAATGTTACAAGATGACTTAGAATAGGATTTCGAGACATATTGCGATCTAGTAAATCACACAGTAAACCACACACGTAAACCACACAATAAAAAACACATAGACCACACAGAAAAACACCACAGAAAACCACACAGTAAATCACACAATAAAAAACACAGTTAAACCACACATGTAAACCACACAGTAAACCACACAATAAAAACACAGTAAACATCACAGTAAACCACACAGTAAAAAACACAGTAAACCACACAGTAAACCACACAGTAAACCACATAGTAAATCACACGGTAAAACCACACAGAAAATGACACAGTAATCCACACAGAAAATCAAACATCAAAACAACAGTAATCACAGATTAGTCACACTGTAAAACCACACTGTAACCCATATTAATCACACAGTAAACCACACAAAAAATAATACAGTAAACCACACAATAACCACACAGTAAACCATACAATAAAAAACACAGTAAACCACACTGTAAACCACACAGTAACCACACAGAAAATCACAGAGTAGTCACATGTAAACCACACTGTGTAAACCCACGTTAAATCACACAGTAACCACACAGAAATAATACAGCAAACAACACATTAACCACACAGTAAACCACACAGTAAACCACACAGTAAACCACACAATAAACCACACAATAAAAAACACAGTAAACCACACAGTAAACCACACAGTACAAAACACAGTAAACCACACAGTAAACCACCACATTAAACCACACAGTAAATCACACAGTAAACCCTACCACACAGTAAACCACACAGAAAATCACACATCAAACAACACAGTAATCACAGAGTAGTCACACTGTAACAACACTGTAAACCCACATTAAGTCACACAGTAAACCACACAACAAATAATACAGTAAACCACACATTAAACACACAGAAAATCACCACAGTACCTCACACTATAAACAACACAGTAAACCACTTAGAAAATAACACAGTAAACCACATAGACACAGTACAAACACATAGAAAATAACACAGTAAACCACATAGAAAATAACACAGTAAACCACATAGAACATAACACAGTAAACCCATATATTTATTTGTTGCGTATCCCCTACGGGACGTTGCAGTCAACACCAGCATTTTCAGCTGCTGTTGATCTACTAGGCAAGTGTTACGATCAGTAGTTTTCCATTGCTTCTGAACGACCGGCCCCTATACCTTTTTCGAGAAAAACCAGCACCGCCGTATTTCGAAACCGGGTATACGGGCTCACAAACCGCGTTCGCAAGCCCTTTAGCCACAGAGACCGGGTGTTACATATATTAAACCACACATTAAACCACACAGAAAACTAAATATTAAACCACACTGAAAAACCGCACAGTACAAACACACAGTACATTACACAGTAAATCAATCAATCAATCATGTGCCATGCCGGAAAGCGTGGGCGGTCAATACTCGCCATTTCACTCGATCACCAGTGTCGTGGATCAGCTCAGTGTTCCTGTCTCGTCCATGCCATGTGGCCAAGCCATCCAGGTATTTTCCTCTCGGTCTTCCTCTTGGTCTGTTCCCCTCCATCTTACCAGTTGTAAATAAGTTCTCATTTCTTCTCATAACATGTCAAAAAAAATTTGACTCTCTTTGTCTAATTTCTCTAATCAGTCTACGATATCACACAGTAAACCACACATTAAATCACTCAATAAACCACACAGAAAACCACACAATAAACCACATAGTAAACATCACTGTAATCCATACAGTAAACCACACAGTAATCCACACAGTAATCCACACATTAAACCACACAATAAATGACACAGTAAATCACACAGTAAACCACACTTTAAACGACATATTAAACCACACAGTACATCACAGAGTAATCCGCATAGAACACCACACAGTAGACAACAGTAAATCAGTAAACCACACAGTAAACCACACAGTAAACCACACAGTAAACCACATAGTACAGCACACACAGTAAATCACACGAATCCCCTAGTACAGCACACGTAAATCACACGTAAACCACACAGGAACAAAACATGTTTACGACAAGTGTCATTCTTGTACACACACATTTCCATCCCCGCAGGCTCCACGAAGTTCGTGCAACACGCACAAATGATGCAAACATTTTGATCAGCAATACGTAAGATATAGAGCTCAGTTGATAATGCGGCGTCCAGATGTTCTGTAGTTGAGACCACTGAAATAACACTCAATACAACAATATAAAAACTGCATCACAGCCCTCGGGCCATTTCCATACGTGCTCCATCTTCATCTTCAACAGAGAAGAGTCCCAATACTACTGGTAACAATATCATTCAAATTATGTGTCCGTCTGGCCTTCCTCAGAGTCTTAAGTGACGGTCAGATCCTCTGATCACTCCCTGCAGCACCATTCTCTCTAAGCTGTGATTATTTATCTGTTATTCCGATCCCAGAGAGCTCCGACCACGTCTGTCTTGTCAGGTGGCAGGAGTGGGTTCCACACACTGACACTTCTCGCTTAATCATAATAATAATTCATTTGTCCCAAAGCAGTTTTCTGCTATCAGTCAGAGCTGTGAAAGAGTTCATGACATTTTGTAGTGTGGATGCAAGGATGAAAAGACTGCCATCTTTCCTTCACTTAGCAGGCGACTAGACCAGGCGTGGAACCCCTGTCAACTTCGCTAACGACCCGGCTAACACTGATCTCGTACGAAGACTTATATGGATATACTGGCCGGATCATTGGGGGAAACCAGCGAGCCGACACGATGGCTTCGATGACGCCATTAGCTAGGGCAGTGATACTGGGCAAGACAGACACCCTGAAGACCATCTCCGAAAACTGCTGGAGAAAACTACAATAGCAGACGAAACAATATGGCAATACTACACACCGCAAATCTCCTACGTCATCGTCTGGGCGGGGACATATTGGAAACTGGTTATATGACTGATCGCGACAATTACGTTCCGTGAGTTCAACACAACAGAACATTGTGGCATGTTAAATCTGGCCGCGGCAATTGCCATTCATTCACAAAAGAGCCAACTTTGTGTAAACAAAAGACTTGATAGTCATTTTAGATTTACAGTAGTAGACAATTCATAGCAGTGTGCAGAATATGTGGTGTTGTTTATTTCAACTTGGAAGAGATTTATCTTTTCAGACTGCCAACGAAAAGTTGGGGTTGCAGACCAAACAGAAAGTTGATGGCGAGAAAAATGGTAATGTAGGAGTGTGTCACAATTATGGTGTTAAAATTGTTAACAGATGGTAACAGACTATAATGTATTATAGTATGAAATTACCGAAGATTGGCACAAGGAAACACGCTGGTAGTGCTAACTATTAGCTATAGTTAGACATAAAAATAATAATATTAGCAGATGTGTTTAACAAAAAATGAGACAGGGATGACAATTACGTGAAATTTCCACTTACCAAGGCACTACTTTTCAATCGCTGATACTAATCCAATGCAATTTACTAATAATGATAAATACACTACTTTTCTTCACAAATACCGCTAGAACTACTCCATAACACCAATAAAACACAATTAAAACGTCACATTTTGAAGCGCATCATTGTCACACTACAAAAACTGAAAATGCCGGAAAACACGAGGCAGATTTATTACTGAGAAACAATGTGTACACTATTTGTTACTTAGTTATAATTTAAATATTGAGCACAACCCACTACTGGCAACGCCGACCGCATTCTGGTATGAACCTAAGGCCTATCCACGTCAATATGGAAGCACTATACTCGAGTTTCGCCCTCGTTTGAGCTCGTCAGTAGTGCATATCCCTGACCGGATCCGGAAACAGTCCCGGATCACGCGTGTGAAGCGGGTGTGTAACCACGCGACACACACTGGACACACCAAATTATCACAACAGAATACCACAACGCTACCCATCGTAGGCTATGCTCAAGATTGCCCAATCGCCGCGACCGACGTCCGTCAATCGATGGGACCCGAACGATCAGGACTTCTCACTGGCAAGGAACACCAGGCCTCCTAAATCCAGTGAGCAATAATCAATTGCATTATGTGGTTGTTTCGGGATTTGAAATTTAAATATTGAGCACAACCCACTACTGGCAACGCCGACCGCATTCTGGTATGAACCTAAGGCCTATCCACGTCAATATGGAAGCACTATACTCGAGTTTCGCCCTCGTTTGAGCTCGTCAGTAGTGCATATCCCTGACCGGATCCGGAAACAGTCCCGGATCACGCGTGTGAAGCGGGTGTGTAACCACGCGACACACACTGGACACACCAAATTATCACAACAGAATACCACAACGCTACCCATCGTAGGCTATGCTCAAGATTGCCCAATCGCCGCGACCGACGTCCGTCAATCGATGGGACCCGAACGATCAGGACTTCTCACTGGCAAGGAACACCAGGCCTCCTAAATCCAGTGAGCAATAATCAATTCATTATGTGGTTGTTTCGGGATTTGAAATTTAAATATTGAGCACAACCCACTACTGGCAACGCCGACCGCATTCTGGTATGAACCTAAGGCCTATCCACGTCAATATGGAAGCACTATACTCGAGTTTCGCCCTCGTTTGAGCTCGTCAGTAGTGCATATCCCTGACCGGATCCGGAAACAGTCCCGGATCACGCGTGTGAAGCGGGTGTGTAACCACGCGGACACACACTGGACACACCTAAAATTATCACACTTAGTGACAGCTGGCAAGATCGAAGGGAACAGACCAAGAGGAAGACCGAGAGGAAAATACCTGGATGGCTTGGCCACATGGCATGGACGAGACAGGAACACGGAGCTGATCCACGACTCTGGTGATCGAGTGAAATGGCGAATCATGACCGCCCACGCTTTCCGGCATGGCACATGATTGATTGATTGAAAATTGTTAACACGATTATCTGGCGTAAATCGAAGAGTCCGAGAACCATTGCTCGTTGCATGATAAAACCAAAGAACTGTCGTAAATCTTATCTTTGCTTGAATCCACTATCACAAAGCTTAATCCCGTGTCTTGTCGAAGGTATATCTACTCTGTGTTTAATAATGCAATTACTGGCCACTAAAATTGCGGAAAATAAGAGAAATGAAACAAATAACGAACTGTCCAAGAATCTGTCACTAAAGCGGCGCTTGGCACTCCAGTGTCGATACTTTCTGTCACTGAAAGTAGCGTTTGGCGTGAATCAGTTAATGCTTTAGTTTATGTTGTGCGATTTCTGCAGTATGCACCTGACGAGATGCAGCGAACTATGTCACGGCAATAAATCGTGCAATCTGTTGTTTGGTGACTTCGTTATTCGTATTTAAAATACTTGAATTTGAATGTAAGGTTTGGGTTCGAAAATGAAGGGCCGTATGAGAGGACTAAAAACACGTGCTTACATCCAATGTTTATGTAAGTGTCGTTTTCCTAATGCAAGGACTTATGAGAGGAACTAAAGCGAGGCGCCTACAAGCAATGAACGATCCGCATTCACATATTAAGACTTTTCTGTGCGAGACTAAACATTTATGTGTTTGTCAGGAATGCCAGGATGTTATTCTTATATGAATTCATTACTCACTCAATCGTTGCACGTATATGATAAGAGGTCTCCGTTAGACGAAATGGGCAACCTTCCTGCTCGCGTTCCGAAGGTTGTCGGGTTCTATCCTGTACTCCATCATTCTTTCACGAGTGCAATTTCCTCGGAGATCCCTGCGGGTCTGGGCCGCCGCTGACATTTCGGGAGTTCGCTCTTTGTGCGACGCTTTTGGTTTCGCCGCGCTGTGGAATGAGACCCAGCTTTATAGGATAACACCCTGTGAAATAAAATCGATGCTATCGCTTTTAAACCTCTTAAACCTTAGATGGCGAAGTACATTCTGTACTTCTTGTGTAGTGGTTTCAGCTCAGCCGCCTGCCTCGCATAACGACAGACTTGAGTTCGTTTGTCTAACATTCGTTCACGAGTGCAGTGTTTTCGCAGATTCCCTAAGAGTCCGTCGCTTGAGTGATATAGTGTTCGCTCTGTGTGAGACGTTGGACAGTGCGCTCTGTGCGAGACGTTTGACAAGGCGCTCTAATGCGAGACGTTTGGCAGGGTGCTCTGTGCGAGACGTTTGGCAGGGTGCTCTGTGCGAGACGTTTGGCAGGGTGCTCTGTGTGAGACGTTTGGCAGGACGCTCTGTGCGACACGTTTGACGGGGCGCTTTGTGCGAGACGTTTGGCAGGGTGCTCTGTGCGAGACGTTTGGCAGGGTGCTCTGTGCGAGACGTTTGGCAGAGAGCTCTGCGGAAAGTAGACCGATACAGATGGGATGAAACCCGCTGCAATTAAGCCAATCCTCTTGGTTTTAACCCCTTTAGCATTTTTTCTTCTCTCTTCATCATCGTTCGTCCTGAAAAGGATCTTGTTTGTACTATTATATACCCATTTACAGCGAAGCTACGATGCTTGTCTCTTTTTGACAGACAATCCGATTTTGAGCACGATATTTTGCCGTCTCCGTTCTGTGCATGCTCTCTATGCCAGTCGTAGATCTGTTTTCAAAATGCCCAGTTACAATTGCTGCAGGTTTTTTTTTTTTTAATTAGCTTTAGTAAGCTGACCTCCGTGACGTAAGCAGTTAGTGATAAACATTCCACTGAGAAACACGCACGACCGGACGTTTCCGGTCTTCAGAAGCGTTCATCCTTCCCATAATGTTTCGGCCTTTTACCCTCTTGGCACCTCCTGGGGGATGGCCCACCCGGTCATGACTCCATGTGTCTTTCTCCTTATGTTATTTCTTACCCGGTTTCGAAACGTTGGGCCCTTTCTACTTGTCACACACACACACACACACACACACACACACACAAACACACACACACACACACACACACACACATTCTGCCTGCTGCCACGCCACCCTACATGGGGGGAGGTGTAGCATCTTGCACCTGATGCTTCGCGCATGCACGTAAAGCTGGATCGTTGTCCTCCGTGACGTAAATAGTTAAACCATGACACCCTGACCTCCATGACTGCGAACAGTTAAACCACGACTCCCTAACGGCCATGAATGCAAACACTTAAACCATGGCTCCCTGACCCTCATGCACATAAAGAGTTAAACGATGACTCTTTAACCCCATTCATGCAAACAGTTAAACCGTGACTCTTTGCCCCTGCCCACATTTTATAAATAGGCAAACCATGACTCCTTGACCACCATGACGCAAACAGTTAAACTATGACTCGTTAACCATAATGGCAGAATCAGTTAAACCAGTTCTCCCTGATCCCCCATGACATAGAAGAGTTAAACCACTACTCTCTGATTCCCCTATATCATAATCAGTTTAAAACCATTACTCCCTGACTCCCATGACGTAAATAGTTAAACCATGACACCCTGACCTCCATGATGCGAACAGTTAAACCATGATTCCCTAACGGCCATGACGCAAACACTCAAACCATGGCTCCCTGACCCCCATGACATAAACAGTTAAACCATTAATCCCTAACCCCCATGGCATAAACAGTTAAACCATTAATCCCTGACCCCCATGACATAAACAGTTAAACAATTAATCCCTGACCCCCATGACATAAACAGTTAAACCATTATTCCTATAAGCTGCCGGACGTTGATGCAGATATGTGTTGAGGCGAGGGGGACCTGAGCCACCTATACGATATTTCCGGGGTATGAGATGACAACCCAGGAGATAACTAACTAACTAGCTAACTGTTCCACTGACGCAAACAGTTCAGCTTGAATTCTCTAATATGAATCCACAAATGTTGCTAATCGCCCGGTCCTGATAGATACATAATGCGACATTCTTCCCTACCTCGGGAGTTTCCACGTACTTCTCCCTGTGTCCATATTTGTTATTATTTCAATACGGTGAAGATAAACACGTATAACAGACGATATCCAAACATGACAAGAACAGGTTGGATGACCAACATGAGACGATTGAACAAAGTCTGGACAATATAACAGAACATAGAAAACATAAAAAAATGAAATGCTAGGACGCCCATAGCTTCGCATCATCATAGAGAACATCAAGAAACCCGCATGAAGTGTTGGAAGGACAATACTGTGGGAAGTGACAGAGAGGATACTAAGATGTTTGGGGAATTGTTAGTGTGGACATACTGTGGGAAGTGTTGGAGTGGACAATATTGTGGGGAAGTGTTAGAGTGGACAATACTGTGGGAAGGTGTTTGGGAGTGGACAATACTGTGGGGAGTTGTGGAGGTGCAAAATACTGGGGAAGTGTTGGAATGGATAATACGTGGGACTGTGTTGAAGTGGAGATTTAATGTGGTAAGTGCTGGGATGGACAATACAGTGCGAAGTGTTGGAGTGGACAATACTGTGGGAAGTGTTGGAGTGGAGATTAATGTGGTAAGTGTTGGGATGGACAGTACCAGTAGAAGTGTTGGAGTGGACAATACTGTGGGAGAGTGTTGGAGTGGACAATACTGTGGGAAGTGTTGGAGTGGACAATATGTTGGGAATTGTTAGTGTGGACAATACTGTGGAAGTGTTGGAGTGGACAATACTGTGGGAAGTGTTGGAGTGGACAATACTGTGGGAAGTGTTGGAGTGGACAATACGAGTGGGAAGTGTTGAAGTGGACAATACAGTGGGAAGTGTTGGAGTGGACAATAATGTGGGAAGTGTTGGAGTGGGACAATACAGTGGGAAGTGTTGGAGAGGACAATACAGTGGGAAGTGTTGAAGTGGATAATACTGTGGGAAGTTTTGGAGTGGACAATACTGTGGGAAGTGTTGGAGTGGATAATACTGTGGGAAGTGTTGGAGTGGAGATTAATGTGGTAAGTGCTGGGATGGACAATACAGTGGAAAGTGTTGGGGTGGACAATACAGTGGGAAGTGTCGGAGTGGACAATACTGTGGGAAGTGTTGGAGTGGAGGTTAATGTGGTAAGTGCTGGGATGGACAATACAGTGGGAAGTGTTGGAGTGGACAATACTGTGGGAAGTGTTGGAGTGGAGATTAATGTGGTAAGTGCTGGGATGGACAATAAATACAGTGGGAAGTGTTGGAGTGGACAATACTGTGGGAAGTGTTGGAGTGGAGATTAATGTGGTAAGTGTTGGGATGGACAATACAGTGGGAAGTGTTGGAGTGGACAATACTGTGGGAAGTGTTGGAGTGAACAATACTGTGGGAAGTGTTGGAGTGGACAGTACTGTGGGAAGTGTTGGAGTGGACAATACTGTGGGAAGTGTTGTAGTGGACAATACTGTGGGAAGTGTTGGAGTGGACAATACAGTGGGAAGTGTTGGAGAGGACAATATTGTGGGAAGTGTTGGAGTGGACAATACTGTGGGAAGTGTTGGAGTGGACAATACAGTGGGAAGTGTTGAAGTGGACAATACAGTGGGAAGTGTTGGAGTGGCCAATACAGTGGGAAGTGTTGGAGAGGACAATACAGTGGGAAGTGTTGGAGTAGACAATACTGTGGGAAGTGTTGGAGTGGACAATATTGTGGGAAGTGTTGGAGTGGACAATAATGTGGGAAGTGTTAGCGTGGACAATACTGTGGAAAGTGTAGGAGAAGACAATACTGTGGGAAGTGTTGGAGTGGACAATACTGTGGGAGGTGTTAGAGTGGACAATACTGTGGGAAGTGTTGGAGGAGACAACACTGTGGGAAGTGTTGGAGTGGACAATACTGTGGGAAGTGTTGGAGTGGACAATACTGTGGGAAGTGTTGGAGTAGACAATACTGTGGGAAGTGTTGGAATGGACAATACTGTGAGAAGTGTTCGAGTGGACAATACTTTTGGAGTGGACAATACTGTGGGAAGTGTTGGAGTGGACAATACAGTGGGAAGTTTTGGAGCGAACAATACTGTGGGAAGTGTTGGAGTGGACAATACTGTTGGAGTGGACAATACTGTGTGCAGTGTTGGAGCGGACAATACTGTGTGAAGTGTTGGAGTGGACAATACTGTGGGAAGTGTTAGAGTGGACAATACAGTGGGAAGTGTTGGAGCGGACAATACAGTGTGAAGTGTTGGAGTGGACATACTGTGTGAAGTGTTGGAGTGGACAATACTGTGGGAAGTGTTGGAGCGGACAATACAGTGTGAAGTGTTGGAGTGGACAATACTGTGTGAAGTGTTGGAATGGACAATACTGTGGGAAGTGTTGGAGTGGACAATACAGTGGGAAGTGTTGGAGAGGACAATACAGTGGGGAAGTGTTGGAGTGGACAATACTGTGGGAAGTTTTGGAATGGACAATACTGTGGGAAGTGTTGGAGTGGATAATACTGTGGGAAGTTTTGGAGTGGAGATTAATGTGGTAAGTGCTGGGATGGACAATACAGTGGGAAGTGTTGGGGTGGACAATACTGTGGGAAGTGTCGGAGTGGACAATAATGTGGGAAGTGTTGGAGTGGAGGTTAATGTGGTAAGTGCTGGGATGGACAATACAGTGGGAAGTGTTGGAGTGGACAATACTGTGGGAAGTGTTGGAGTGGAGATTAATGTGGTAAGTGCTGGGATGGACAATAAATACAGTGGGAAGTGTTGGAGTGGACAATACTGTGTGAAGTGTTGGAGTGGAGATTAATGTGGTAAGTGTTGGGATGGACAATACAGTGGGACGTGTTGGAGTGGACAATACTGTGGGAAGTGTTGGAGTGGACAATACTGTGGGAAGTGTTGGAGTGGACAGTACTGTGGGAAGTGTTGGAGTGGACAATACAGCGGGAAGTGTTGTAGTGGACAATACTGTGGGAAGTGTTGGAGTGGACAATACAGTGGGAAGTGTTGGAGAGGACAATACTGTGGGAAGTGTTGGAGTGGACAATACTGTGGGAAGTGTTGGAGTGGACAATACAGTGGGATAAGTGTTGGAGAGGACAATACTGTGGGAAGTGTTGGAGTGGACAATACTGTGGGAAGTGTTGGAGTGGACAATACAGTGGGAAGTGTTGAAGTGGACAATACAGTGGGAAGTGTTGGAGTGGACAATACTGTGGGAAGTGTTGGAGTGGCCAATACAGTGGGAAGTGTTGGAGAGGACAATACAGTGGGAAGTGTTGGAGTAGACAATACTGTGGGAAGTGGTTGGAGTGGACAATACTGTGGGAAGTGTTGGAGTGGACAATAATGTGGGAAGTGTTAGAGTGGACAATACTGTGGAAAAGTGTAGGAGAAGACACTACTGTGGGAAAGTGTTGGAGTGGACAATACTGTGGGAGGTGTTAGAGTGGACAATACTGTGGGAAGTGTTGGAGGAGACAACACTGTGGGAAGTGTTGGAGTGGACAATACTGTGGGAAGTGTTGGAGTAGACAATACTGTGGGAAGTGTTGGAGTAGACAATACTGTGGGAAGTGTTGGAGTAGACAATACTGTGGGAAGTGTTGGAGTATACAATACTGTGGGAAGTGTTGGAATGGACAATACTGTGAGAAGTGTTCGAGTGGACAATACTGTTGGAGTGGACAATACTGTGGGAAGTGTTGGAGTGGACAATACAGTGGGAAGTTTTGGAGCGGACAATACTGTGGGAAGTGTTGGAGTGGACAATACTGTTGGAGTGGACAATACTGTGTGAAGTGTTGGAGCGGACAATACAGTGTGAAGTGTTGGAGTGGAAAATACTGTGTGAAGTGTTGGAGTGGACAATACTGTGGGAAGTGTTGGAATGGACAATACTGTGGGAAGTGTTGGAGCGGACAATACTGTGTGAAGTGTTGGAGTGGACAATACTGTTGGAGCGGACAATACAGTGTGAAGTGTTGGAGTGGACAATACTGTGTGAAGTGTTGGAATGGACAATACAGTGGGAAGTTTTGGAGCGGACAATACTGTGGGAAGTGTTGGAGTGGACAATACTGTTGGAGTGGACAATACTGTGTGAAGTGTTGGAGCGGACAATACAGTGTGAAGTGTTGGAGTGGAAAATACTGTGTGAAGTGTTGGAGTGGACAATACTGTGGGAAGTGTTGGAATGGACAATACTGTGGGAAGTGTTGGAGCGGACAATACTGTGTGAAGTGTTGGAGTGGACAATACTGTTGGAGCGGACAATACAGTGTGAAGTGTTGGAGTGGACAATACTGTGTGAAGTGTTGGAATGGACAATACTGTGGGAAGTGTTGGAGCGGACAATACTGTGTGCAGCCAAAGGAATTAACCTATGATAAAAGAAAACTGTTGCATGCCCAATTTACAAAAGATAAGCGAACTAAATAGAACGTCAGATATCGCGTGGACTATCCAATCATAATCGGGTTTCCTTCTGGGGGAAGATACACACAGCCATCAATGGGGTTGTCCTTGTGGGGGAAGATACACACAGCCATTAATGGGGTTGTCCTTGTGGGGGAAGATACCCACAGCCATCAATGGGGTTGTCCTTGTGGGGGAAAATACACATAGCCATCAATGGGGTTGTCCTTGTGGGGGAATATACACATAGCCATCAATGGGGTTGTCCTTGTGGGGGAATATACACATAGCCATCAATGGGGTTGTCCTTCTGGGGGAAAATAGACACAACCACATATGAGGGTTGTCCTTCTGAGGCAGATAGACGCAGTCATAAATGGGGTTGTCCTTCTGGGGACAGATAGTCACAACCACCAATGGGGTTGTCCTTCTGGGGACAGATAGACACAACCACCAATGGAGTTGTCCTTCTGGGGACAGATAGAAACAACCACCAATGGAGTTGTCCTTCTGGGGACAGATAGACACAACCACCAATGGAGTTGTCCTTCTGGGGACAGATAGTCACAACCACCAATGGGGTTGTCCTTCTGGGGACAGATAGTCACAACTACCAATGGGGTTGTCCTTCTGGGGACAGATAGACACAACCACAAATGAGGTTGTCCTTCTGGGGACAGATAGTCACAACCACCAATGGGATTGTCCTTCTGGGGACAGACAGACACAACCACAAATGAGGTTGTCCTTCTGGGGACAGATAGACACAACCACCAATGGGATTGTCCTTCTGGGGACAGATAGTCACAACCACCAATGGAGTTGTCCTTCTGGGGACAGATACACACAGCCATTAGTGGGAAAACACTAGGCGAAGACCCTCGAGAGTCTGTGGGCATGTTAGGGGGAAAACTAACCGTGAGCACTTAGGGAACCACGATCACGTTGTAATGGGGAAAAGAACGAGGAGAAGACAGAGAGAGAAATAACTTGACCACGTGGCATAACTCGAGAAGAACACAGATCTGTTCGAGGCTCTAGCGATCGTGTGAGGTGATAAAAGCTGATCGCTGAAGCTTATAGACAAGGCACGTAAATGATGGTGGTTATTATAACGATGATGGTGATTATAACAATGATGGTGATTATAATAATGATGGTGGATTATAACGATGAGGGTGATTATAAGGATGACGATGATTATAACGATGACGATGATTATAACGATGACAAAGTTAATGGCAATGACGATATCACGTGCACACGACGCTGGCAACGTACAGAACCAGTGCTCGGTGTAACATCACGTCTATAACGTGCTCGTGTACGTCAACTCTATACCAGTGCTCGGTGTAAACAGTTCAACATCTATAAAACCAGTGCTCGGTGTAAACAGTCAACATCTATAAAACCAGTGCTCGGTGTAAACAGTCAACATCTTAAAACCAGTGCTCGTGTAACAGTCAACATCTATAAACCAGTGCTCGGTGTAAACAGTCAACATCTATAAAACCGTGCTCGGTGTAAACAGTCAACATCTATAAAACCAGTGCTCGTAACAGTCACAGCTATAAAACCGTGCTCGGTGTAAACAGTCAACATCTATAAAACCAGTGCTCGGTGTAAACAGTCAACATCTATAAAACCAGTGCTCGGTGTAAACAGTCAACATCTATAAAACCAGTGCTCGGTGTAAACAGTCAACATCTATAAAACCAGTGCTCGGTGTAAACAGTCAACATCTATAAAACCAGTGCTTCGGTGTAAACAGTCAACATCTATAAAACCAGTCTCGTAACAGTCAATCTTAAAACCAGTGCTCGGTGTAAAAGTCAACATCTATAAAACCGGTCGTGTGTGTAAACTCAACATCATAAAACCAGTGCTCGGTGCAAACAGTCAACTCTATATACGCGAAACTGCTGATGGAGAGTGATCACTGTTGTACACGCATGAAGTGTAACCGTAGCTGTGGTGACGTAGTAACTAGCACTCTTATCTGCCGGTCCGGAAGTCACGGTTTGAATCCTCTCGGGACGGGGATATTTTAAAAAACAATCATAAGGACTCCAGGTGGACCGGACCTAAAATGTTACCGGAGATGTTCACAGACGTCAAGGCCATCGGCGAGATATTACCAGCTCACTGCATCAAAACCGTTTGATCTGTAAACAGATGGGCTAGCACGTGACTATACACGCCACCTAGGGGTAGATTGTGGTGGGATGAGTGAATTGCCTGCGATGGAGTGTGTTGAAAATAACCAGTGTTATAGGATGTTCGCCTCTTGTTTCTCAGTCTCATAACATCAAGGTTAAAATTACAATTATTGTCACGATTAAAATTACAATGCACTAACGGTTTAAAACTACTATATTATCACGGTCAAAATACCATTACTGTCACGATTATATACGATAATATTACTTAAAATCACGATAAATTATGTTACAATTATCGTTACAATTACGGAGGAACAATACGATTACATATCAGTTAAATTATAGATAGTTACAGCTACACGCGAACTGTTAAAACTATTATTACAGCAAAGTTCTACATTACTGTTAAATCTAACGGTAACATACTACGCGACTACATTCATATATATACATGTATGTGTCTAATACCGTTAAAAAATAGTTATTTCGGGAGCAATCAAGGATTAACATAACTGTTAATCAACGATAAATTATGGTTACAGTCAGCTCAGGAATCATCCTTGCAACTAGCGGTTAGAAATGTGAGGTTACGAATCATATTAGTAGAGGGGATTTTTCTAAATACATTATCAATTATCGATTTTAGTTCACTGAGAAATTAAGAAGAAGAAGAGAAGACGAAGAAGAAGAAGACGAGAAGAATGAATGAAGTAAGCAGAGAATGAAGAAGAAGAAGAGACAGAAGTCAGAAGAGAGAAGAAAGAAGAGAAGAAGAAGGTAGAAGAAGAAGAAGAAGTAGATAGAAGAAGAGAATAGATACGAAGAAGAATGACAGAAAGAAGAGAGAAGAAGAAGCGAGAAGAAGACCAGAAAGAAGAAGAAGAAGAAGAAGAAAATGAAGAAGACGATAGAAGAAGAAGAGATAGAAGAGAAGAAGAAAGAAGAAGAAGAAGAAGCAGAAGAAGAAGAAGAAGAAGGAAGATAGCTGTGAAGAAGAAGGAAGACGAAGACGGCGAAGAAGAAGTAAGCAGATAAGTAAGAAACGAAGACGAAGAAGACGAGAAGCAGAGAAGCAGAGAGAAGATAGAAGAGAAGAAGAAAAGTAAGAAGTGTGGAAGAGGAAGACGAAGAAGAAGAGAAGAAGAGAGAAGAGAAAGAAGTAAGCTGAGAAGACAGTAGAAGCTTAGACAGAAGAAGACAGAAAGAGAAGAGATCTCTAGTGTGTGTGTGGAAGAGAGAGGAAGAGGAAGAAGAAGAAGAAGAAGAAGAAGAAGCAGAAGAAGAAGAGAAGAAGAATCAGTAGAAGAAGAAGAGAAGAAGACGAGAAGCTGAGGAAGACGAAGAAGGAGGAAGAAGAAGTACGCAGGAGAAGAAGAAGAAGCAGAAGACAGACAGAAGTGAAGAAGCAGAAGAAGCAGAAGTAGGAGAAGACGAAGAAGAAGAAGAAGAAGATGAGAGAAGAGGAGTGCGGACGAAGAAGAAGAAGAGAAGAATGAAGAGGAAAGAAGCAGAAGAAGAAGAAGTGAAGAGAAGAAGAAGAAGACGAAGAAGACGAGACGAGAAGTCTAAGGGGTTTTTGTGTTTTGTTGTTGTGGTGTTGTGGTCTTTTTGTTTGGGGTGTGTGTGAAGAAGAAGAAGAAGAGAGAAGAAGAAGAAGACGAATGAAGAAGAAGATCAGATAGAAGAAGATAGAAGAGAGAAGAAGAAGTGAGAAGAAGAAGAAGAAGAAGAAGAGAGAAGAAGAAGAAGAAAGAAAAGATCGACGTTAAGAGACAGTGAGAAGGAAGAAGAAGAAGAAGATGAAGAAGAGAAAGAAGAAGAAGAAGAAGAAGAATTTGAAGATAGTTGAAGAAGATAGAAGAAGATAGAAGAAGAAGAGAGTAGACACGACAAGAAGAAGTAGACGTGTGTAAGACGGCAACGAAGATTCTGAAAGCGATCATAGAAATAGAAAAAAACAAGGAGAGAAGAGAAGAGGGGAAGAAGAACCGCGCGCCTACTACGATCGACCTCTTTCCTAATACAGACGAAGAAAAGACTATGAAGAATAACGAAGAGAAGAATATAGAAGTCTCCCCTAACGCCTACCCTCCTCTCCCTCTTCATACTACTCCTCATCTTCTCTTCCTATCTCCTCCCGTTCGGAAGACATGCCACTGCGATACTAATACATAATTAATCATATAGATAGAAGCCAATGACTCATAAGTATTCCACTCCTCTACAGACCTCATGAATAAAGCTCCCTCCTTGCCTCGTCCTCCCTCCTCCCTCCTCATCCTCCTCCTCCGCCTTCCTCCTCCTCACCAATCCTCATCTCCTCCCTCCCTCCTCCCATACGAGCCTCAGCCCCTCCATCTCTCTCCTCCTCCTCCTTCCTCCTCCTCCTCCTTCCTCCTATCCTCTACTCCGGGGGGCCTGCCTTTCTCCTCCGCGCCTACCTCCATCCTCCCCTCCTCCTCCTCCTTCCTCATCCCTCCATCACTCCTCTCTCTCCCCCCTCCCGGGGACTCCTTGTCTCCTCCTCCCTCCCTCCTCCTCCTCCTTGCACCCTTTTCTCTCCTCCTGCCTCCTCCTTCCCTCCTCCTCCTTTAGCCTTCTTCTCTCCTCCTCCTTCTGCCTCCTCTCGATCCTCTCTATTTCCCAGTCCTCCTCCACTCCGCAATGCATACACGACGCCTAAGCACCCTCTCCTGTCTCTCTTCCTCGCTCTCATAAGGCCAACCATGCCTCCTCCTCCTCCTCCTCATTTGCTCCTCCTCCTTCCTCCCTCCTCCTCCTCCTCCTTCATCCCTAATTACCTCCTCCTCTCCTCCATCCTCCTCCTCCCTACCCTCCTATCATCCTCCTCATCCTCCTCTTTCCTCGCCCCCTCCTCCTCCTCCTCATCCTCCTTCCTCCTCCGCACTCTCTTTCTCCTCCTGCGACCCATCATCACTGTGCTCTTCTGCCTGTCTCTCCTCCTGTGCCTCTTTCCTCCCCTTCCTCTGCCTCTTTCCTCCAATACCTCTCCCTCTCTGCCTCCTCCTCCTCCCTTCCTGGCCTTCCTCCCTCCTCCTCCTTCCTCCCTTCCTCCTCCTCCCTCCTCCGCCCCCGCGTCGCCCCCCGTGTGTCCTCTTCCTCCTCCTCCTCCTCCTCCCGCTCCTCCTCAGATCTTCCTCCGTGTGCCCTCGCTCTCCGATCCCTCCCGCACCTCCTCCTACTAGCCAGACCGACGTGACATTGAAAAACACCGCCGTCGCTCCCGAAAAAAGCCTTCGCAGATGCCGCGTTATCCTACTCTCGCCTCCCCTGCTTCTCCGAACGCATAAGAAGCAGGCCCGACCCTAGACGCATCCGGAGTTCCCTACCGCCCGCCGCCCTGCCTCAGCCTGTTGCCGCCCTCTCCATCCTGCCGCAGCGCGCTCGGCAGATCACTTGGAAGCTCACTTGTGAAGTCAATGTGTGAGGCTAGTATTGAGTGCACTGAAAGAGTGAACAGTTGTCCTCATTTGTATCAAGGAGATTACCTTCATGTACGAGGAACCATTGGTACTCTATGTTATGACGACTTGCCGTCTCAACGAAAGAAAAAAGAACTGCGCGTTTGCAGTGCTGAGAGTAGTAATACATCGATAAGGGAACATTACTGGGCTGGATGAGGTTTATGTGTGTGAGAGAAGCACAGCCATCGTGTGTGATAAACTGGGTCTGGACAGGAGGTTTAAGTGCTAGTGAGCAGAAACACGATGCGATGAAAACCAGTGGGTGCTGGATGATGTAATATGTGACGAGATAATACACATCGATGGAAACTGGGTTCTGGAATGAGGTTTAATATATGGTGAGGGAGATACATCGAGGAAACTGGGTCTGGAATGGAGGTTTTAATATGCGTGAGAGCAACAACTGCATCGCATGGAAAACACTGTGTCTGAATAGAGTGTAATGATGGTGGAGAGGGAAAACATCTATGATGGAAAACTGGGTCTGGATAAGGTTAATATGTGTGAGTGAAACGACAGCGATGTGAAACTGGGGTCGGGCCTGAGGTTCACTGTGGTGAGATAAACATCATCGATGGAAAGATCTGCTGAGTCAGGGCCTGAGTGCACGTGGTAAACATAAAAGCGCTGCTCATCTACGGCGCGAATGAATCACGACCTCTTGTTTGTGAAACATATCACAATCGACTCGAAATTATAGATATTCCTAAAGGTCAAATGACAACACCCGGATGAAATACATAATTATACAATTATAAATTAAACTGATAAATGTTCAGACAACAAGAGTGTCAACATAAATGTCTTTGGCGTAGTGCACTGTGCCCGATTCCGTGCGAAGAGCTAACGGTCGAGATTCGTAAGGCCGCGTAGTCGCTTCGAACACCGCGCGACCGATTTGGCAGCAGGCCACGATTGCTCTGAATTTAAACGATGTTGGTACGGGAGCAGCATGGCAAACTACTGAACGTAAACTGCCAAGACATCAATAACAGCAGTAAAATGCTAGTGTTGACAGCGATGCCCTGTAAAACAGATATGCAATATATATATATTATATATATTATAACTATATATATATCTAATATATATATATATATATATTATATATATATATATATATATATATATATATATATATATCATATATATATATATATATATATATATACTTGTACTGGCATTCTGACCGTCTTGATGGACGATAGGTTTGTTACACTGTGCTTCAGAGAAGGAATAATGACTAAAACCAGACCGTGGAAAGCACAAAGCCTGGGCTGAATTGTAGAGACCATGTGTTGCCCATGCAGCATCTGATCACTCTCTCGGCCTGTCTAATTTACTCCAGAGGAAAGGTAACAACCAATACGTCTGGAAAATTGACAAGCTACAGAGGCTGTCGGGTCAGCAAAGAAATGCTCTAACTGTCTACCTGTCGGAATTTCGATCCTAGACCAGTTGCCGACCAAGGCTTATGGTCTGCGCTGCCCTGCCAGGACATTAAGTCTTCGGTTTCATTTCCTTGCACACTAGAATGAGGCATGTACCCTCCCAATTTGCGCTCCTCCGCCCGAAGCACAATGTGAGATGTCGGGTTTGGTGATCGTCTCGCCTAGTAATCTTCGCTAACAGAAAGCAGATAGTCCAGTCTACTGTCATACAGTAGCTCAGTCATATCTGACTGAGACCTGATACTAGTCTCTGACTTAGTCAATAACACAAACATATAGTATCAAATGAATGATAACATTACAACCTCAAGGAATCTTGAACCTCTGAATATACAAACTACCATAATATCGACACGAAACGTATGACTTAAAATGAAATCATAAAGATACTGAAACACAAACCTGTTAACAATAATGAAACACCTTCCTATTTAAAAGTACAAAAGCATGTCAGTTATAATATTACAACCACAAAGATACTTACTCGTAAACCAGTGAATTATACTAAGAAAACCGTTCGAAATATAAGCACACAAAATGTGTAAATTATAGCATGAAAATCACAAAAACACTGACAACATAGTACGTGAAATATAATTAAAAACAAAATTACCCAAAACTTATCTAACGCTTGTTAATTATAGAATGAAAACGAAAGGAACATCAACGCAGAAATCTGTGAAATGCAATTTAAAATTAAAAAAAACTGCCAAAAATGTCGACACCAAAACTGTGAATTATTATAACAGGAAAACCACATACACATCTGCTCACAAATATATGAACTTTTCACAGAAACCACCGACAAGCGATGCAACATGTGAATTATACACGGAATTATAAAGATATCGACAAATAAACTGTCATTTACTGCCAATATAGTACCTTGCGGTGTATGGCAGAGGGGTCTTTGAATAAACCTGTGAAATATCCCCCCCCCCCCCCAAAAAAAAAAAAAGCAAAACGAATAAATGTTATCATGAATATATTTAACACAGTGACGTATCAAATCTGTGAAATACAATAAGAAAACTATTAGTAGCATATGGTCACACAAATTATAATATAAAATCCATATAGCTACCTACTCATAAATCTGTGAAATATATCAAAATTTCCAAAATAAAAATAAAAAATACACACACAAAACCGACCTGTGGGTTTAAAATGAAAACCACAAAGTACACACATTTACAAACCTGTAAATTTTTATATCCAAAAAATCCTAATTTCGTGTGTTTTCAAAGGCGTATCAGTTTTCCACACCTTATTAAATTTTCATTGAAATATTGTTCCTGCAATTGGCTCAAAATGGTGTCTTGAGAGTGTGAGCCGGTGAAAAGCCTGTGCCAAGCGCCTTATATACCTGAGGCCTTCTGCGATGTTTGCAGGCCTACTGTATCCTGAACGCCCTCCTGTGTAGAGATGGAAATAAACGGGTGCTTTTTCCCAAGCCGGAGGCTGATTCGCACTGATAGCATGCCATTCGGCCACGTAATGTTTACTTCATGACGTTTAAATGCATTGGGCCACTAATGACTGCGTCTGTCTTTGATCTAAGACTTGTGGTAGGCAGAACTATACCATAAACGTTGTGCGTGTGTTTGCGCGCGGGCGTGTATATGTGCGTGTGTATGTGCGTGTGCTTGGTAGAAGAATGTTTTAAATATAATTAAATGACAGAGTGGTTATTGCAAGTGATTTAACATATATTTGAAAGGTTATTAAATGCCATTTAAAGGGGAAATTAGTTTTAAGACAAGAGAAATTACTTCATTGCACCCAGTGTTATCCCATCCCGCTTGGCCAGATTGGCTCACGGCCTGCCGTGAGTGTCGCACAGAGCACAAACTCCGTAGCTCCAGCGACAACCTCCAGTGGTGTCTGACACAAATTTCATTCCTGACACGAATAAAGGAGTCCGAGAAATAAGTCACGACTTTCTGAGCGAGAGGTAAACGGTTTGATTACTTCGTCATGTAGGTCCCATAATGACACTTCGGAGGTTCCATAATGACACTTCACAGGTCCCATAATAACACTTCACAGGTCCCATAATGACA
>JACEFZ010005296.1:30000-145000 GCA_014155875.1 Cepaea nemoralis
GCAGATAGAGAGACAAACTGGTGGACAGACAGACTGGCAGATAGAGAGACAAACTGGTAGACAGACAGACTGGCAGATAGAGAGACAAACAGGTAGACAGACAGACTGGCAGATAGAGAGACAAACAGGTAGACAGACAGACTGGCAGATAGAGAGACAAACAGGTAGACAGACAGACTGGCAGATAGAGAGACAAACAGGTAGACAGACAGACTGGCAGATAGAGAGACAAACTGGTAGACAGACAGACTGGCAGATAGAGAGACAAACTGGTAGACAGACAGACTGGCAGATAGAGAGACAAACTGGTAGACAGACAGACTGGCAGATAGAGAGACAAACCGATAGACAGACAGACTGGCAGATAGAGAGACAAACTGGTAGACAGACAGACTTGCAGATAGAGAGACAAACTGGTAGACAGACAGACTGGCAGATAGAGAGACAAACTGGTGGACAGACAGACTGGCAGATAGAGAGACAAACAGGTAGACAGACAGACTGGCAGATAGAGAGACAAACTGGTAGACAGACAGACTGGCAGATAGAGAGACAAACTGGTAGACAGACAGACTGGCAGATAGAGAGACAAACTGGTAGACAGTCAGACTGGCAGATAGAGAGACAAACTGGTAGACAGACAGACTGGCAGATAGAGAGACAAACTGGTGGACAGACAGACTGGCAGATAGAGAGACAAACAGGTAGACAGACAGACTGGCAGATAGAGAGACAAACAGGTGGACAGACAGACTGGCAGATAGAGAGACAAACAGGTGGACAGACAGACTGGCAGATAGAGAGACAAACAGGTAGACAGACAGACTGGCAGATAGAGAGACAAACTGGTGGACAGACAGACTGGCAGATAGAGAGACAAACAGGTGGACAGACTGACTGGCAGATAGAGAGACAAACAGGTGGACAGACAGACTGGCAGATAGAGAGACAAACTGGTAGACAGACAGACTGGCAGATAGAGAGACAAACATGCAGACAGACAGACTGGCAGATAGAGAGACAAACTGGTGGACAGACAGACTGGCAGATAGAGAGACAATCTGGTAGACAGACAGACTGGCAGATAGAGAGACAAACTGGTAGACAGACAGACTGGCAGATAGAGAGACAAACAGGTAGACAGACAGACTGGCAGATAGAGAGACAAACTGGTGGACAGACAGACTGGCAGATAGAGAGACAAACTGGTGGACAGACAGACTGGCAGATAGAGAGACAAACTGGTAGACAGACAGACTGGCAGATAGAGAGACAAACTGGTAGACAGACAGACTGGCAGATAGAGAGACAAACTGGTGGACAGACAGACTGGCAGATAGAGAGACAAACTGGTAGACAGACAGACTGGCAGATGGAGAGACAAACTGGTAGACAGACAGACTGGCAGATAGAGAGACAAACATGCAGACAGACAGACTGGCAGATAGAGAGACAAACAGGTAGACAGACAGACTGGCAGATGGAGAGACAAACAGGTAGACAGACAGACTGGCAGATGGAGAGACAAACAGGTAGACAGACAGACTGGCAGATGGAGAGACAAACAGGTAGACAGACAGACTGGCAGATGGAGAGACAAACAGGTAGACAGACAGACTGGCAGATGGAGAGACAAACAGGTAGACAGACAGACTGGCAGATAGAGAGACAAACAGGTAGACAGACAGACTGGCAGATGGAGAGACAAACTGGTAGACAGACAGATAAACAGATGAACAGACAGCTATACATGCAGACAAACAGATAGACAGGCAGGTAGAAAGGCAGGATGTTAGAAAGACATACAGACAGACCGGCCGGCCGGCCGACCGACAGACAGACAGACAGACAGACAGACAGACAGACAGACAGACAGACAGACAGACAGACAGACAGACGGACGGACGGACGCACGGACGGACGGACGGACGCACGGACGGACGGACAGACAGACAGACAGACAGATAGATAGATAGATAGATAGATAGATAGATAGATAGATAGATAGATAGATAGATAGATATGCAGGTATGCAGGTAGGTAGGTACCGGTCTCCCTGGCCTAGGAGTTAACGTCTTTCTCCGTAATCCTGTATATCCACGTGAGGAACGTAACATGTGCGAGAATTGGTAGCAATGGCAAACTACTGAGCGTAATCTTGCCAAGAAATCAACAATCAGCTTAAAGATGCTGATGTTGACAGCGATGTCCTGTAAAGGATATGCGAAAAAAGGCAGGTAGGTAGCTTGATAGGTAGGTAGGTATGTATGTAGGTAGGTAGGTGGGTGGGTAGGTGGGTGGGTGGGTAGGTAGGTAGGTAGATTGGTAGATCTCACTAGAAGATATCCCTTGGTGTTGAAGTATTCTATTCGTTTGGTTCACTAAGCTGGTCTCACCTCCGTGTCCGGACTCTGCATACAACAGCCAGAATCTTAGACTGTACACTGGAACATTCATGTTATAACGAGTATGATTATACTATTTCCTTATTTCTGAAATGTTGCCAACATAGTTGCCCAATCGACATTATTATGATCATCATCATGCAGTGAGTCCGCTGCTGAACGTCGCTCTCATCTCGGTGCGTGGAAAAGCCTCTAGATCTCTGACCAGTTCCCCTGCCTCATGCACCCTCATGTCCAAGGTGTCTACATGTCCTGTGTCCATCTCCGTGTTGGAGTACGACCGCCGCTTCTCCCATGAACCACACCTCCCATGACTGTCCTCTCCCAGCCTGTGTGAGGTTTAGTATGACCAAAGTATTTCAGAGACTTGATACCGTTCGTGAACCAGCCTTCTTTGATATTCAAATCTTTGAGAATGTTATATAGGCTGTATATTTAATGACTCGGCGATGTTTGAAAATATTGCCGGTCCAAGTTTTGTATTCACCCCCCTGTAAAGTTCATGCAACATAATAGGTAAATACAAAACATGGACCGGGAATATTTTCAATAAGTTTTGTATTCACCCTCTGTAAAGTTCATGCAACATAATAGGTAAATACAAAACTTGGACCAGCAATATTTTCAAACACTGCACAGTCATTAAAAATACACTCTGTATTTTTCTTCTTGTCCCACGATGTTCTAAGAACTTTTCTGTAATTGTTGTCTCAAAATTCCTAATATATTTTCTTCGTGATTGTGGAATGCCCCATGACTCACGTCAATGTATTTCCACAGAAAAGATGCATGTTTTAAACCATTGTTGCTTCAGTTTATTTGCTGGTGTTGTTCAATATATTCTCAATACTCCTAGACAATATACTCTTTACAATTTCCGACTGAATACTACTAGACAATATACGTTTTACAGTTTCCAAGTGCAAGGACATTTTTAAATTCGCAACGTGTACACCGAACTTCCTATTGATTTGTCTATGTGCAAAAAGAAAGGCTAAACATTCCACCAACTAAATGGCTCCTTACTTTTCCAAACCATTTGTTCTCAACTCGACTCGTACTAAGTACTTACTGGGCTAGAAACTGATGCCATGCCATGACTCTGAGTCACTTCACCCACAATATTTGTGTGTGTGTTCATATCCTATTTACAGGACATAGCTGACAACACCAACACTGCTGTTGATTTATTGGCAAGTTTACTTTCAGTAGTTTGCCATTGCTTTCTGAACGACCGGTACCCATACCATCACGTTAAAACCCAGCGCGACACGGTCTGCTGCCAAATCGGTCGCAGTTGTATTTCGAACGCAGGTAAGCGGAATTACGAATCGCGTCCGTAACGCCTTTGCCACGGAGCTCGTCCAATCCACATTACTCAACTGACATCACTACAGCGTGAACAAAGATATTTGGAAAGAAACAGCACGCTACAGCTAACAGGAACATCACTGCCAGCGTACATCAGACACGCAACCAACAAGATGGGTACACAAAGATCACATAATGCAGACACACTGTATCTTACGTAAGCGCTGTGACAGATGAAAACCAAATATGGCATCCCAATTCAATTGTAGCTCTTACATTTCAGACTGGCTTTTAGATTTCACTATAGCTTATAGATTTTACTGTGGCTATTAGATTTCACTGTGGCGTTTAGATTTAAAAGGGGCTCTCACTTTTTACTTCATTAGATTCACGTGTGGCGTAGAGACAAAGTTAATCTGTGGTCTCCCGCGGTACCGGGTGGTGACTTAGTGGATATGAACAATATCAGAATGGTACATCTATGGTAACCATGTTGACGTCACTTCAGAATCGAATACTTTAATGGCATCATCACTCCTTCCTTGAATACTTTAATTGTGACATCACTATTGGACTGAATACTTTAATTGTGACATCACTATAGGACTGAATACTTTAATTGTGACATCAATATAGGACTGAATACTTTAATTGTGACATCACTATAGTACTGAATACTTTAATTGTAACATCAATATAGGACTGAATACTTTAATTGTGACATAACTATAGTACTAAATACTTTAATTGTGACATCATTATAGGACTGAATACTTTAATTGTGACATCACAATTGGACTGAATACTTTAACCGTGACATCATTATAGGACTAAATACGTTAATTGTGACATCATTATAGGACTAAATACTTTAATTGTGACATCACTATAGGACTGAATACTTTAATTGTGACATCACTATAGGACTGAATACTGTAATTGTGACATCACCATTGGACTGAATACTGTAATTGTGACATCATTATAGGATTTAATACTTTAATTGTGACATAACTATAGGACTAAATACTTTAATTGTGACATCACTATTGGACTGAATACTTTAATTGTGACATCATTATAGGACTGAATACTTTAATTGTGACATCATTATAGGACTGAATACTTTAATTGTGACATCACAATTGGACTGAATACTTTAATTGTGACATCATTATAGGACTAAATACATTAATTGTGACATCATTATAGGACTAAATACTTTAATTGTGACATAATTATAGGACGAAATACTTTAATTGTGACATCACAATTGGACTGAATACTTTAATTGTGACATCATTATAGGACTGAATACTTTAATTGTGACATAACTATATGACTGAATACTTTAATTGTGACATCACTATAGGACTGAATACTTTAATTGTGACATCACTATAGGATTTAATACTTTAATACTTTAATTGTGACATAACTCTAGGACTAAATGCTTTAATTGCGACATCACTCTAGAATAAATACCTTAATTGTAACATCATACCAGAACTGAAAACTTTAATTGTGACATCACTCTAAAAGTGAACACTTTAATTGTGACATCACTCTAAGACTTAATACTTTAACTGAGACATCACCCTAGGGCGTTGCAGTCAACACCAGGATTTTTCAGCTGCTGTTGATGTATTAGGCAAGCTTTACGTTCAGTAGTTTGCCATTGCTTTCTGAACGACTGGCTCACATAACCCCGCAAGTTACCAGCGCATCGCGAACCGCTGCCGATTCTCGCAGCTGCTGTTTTCCCCACGTGGATATACGGAAATATGTCGTTAACGATGTCTTTAAAGCCTGGCCAGGGAGACCGGCTTAATTGTGACACCAGTCTAGAAATGAATGCTTTAATTGTGAGATCATTCTAGACAGAATACTTTAATTGTGACATCACTATTGACTGAAAACTTTAATTGTGTCATCACTCTACGACTGAATATTTCAACTGTGACATCACTCTAGAAATGAATACTTTAATTGTGACATCATTCTACGACTGAATACTTTAATAGCAAGATTGCTCTGTCTTCGTATACTTGGATTGTGACATCAATTAGTGATTGACTACACACATGTCAATATCTCTCTAGGACTGAATACTTTCATGACAATATTGATTCAGGACTGAATAATTAAATAACCACTTCGCTGTAATATTGGCTACGTCGCACAAAAGCACAATAATTTAATGGAGACATATGTGTAAGATCGAGATAATTAAATAGCAACATCGATCTAGGGTTTAATATGTAATGTGAAATCGTTCAAGGGGTGAAAAATTAAATTGTGACAACGTTCTAGGCTATAATAATTACATTATGACAATGTTATTTGATTGAATAATTTAATTGTGGCAACGTTTAATGATTTAATAATAAAATTGTGACAGCGTTCTATAATTGAATTATTACATTGTGCCAACGTTCTATGATTGAATAATTAAATTGTTACAACGTTCTATGATTGAATTATTACATTGTGACAACGTTCTATAATTGAATAATTAAATTGTTACAACGTTCTATGATTGAATAATTAAATTGTGACAACGTTCTATAATTGAATAATTGAATTGTGACAACATTCTATGATTGAATAATTAAATTGTGACAACATTCTATGATTGAATAATTAAATATGACAACATTCTATGATTTAATAATTAAATTGTGACAACATTCTATGATTGAATAATTACATTGTGACAACATTCTATGATTGAATAATTAAATATGACAACATTCTATGATTGAATAATTAAATTGTGACAACAATCTATGATTAAATAATTAAATATGACAACATTCTATGATTGAATAATTAAATTGTGACAACATTCTATGATTGAATAATTAAATTGTGACAACATTCTATGATTGAATAATTAAATTGTGACAACATTCTATGATTGAATAATTAAATATGACAACATTCTATGATTGAATAATTAAATTGTGACAACATTCTATGATTAAATAATTAAATTGTGACAACATTCTATGATTGAATAATTAAATATGACAACATTCTATGATTGAATAATTAAATATGACAACATTCTATGATTGAATAATTAAATTGTGACAACATTCTATGATTGAATAATTAAATATGACAACATTCTATGATTGAATAATTAAATTGTGACAACATTCTATGATTTAATAATTTAATTGTGGCAACGTTTAATGATTTAGTAATAAAACTGTTACAACGTTCTATAATTGAATAATTAAATTGTGGCAACGTTCTATAATTGAATAATTAAATTGTGACAACGTTCTATGATTGAATAATTAAAAATGACAACATTCTATGATTGAATAATTAAATTGTGACAACATTCTATGATTGAATAATTAAATATGACAACATTCTATGATTGAATAATTAAATTGTGACAACATTATATGATTGAATAATTAAATATGACAACATTCTATGATTGAATAATTAAATTGTGACAACATTCTATGCTTGAATAATTAAATATGAAAACATTCTATGATTGAACACAGCCCCAGGATGAAACAGTTAATAGGGACATCACAACCTAATGATCACAAGACACTATAGACATCGGAGCTTCACATTTATTTCGTGGTCGAACACTTCTTCTGCAACGTTGGTTTAATGGCAAATGTGGATAGACAGACAGAAAGAAGGGCGGACACATACACACATACACATACACAGACAAGTGGATAGACACAGAGAGAGACAGAGAGACGGACGGACACATATACACACAGACAGGTGGACAGACAGACAGAGAGAGAGAGAGAGAGAGATGAGAGAGAGAGAGAGAGAGAGAGAGAGAGAGAGAGAGAGAAAGGTTTAGACGGGCTAGAGAAACAGATTGATATAAGGACGGACGGACACACACATACATACACACAGACAAGTAGACAGACAGATAGAGACAGATTGACAGAGACAAATTTACAGAGGGAAGGACGGACACAGACAGACAGACAGACAGACAGACAGACAGACAGACAGACAGACAGACAGACAGACAGACAGACCGTTTGGTAGATATGGTATTGGATACGCAGGTTGGGAGATATACAGACAGAGATAGGTAGATATATGAACGGGCCGACGGATGGATAGGCGGATGGACTGACGGACAGACAGAGATATAGGTAAATAGGTAGGTAGGTAGGTAGGTAGGTAGGTAGGTAGGTAGGAATGTAGGTAGATAGTCGGTAGGTAGGTAGGTAGATAGTAGGTAGGTAGATAGTAGGTATGTAGGTAGGTAGGTAGGTAGGTAAGTAGGTAGGTAGGAAGGTAGGTAGACAGACAGACAGACAATTTGAACAGACATGACGATGGCACAAGTTCGTTAGATGTGACAATCTGTTATTTGTCAACCTCTTTCCACAAAGATAGTAAACGGATACGCTCGGCTGAAAGCGGCCGGTTGTCTCTTTCAACTCGACAAATCCTTGTGTATACACTTATGGGGACATTACCGCCTTGTCTACAGAAGCCGACAGGTTGCCTACAGAAAGACAGGCGTCCTCGATTACCACGCAACCATGTGATGTCATTACAGCAGTCTTTTCATAGTCTTGACCTATTATCTGCCAAGACACTCGCTGTGCGTTGTACGACGCCAGCCACCACAAACAGAAACACCTGAACAATTCTACTCCATTAACATCTCCAAACTTACAAGTCATCTCTAGACTTACACGTCATCTCCGGACTACCAAGTCAACTCCTGACTTACAAGACATCCCCAGAATTACAAGTCATCTCCTGACTTACAAGTCATTTCCAGACTTAAAAGTCATCTCCAGACTTACAAGTCATTTCCAGACTTACAAGGCATCTCCGGACTAACAAGTCATCCTAAGACTTAAAAGTCATCTGTAGACTTGCAAGTCAACTCCTGACTTACAAGTCATATACAGACTTAAAAGTCATCTCTAGACTTACAAGACATCCCCAAACTTACAAGTCATTTCTAGACTTACAAGTCATCTCCGAACTTACAAGTCATCTCCGGACTCACAAACTACCAAACATGACCTCACGACGAATGACAGATAAGGTTTTCATCACCTGTGATGGACGAACGACAATATATTGTATAGTTCCTGTAATTTGACCTGAAAACTGACTCCTCTCCCTTGAACATAATAAAACTCTCATGTATTCATCTTACCAAGGGGGCGCCGTGGCCTAGATGTTATGTAGCCGTCTTATACTCAGAAGGTGCCAGTTTCGATTCCCGCATAGGACTGGGAATAGTTCACAGAACCTGTGGTATCTAGTGATTTCACACGCGCCCCCTGATCTCTTGGGTAGTTAAAGTCAGATACCTCACCTTCCAGGATAAGGACGGAAGAAAAAATAAACAACAAGAGGTCCCGTGTACAAGATGTGAACTTTAAAAATCCAACACGCTGGAAATCGCCAAGAACAGGCCGTAAGGTTACTGACATGGCAAAGTTGTTAGAAAAAAGTGAACCTATCCACTGGTAACTTCGATGGAATATCTAAGAGAAAGTAAACCTACCCACTAGTAACTTCAATGGAATATCTAAGAGGAAGTAAACCTACCCACTGGGTACCTTGGATGGAATATATCTAAGAGAAAGTAAACCTACCCACGGGTACCTTGGATGGAATATATCTAAGAGGAAGTAAACCTACCCACTGAGTACCTTGGATGGAATATATCTAAGAGGAAGTAAATCTACCCACGGGTAACTTGATGGAATATCTAAGAGGAAGTAAACCTACCCTCGGGTACCTTGGATGGAATATATCTAAGAGGAAGTAAACCTACCCACGGGTACTTGATGGAATATCTAAGAGGAAGTAAACTACCCACGGGTACCTTGGATGGAATATCTAAGAGGAAGTAAACCTACCCACGGGTACCTTGGATGGAATATCTAAGAGGAAGTAAACCTACCCACGGGTACCTTGGATGGAATATATCTAAGAGGAAGTAAACCTACCCACGGGTACCTTGGATGGAATATCTAAGAGGAAGTAAACCTACCCACGGGTAACTTCGATGGAATATCTAAGAGGAAGTCAAACTACCCACGGGTAACTTTCGATGGGAATATCTAAGAGGAAGTAAACTACCCACGTGGTACCTTGATGGAATATCTCAGAGGAAGTAAACCTACCCACGGGTAACTTCGGATGGAATATCTAAGATGAAGTAAACCTACCCACGGGTACCTTGGATGGAATATATCTAAGAGGAAGTAATCCTACCCACGAGTACCTTGGATGGAATATATCTAAGAGGAAGTAAACCTACCCACGGGTTACCTTGGATGGAATATATCTAAGAGGAAGTAAATCCTACCCACGGGTAACTTCGGATGGAATATCTAAGAGGAAGTAAACCTACCTACGGGTAACTTCGATGGAATATCTAAGAGGAAGTAAACCTACCCACGGGTATATTAGATGGAATATATCTAAGAGGAAGTAAACCTACCCACGGGTACCTTCGATGGAATATCTAAGAGGAAGTAAACCTACCCACGGGTAACTTCGATGGAATATCTAAGAGGAAGTAAACCTACCCACGGGTACCTTGGATGGAATATCTAAGAGGAAGTAAACCTACCCACGGGTAACTTCGATGGAATATCTAAGAGGAAGTAAACCTACCCACGGGTAACTTCGATGGAATATCTAAGAGGAAGTAAACCTACCCACGGGTACCTTGGATGGAGTATATCTAAGAGGAAGTAAACCTACCCACGGGTACCTTGGATGGAATATATCTAAGAGGAAGTAAACCTACCCACGGGTACCTTGGATGGAATATATCTAAGAGGAAGTAAACCTACCCACGGGTACCTTGGATGGAATATCTAAGAGGAAGTAAACATACCCACGGGTACCTTGGATGGAATATATCTAAGAGGAAGTAAACCTACCCACGGGTACCTTGGATGGAATATATCTAAGAGGAAGTAAACATACCCATGAGTACCTTGGATGGAATATCTAAGAGGAAGTAAACCTACCCACTGGTAACTTCGATGGAATATCTAAGAGGAAGTAAACCTACCCACGGTTACCTTGGATGGAATATATCTAAGAGGAAGTAAACATACCCACGGGTACCTTGGATGGAATATATCTAAGAGGAAGTAAACCTACCCACGGGTACCTTGGATGGAATATATCTAAGAGGAAGTAAACATACCCCTGGGTACCTTGGATGGAATATCTAAGAGGAAGTAAACCTACCCACTGGTAACTTCGATGGAATATCTAAGAGGAAGTAAAACCTACCCACGGTTACCTTGGATGGAATATATCTAAGAGGAAGTAAACCTACCCACTGGTAACTTCGATGGAATATCTAAGAGGAAGTAAATCTACCCACGATTACCTTGGATGGAATATATCTAAGAGGAAGTAAACCTACCCACGGGTACCTTGGATGGAATATATCTAAGAGGAAGTAAACCTACCCACGGGTACCTTGGATGGAATATATCTAAGAGGAAGTAAACATACCCATGGGTACCTTGGATGGAATATCTAAGAGGAAGTAAACCTACCCACTGGTAACTTCGATGGAATATCTAAGAGGAAGTAAACCTACCCACGGTTACCTTGGATGGAATATATCTAAGAGGAAGTAAACCTACCCACTGGTAACTTCGATGGAATATCTAAGAGGAAGTAAACATACCCACGGGTACCTTGGATGGAATATATCTAAGAGGAAGTAAACATACCCACTGGTAACTTCGATGGAATATATCTAAGAGGAAGTAAACCTACCCACGGGTACCTAGGATGGAATATATCTAAGAGGAAGTAAACATACCCACGGGTACCTTGGATGGAATATATCTAAGAGGAAGTAAACCTACCCACGGGTACCTTGGATGGAATATCTAAGAGAAAGTAAACCTACCCACTGGTAACTTCGATGGAATATCTAAGAGGAAGTAAACCTACCCACGGGTACCTTGGATGGAATATATCTAAGAGGAAGTAAACCTACCCACGGGTACCTTGGATGGAATATATCTAAGAGGAAGTAAACCTACCCACGGGTACCTTGGATGGAATATCCAAGAGAAAGTAAACCTACCCACTGGTAACTTCGATGGAATATCTAAGAGGAAGTAAACATACCCACGGGTACCTTCGATGGAATATCTAAGAGGAAGTAAACATACCCACGGGTACCTTGGATGGAATATATCTAAGAGGAAGTAAACATACCCACTGGTAACTTCGATGGAATATATCTAAGAGGAAGTAAACATACCCACTGGTAACTTCGATGGAATATATCTAAGAGGAAGTAAACTTATCCACGGGTACCTTGGATGGAATATATCTAAGAGGAAGTAAACATACCCACGGGTACCTTGGATGGAATATATCTAATAGGAAGTAGACCTACCCACGGGTACCTTGGATGGAATATATCTAATAGGAAGTAAACATACCCACGGGTACCTTGGATGGAATATATCTAAGAGGAAGTAAACCTACCCACGGGTAACTTCGATTGAATATCTAAGAGGAAGTAAATTTACCCACGGGTACCTTGGATGGAATATCTAAGAGGAAGTAAACCTACCCACGGGTACCTTGGATGGAATATATCTAAGAGGAAGTAAACATACCCATGGGTACCTTGGATGGAATATATCTAAGAGGAAGTAAACCTACCCACTGGTAACTTCGATGGAATATCTAAGAGGAAGTAAACCTACCCACGGGTACCTTGGATGGAATATATCTAAGAGGAAGTAAACCTACCCACTGGTAACTTCGATGGAATATCTAAGAGGAAGTAAACCTACCCACGGGTACCTTGGATGGAATATATCTAAGAGGAAGTAAACCTACCCACTGGTAACTTCGATGGAATATCTAATAGGAAGTAAACATACCCACGGGTACCTTGGATGGAATATATCTAAGAGGAAGTAAACCTACCCACTGGTAACTTCGATGGAATATATCTAAGAGGAAGTAAACCTACCCACTGGTAACTTCGATGGAATATATCTAAGAGGAAGTAATCATACCCACGGGTACCTTGGATGGAATATATCTAAGAGGAAGTAAACCTACCCACGAGTACCTTGGATGGAGTATATCTAAGAGGAAGTAAACATACCCACTGGTAACTTCGATGGAATATATCTAAGAGGAAGTAAACCTACCCACGGGTACCTTGGATGGAATATATCTAAGAGGAAGTAAACATACCCACGGGTACCTTGGATGGAATATATCTAAGAGGAAGTAAACCTACCCACGGGTACCTTGGATGGAATATATCTAAGAGGAAGTAAACCTACCCACGGGTACCTTGGATGGAATATATCTAATAGGAAGTAAACACACCCACGGGTACCTTGGATGGAATATATCTAAGAGGAAGTAAACCTACCCACGGGTACATTGGATGGAATATATCTAAGAGGAAGTAAACCTACCCACGGGTACCTTGGATGGAATATCTAAGAAAAAGTAAACCTACCCACTGGTAACTTCGATGGAATATCTAAGAGGAAGTAAACCTACCCACGGGTACCTTGGATGGAATATATCTAAGAGGAAGTAAACCTACCCACGGGTACCTTGGATGGAATATCTAAGAGGAAGTAAACCTACCCACTGGTAACTTCGATGGAATATCTAAGAGGAAGTAAACCTACCCACGGGTACCTTGGATGGAATATATCAAAGAGGAAGTAAACATACCCTCGGGTACCTTGGATGGAATATATCTAAGAGGAAGTAAACATACCTTCGGGTACCTTGGATGGAATATATCTAAGAGGAAGTAAACCTACCCACGGGTACCTTGGATGGAATATCTAAGAGAAAGTAAACCTACCCACTGGTACCTTCGATGGAATATCTGAGAGGAAGTAAACCTACCCACGGGTACCTTGGATGGAATATCTAAAAGGAAGTAAACCTACCCACGAGTACCTTGGGTGGAATATATCTAAGAGGAAGTAAACCTACCCACGGGTACCTTGGATGGAATATATCTAAGAGGAAGTAAACATACCCTCGGGTACCTTGGATGGAATATATCTAAGAGGAAATAAATCTACCCACGAGTACCTTGGATGGAATATCTAAGAGGAAGTAAACATACCCTCGGGTACCTTGGATGGAATATATCAAAGAGGAAGTAAACATACCCTCGGGTACCTTGGATGGAATATATCTAAGAGGAAGTAAACATACCTTCGGGTACCTTGGATGGAATATATCTAAGAGGAAGTAAACCTACCCACTGGTACCTTGGATGGAATATATCTAAGAGGAAGTAAACCTACCCATGGGTACATCGGATGGAGTATATCTAAGAGGAAGTAAACCTACCCTCGGGTACCTTGGATGGAATATATCTAAGAGGAAGTAAACATACCCACTGGTACCTTGGATGGAATATATCTAAGAGGAAGTAAACATACCCACGGGTACCTTGGATGGAATATATCTAAGAGGAAGTAAACATACCCACGGGTACCTTGGATGGAATATATCTAAGAGGAAGTAAACCTACCCATGGGTACCTTGGATGGAATATATCTAAGAGGAAGTAAACCTACCCACGGGTACCTTGGATGGAATATATCTAAGAGGAAGTAAACATACCCTCGGGTACCTTGGATGGAATATATCTAAGAGGAAGTAAACCTACCCTCGGGTACCTTGGATGGAATATATCTAAGAGGAAGTAAACATACCCTCGGGTACCTTGGATGGAATATATCTAAGAGAGGGTAAACCTTACTGAAATATATGCCGAAGTTGGAGACACGGACCTCTGGGGTGTGTATCTAGTTGTGACACTCTACTCTCGAAAGGAGGAAACAAAGAAACGGAATAGGCATCTAACCATACACTGACGTAAACTGTGTCAAGATAGTCCATAACCGGAGTGGTCTCTTTCGCGTACACAGCTAGGAGTTCCCCTGCCTTGACTGCCGTGAGTACGTATGTGTCTTCTCTATCTCCTCGAGCCGCTATCTTCAAAGAATAGGATCTTTTGTACGGTCACACCACGCCCATTGATACACATAAACCTGTGTGCCCTTATGTGGAACAGCCTGTGTCCTTAATCTGGACCGTGGTGACTAGATCTTTTCTACCAGAAACACATTTATGGATTAGAGCATTCTTTTCAAATAGACTGAATCACCGCAGAACTTTCGTGGGAAATTAAAAGCGCAGTTACCGCCCCCCGGTTAGAAGGGAGATTAGTAGGTTTACATTAGTGTATACCAGCACTGGAGTTACGGCCATGAAAAGGTAAACTGACCTATATTCTATTACCAGGCGTGACGATCGAATCACGTGATGCCCCAAATCCCGTAATTTGGCGGAGGTGTAACATCTGTTTGATCTGTTCATTGAAAAGAATTGTGAAAAGTTGCGAATCCTTTAAACCATTTCACAGGACAAGGCAAAGACTATTATCAAAGGGAACCAGACTATGTCCAAATTATACACACACCAAAAGGTGTACGGACCAATTCTGTTTCCCTTTGGGACTCTTACTACATTACGGTTTGCGTCTGTGTTTGCACGCAACTCCATCAATCGGAATGGACTGCTTAAACATATACTTACTCATGGACAATTTGTGTTGGGTACGGAAAATATTAGATCTACAATAGTCTGCCTCCGTGTGGGTAACCTTTTTGTGGTGTTTTGTGTTACAAAGTCACTCAAATTAAGTCACATGGTCACATCGATTTGTGTTTGTCCTAAAGTTTTATTTGAAATTGTTATTGTTGTTTTAGTTATTTAACAGCAAGATGTCACTTAATAGCATCACCGACTACGACCAACGGACTGTACAGGCTTGAATAAGCGAGAGCCGAGTGAACTATAGAGTTGGTGGTGGAAGTGCGCGGGAGAGAGGAGAACCTTAGGACAGATATTGGAATTTATCTAGGTCAGTCATTGTTGCTTTACACTCACCCATTTTGCTTCAAATCCCACATTCTTACCTCCAATGTTCACCACCTTTCTTGCTTTAAGGGGTGTAACAACATGAATAGATTTACCAGAATTACATGCTTCTCATTTATTCATTCAGTAGCATGCCCTTTGCAGAACCTCGCTCCCATACCAACCTTCCGGAAAACTTCTCTATCATAAGCAAGATGACCCACGTCCGATACACCCATCTGGAGATCATCCGCCACATCCTGCACCCATCTTCTCTTTGGCTTTCCTCTTCCACCCTTCCCGGGCATATACCCCTCCATTATTGTTCTCTCCAAACTTTCATTATGTTTCAAGTGACCACAATAGTTCAAGTTTCTTTGTGTTATCGTCTTTAGTAGCCAACCTTTTTAAGTATTCAGCTCATGTCGTATCGATGCATTTGTTCTTTTCTGTATCCAAGATACATTTTCGGAACCCGTCTATAACATTTATATTCATAGGCATGTATGCGCTGTTCAGCTTGTTTAATAAGTGTTCAGGTCAAATAGGCGTAAGTTGCAATGGGTAAGATGCATACTCTTAAAAATCTAGTTTCTGTAGTTCTTTCTATCCCACTCCCCAATTTATTCTGTTGGTTTTTTTTTAGTCTTTGAAGAGCAAAAGATAATCGTCTTTTAATATCTTTCATTGTTTCATCATTGTTGGTAATTAATGACAAGATATTCGAAATAATTTACCACCTCAAATTTTTCCTTATCATATTCTCCATATGTCTTTCTCCACAGTAGCTTTATCTGTATGCATTATGTTTGTTTTTGCTATTGTAAGATATAAGTTGCAGTTGTCACTATTCTTTTGGGTTGAGGTTATTAGTTTTTCTATACCATTCTGTAATGTGGATAGTAATACTGTATCATAGAGTGTCGAATATCTAGTATTTTATGACCAACGATACTTAGGGCATCATATTGTTCCCTGGTTATAACATCTCCGACTTTTCACATTATATTTTCGGCGTACAGGTTAAACAAACAGGGGAGTGCACAGCCCTGACGGACTCCTTGCTTGATGTCAAGCCCATCTGATGTCTCGCCACCTATTCAAACCGTTGCTTGTTAGTCTAGATAGAGCATTCTTATGAGTTGTGTTACATGTGATTGAAAGCCCATTTTTCCTCATGATTTCCGAAATTTTCTGACGTTGTACACAGTCAAATTCTTTTGAATAATTCACAAAACATGAGAATAGGTTCACATTAAATTATCTACACTTCTCTATTATTAAACGCATGTTGATTAGTAAACAAGGATATACATCTTTGCTTTATTGACTATACAAAGGCTTTTGATAGAGTTAGACATGTCAGCATGGTGGATATGCTTGCAGATCTACAAATTGATGGAAAAGACATTAGACTTATAAAAAACATATATTGGAAACAACAAGCTGCAATAAGGATTGATAATGAAGTGGGACAGTATCAGCCAATTAAGAGAGGTGTTAGGCAGGGATGTGTGATGTCTCCAGATCTTTTTTCCCTATACAGTGAAAATATTTTCAAAAATGTAGAGGATATAAATGGAATCAGCATTGGAGGACGAAACATCTTTTGGCCATATACCATATTTCCATATCTCTTTACATGATGCGTGATAGATTTGTATGCTTTCTTTTCCTCCCGCTTTAATTAGTTCAGCTGTATCTCATCACATCCAGGTGATTGTAACCATTCTTCAGGTTCTTTATTGCCCATAAAATTTCATCTAATGAGGGTTCAGGTTCTGTCTCTGCTGTCATCAGTTCATGTATATCTTTCATATTCCCACAATCATTCATATTATACATTCCACTGCAGTATTCCTGCCATCTTTCTAGAATTTGTCTAGATTCTGTTAAGGTTTTTCCCAACTTGTTACAGATAACATTTAATCGAGGTTGAACATTTCTTGTCAATAACTTCATTTCTTTAAACATTTCGTAATCTCATCCATTCTTATGATACTGCTCTATTCTGGTAAAGCAATCTTGTATATACTGGTTTTTGTCGTTTCTTGTATTCTTTCTTATTTCTCGTGTTAAAGATTTATACTTCATCCTGCTGTTATCGGTTTCTCCTCCTTTCTGTTTCAGTTCCCTTCGTTGTTTTATTAATTCTAACGTGTCTGATGTAATCCATAGCTTATGTTGCTTATTTTTGGTCGGAATAAAACACACGACTGTCAATAATTTCCTCTCACTGTCTGCAGCTATCTTTCTTTCCACAAATCTCTCCAGTTGTCATAGTATGTTATAATGTTTGTCTTCTCATTATGTGGCCACAGTCGTGACTGCTTCTTTCTGATGTCTGTGATAAGTTGTCTTTGCCATTTAATCTCCCTAATTGCTCAAATTGCTCTAAATTCCAAATTGCTCCCATTGCTCTAAATTCCAAATTGCTCCCAAATCCATATTGATCATTTTGGTTGTCTAATTAATTTTCAGCATTCTTCTGTAAAACCAAATCTCCAAATTATCACGGGATGTCTTTTTCCCCCTCATGTTTACTAATTGTCCTGAATTCGCAACCACATGTTACAACTAGTTCTACGCAACCATAGCAGGTGTTAAACTAACAATATGCTTACACATAAAGAAGCAATGTGTAACCCCGAGAGACATCTACATCTCCACAGATCTTAGATTTAAACCCCGCAAAAAAATTCAATCAAGAAAATTTTACATATCCTAGTTCTCATGATACGTGATACAAACACACATCGTAACTCGTCGTTAACTGTGTCAACAACACGACCGCGCAGTTCTTAGCGCAAGACAGAAGGTACAATGTCAACACAGCTCTTCGCCGAAAGGACATCTTTAATTTCATAAATCCTGCTAGCAAAGAGTTGCCGTCACTGGTATATATTTGCTTAAAGGAGAAAGGCCAGATTGCATTGGATAATTGTCGTTTGAGACGACATGTCACACTGAAAAGAGCTTGGTGGCCAAATTATTAATGCATGCTGTGGACGGTGACGTACAAAGTCAGGTGTTAGAACATGCGACTGAGCTACCGCATGACAGTAGACCGTACTACCTGCTTTCTGTTAATGTTGGGCGGCGCTCACTACACCCGACACCCCACATTGTGCCAACAGCTTCGGGCAGCGGAGGGCAATTGGGAGGATACAAGCCTTATCCTGGTGCGAAGAAATGCAACCTAAAGACTAAATGCCATGGCAAGACAGACCAGTCCCTAAGCCTTGGTTGCCAACTGGTCTAGGATCGAAGCTCCGACAGGCGGACAGTTAGAGTATTGCTTGCTGATCAGGCAGCTTCTGCAGCTTGACATGTTTCAGATGTATTGGTGTTACATTTCTTCTGGAGTAAACTAGCAGGCCGAGAGAGGGATCATGCTGCATGGGCAACACATGGTCTCTACAATTCAGCCTAGGATGTGTGCTATGGAGAGGCTGTTTTTCCTTGTTTAAAGGCACAGTGTAGCAAACTATTGTCTGCTGTCAAAACAGCCAGGTGCCAGTCGCAGTTTCTGCATCATTCTGATTCAACCACACATTTAACTAACAGTTTTAAACATTAGAGGGCGTTTTCACGCGCATAAAGGCGTTCTGGGCATAATGCTATACCCATATTTGTATAGTTAGTTAGTTAGTTAGTCGCAGTTCCAACTTCACAGCAACGGGTCGGCCCCATTATGCTCCGTTCCTGTGCCAGTGAATATCACACAAAACGCTCCCCACTGCCCAATGTGAAAAGTGGAAAAGACAGGAGTCTCGACAAATAACAGCCCGCACAGATACACTGTGCATAATGCCGCCACCAGAATGTCAACACAATAGTCCCCCACAAAGCACCCAGTTCATTTCTGATGGAATCGGCAGTCATTTTCCCATCTGGATGTTTCCTAGATGTTCACCCACACAGTCCACGAAATACAGTTCATCGTCAATGTTTGTATAGATCAACAGGCACTCCATGGGCATCGAACTGATCATTCCATTGTATGTTGGGTTCGTGGACAATGGAAAGGTCTTTGATATCATTGGCAGGGCATCTCTTTGAAAATGTATGAGGCAATGTGGGATCCCACAGACAATTGTCGATTTAATAAAGGGAATATTTATAGAAATGTATGAGGCAATGTGGGATACCATAGACAATTGTCAACTTAATAAAGCGAACATTTATAGAAATGTATGAGGCAATGTGGGATACCATAGAAAATTGTCAACTTAATAAAGCGAACATTTACATAAATGGGATGCAGAGTTTGTCATGACGGAAACCTAACTGACACATTCGAAATAAGAACAGGAGTGAGGTAGGGATGTCTTGTCTCATATCTACAATTCTTATTGACTACAGACTAGATTATGAAGACAACAACAAACACTGCCAGAAATGGAGTTCACTTGGCTTCTCTGGCAACGCAGCTCGATGATCTGGACTTTGATGACCACATTGCCACATTGACCTCAGATGCGGGATAAACTGACAACACTGGTTGGGGTTCACAGCAATGAGGTGTGAAAGCTGACATAGGGAAGACAAAGATGATGAGAGTAAAGTAAACAAATGATCACCCGAGCTCCCGTGATGAAAGCTCACTTCAAAGAACGGTATGATACACCTATTTACGTAGCGAAGTAGAGAAACATGGTGATAAAGGATTTAAGTACAAGTTAGTTGCATATCCTTTACAGGACTTAACAGTCAACCCCAACATTTTGTGGCTATTCGTGATTAGGCATGTGGTATTACGAACTTCGTCCGTAACTCCCTAGCCACGGAACCGAATGATATAAACATAATAGATAAGACAAGATGAGAGTTTCCAGCACTCGAACACGTGTGAAAGTCACAAGAAATTCATCTAACATCTGGTAGCGACCCTGGACAATTAGTAAACAAGCAACAAAACAATCACTGGAGTCTTTTGAGATGTGACTCTATGGCGAAAGCGATACGAATGCAATTCGTAATCCCGCATACCGCGTTCGAAACACAGCTGTGGGCGATTTGGAAGCAGACCGCTTTGCGTTGGTTTCTATACAATGGTGTGAGTGTCGGTCGCTCAGAAAGCAACGGCAAACTACTAAATGTAAACTTGCCCAGAAATCACAAACAGCCAACACATGATGGAGTTGACTGCGACGTCCTGTAAAGGATGTGCAGTTAACTTAACCACACTTAGACTATTCAATTCCTAGCGTCAAATCACTACTATCGTATGTATCAGAAATATGCAGAACGACTAACAAGATTATGAATAAACTGCAAACATTATTTGATTGGTTACCTGTGCAAAATACGACTAAAATCTTATGACATGATCAACGACGTGGAGCTCATGAAGAGAACGAGACACATATCAGTGAACAAGGAGGAGAAGAAATGACTCTGGTGCTGAATTGGACACACACTGAGAAAACCTGGAAATAGTATAGCCCTGGAGACCATAAGGGAACAGAAATAAACGAAGACTTACACATTCACGTATAAGAGAAGTATAGCCAGAAACGAATCATATGGAGAGGATATGGAGGAAACTGCAAGGAGTAGCTAAGTATATGATGGCTTGAGGTGACTTGCTTGAAACCTTCTGCCTTAGACAGTTGCAAAGGATGAAAGAAGAAGAAAAAACAGTCGCGTTGCATTTTCACGCCTTCTGAGCTAAAGATCTTAACAAAAACGGAAGTGGATTGTGTATATTTGGTGCTCTGCGTATTTATTATTCAATTTGTTCAGTTGAAGAATTTATAAAAGCAATACATTTCAGCAACGTCCGTATATAGAAGGAAATATCTAAACAAATTAGAGAAAACCAGAATGTAATTATGCAGGCTAGGGAGGGAAAACTCGTTGCTTTATCTGTCCCTAATTAACATCAATCACTAACAGCATAAATAATTATGGAGTTGACTGCGATGTTCTGTAAAGGATATGCAAATAACTTTTTAATAAAGGTCAAGGTTTTATTTATGTATTTATTTATTTTTATTTACCTAATGCGTTGTAAGCAGCGAAAGCAATTTGCAGTGTTTTACAACATAACGGAATATTGAGTATTGTGACAAAATGAGAAACATAAGAAAACTGAACTTGTCGCGACCTACACTTGAGGTAAAAGAAATAAAGGGCCGCATGCCGCCCTTGAGCCGTATATTTGTATTGTCTGGTACTGAGTACATACTGGGCTGCAGGAGAAAGATGAGATTTTGAATTGCATACTGTACTTAGACTTCTGCGGAGAAAATTTCAATGAATACTTCCTGGGAGAGGCTAGCCGATCCTAACCCTGCTAGCTGCAGGGATAGGCGCAGTCGACACCTTGTAGACATAATTTATCTTTAGCAAGACAATACGCAGCATACAGCACAAAACACTCATACGGGACAAGAAAATAGGAGATATAGCACTTCAAGATATACAAACAAAAATACAAGCACTTAGAATCAGCCACATAGGTAATATTATCAGAAATCCACAGCAACATAGATTAGCATTATATTATATAGCACACAAAATAAACCATCTCACAAAACTAAACAATGCAAAAGCACATTATCAGGGAATACTGCCAACATTCTATCCTATCCCACTTGTATACAGGCAATACAAGGACATGAATATTTAATACGGGAAAGAACATAGGAAATATGCCAACACTTAGTCAGTAAACAAGAGCCATCACTTAATCTGAAAATCAAAAGAGGACAAAAATGCTTCATGTCAGACTACACATCCATCTTTGCCTTTTCCAACTTACACAACAACACATCACACCTAAAGCAAGTGAAGTCGCTTCAGGCTGCCTTTTAATATGACACCCATAATATCCAAAGGAGCATGCAGATCCAGACAAACAGGAAAATGCCAACTATGCAGGAACAACACACACAGAAATAGAAGAACACATATACTACACATGTCAAACAGTTACAGATGCAGTGGAAACTCTCAAACAACTAATACAAACACACAGAGGCACACAAACAGACATGTACAAGGCAATCTTTCTGAACACTATTCCTAAAACACACAAAGACACACACACAAACACACACACACAAAGACACACACACACACACACACACAGAGAGAGAGAGAGAGAGAGAGAGAGAGAGAGAGAGAGAGAGAGAGAGAGAGAGAGAGAGAGAGAGAGAGAGAGAGAGAGAGAGCTATTTCAAACACAAGCAGAATACAAAAACTTAGTTTGAACTTGCAGAATCAAGGCCAGGTTAAATTCCCCCGATCATCATCATGTGCCATGCTGGTAAGCGTGGGCAGTCATGTTTTGCCATCTCACTCGAACAGCAGAGCCATGGATCAGCTCAGTGCTCTTGTCTCAACCATACAACGTGGCCAAGGCATCCAGGTATTTACTTCTCTGCCCTCCCCTTGTTCTCTTCAGCAAATCACTATCCCACTAACACTATAGTCAACCACTATAGGCCGAAAGTCACATAGTGGGACTGTAAAATACTCTCGTCTACTGCCCATAGTACCTTGCAGTGTAGGAGAGGGACATCTTGAGCCTAGGGAGTTAAGGTCACCTGGCTAGTGCAGTCGCCGCGAACTGTGCAAGTTAGGGTTTTTCTAATTGTCCCCAAGAGAGAAAAAAACCATATCCATACCTTGCCGATGATTCGAACCTGAGTCACCCGAAGGGGAACCCGTCATTCTTAACCACTGGGCCAGCCGCTCCTCAGTGGGACTAAAGTCCACCCCATCCCCCTCCCCACGAAAAACAACAACAACAAAAAACAGTGTGAGTGAAAGCGTGATAAGCCGCTATTTGTGGCTGAATCAGTCACGGGATTATTAATCTGAGGCAGGAATGGACCCTAATATAACTTTTCTTTGAGGTTGACCGGGGTAGGGGTACTGATATAATAGGAAAAAAATATTCATAACCATCCTTCACCCTCGGTGGACAATAATCACATTCAATTAATAACTTCAATCTTCCAGTCTTAAGAGGGAAAGTGGCAGATAGGTGGGAAACGTATGCCTTTTTTGTGAGGTTGAAAGGAAGGATATGCAAGTAATGTGTATGTCATTAATTTATATGATCACACACACGTGTGTTTGGTGTGTGTTTGTGTGTGTGTGTGTGTGTGTGTGTGTGTCTTCTTCTTCTTCTTCTTCTTCTTCTTCTTCTTCTTCTTCTTCTTCTTCTTCTTCTTCTTCTTCTTCTTCTTCTTCTTCTTCTTCTTCTTCAGTGTTCAGAGCCATTTAGGTTCTTTGCTGCAGATACAAGCCGTCTACATTCGTCTCTCTGGTTGACCTTCTCTTGCCAGTCGCTGATTCCAAGTGCTTGTAGTTCTGTATGTATATTATCTCTCCACCGTCTTCTTGGTCTACCTCGGGGTCTACAGTCATTTATTTCCTGGGTGTAAGCGAGTTTTGTTTCCCTATTATCTTCCATTCTTTCTATATACCCCATCCATTGTAGTCTATTAACCTTCATGATACCAGTGATTAGCGGGGACTTAAACAGATCATAAATGTCTTTGTTGCTTCTTCTTTTCCACTCTCCACTTTGTGTATCCCTAATGGGTCCAAAGATGCGTCTTAAGACTGTAATTAAGAATTAATTAGAATGATAATTCAACAGTTCTTGAAAGCTAGAGTCTGATTTTGATTTTACCAATGAAGCACATGTTCTACCACGCTGTAAATTTTCCTAGGTCTTACCATTTCAAATTCTTATGTTAAAATCTTGTATAGGCATTATGAACTTATATCTCACTAGTAGTGCTTATAACCTAGAAATATTATGTGTACCGTAGAGTATCAAACTCAGGTAAAAACCACATTCTAGGCATTTTCTCAAGGTGGGAACACTCTTGTTTACATACTTCAGTAGAGAACTTTGTGTCTGTCAATTTCATATTCCTATGTTAAAACTTCTATGCATTGTGACCTATGTCTCACTATCTATGCTTAGAAATCTGCAAATAATCTATGGACTATAGAAAGGAAATTTTATCCATGCGGGGACATACAAATGATTACGCGTATTCCTGACTCTTAGTCAGGGGATAAAATACTTCGCCACATCATAATCTGTAACTTGGAACTATAGTGCTAAATTTTAGTACCATCCTTTTGTTAACAGATTAGTAACCACTCCATATGAGGAGGGACATGTAATCATTTCATAAAATATTGCTAGGGACGCCATGTTTGAGAATATAAATTCATGAACAAAGGAAGTAAACGCGTGATCCAAATCAATGTTCGGATAGGATTCAATCCGCATCACCTCACCGTAGTAGGAACAGAAGCGAAGATTGTGAATAAATTGCTTGCAATATTCAGAAGACTGGACCATGCGGCATAAGTTATTCTAATAAATACTCCTAATAATAGCAGTCATTGACAAAATATATCACAGCGGCTACTATCCTCATCTGCGGTACGCAGTGGGGAAAAACAATGTATGTTTTAGTTATGGATTAACCCCTGAAGAAAATTCAAAACCATTGGCTCAGGCATTAAATTTTATGATTAAATTATTATGTAGGATTATCATGTACTTAATATCAGAGAAATGTACATGTATGTTTTTTTCTGGTATGAGAATTTTCTCTGTTCTGATTGTTACTTTTTACTGTGGGAATATACCTTTTAATGTTACCCTTGGGGGACATGAGGATGTTGATAGAAGAATCCATGTGTACGTCAGTACTTAAGAAGCCAATGTTGAATAGTCTTGACCTAATGATGATTATAGTGCCGAAAGGAAGACGCGGCATTAGAAACCACAGAGATTCTGTATAGGCTATTCTCTTCAAGTAATGAGAGAGACAATATCAACATATTGGATGGACAGAATGACTTCACTCATCTAATAGTCCCAGTAACAACAGAACATAAAATAAAGTGAGAAAATACCTTACTCACTATTAAGAGTCAGAATGGCTCTACTCAGCAATGAGGGACAGTGGAACGTGGACACCCACTCCTTTCCCCTTCTCCCCTTGTTGTTTTGTATTTGTGTTTGTAATTGTGTTGTAAACCTTTTACCATAACACAGTAGGTTAATGCTAGTGTTGTATTCTTGTCATCCCTTTTCTATAGAAGAGAAGCAGGTGGTGGTTGAATGTGGTGGGACTATATCACTAAACCTGGATCCTGGGTCAACAGCCAGAAAGTGAATGTCCTAACCATAGTCTGCATCTAGAAATACCCATGGACTGCTGCGCTCAATAGCTCCATAGCGAGCAACAGATAAATTTGAAGACAACTGATTGGGTGAGTGATTAAGTCCTATTTTAGTAGGAATATCCAGGATGGACTTCAAGATCTAATAATCTACAAAGATGAAGATCAACAGAGTACTGACAACAGTGTATCGTCTGCTTTACTTCTGAGAAGTATCACCTATGGCCTCATCATTCAACCAAGTCAGTGAAACTGGGACAATCCTTCTAGCAAGTTACTAAAACTAACAACAGTGAGTAACCTTCAACTGTTGGTTGGATTACCAAGTTAATATCCACAATGGATAAGTCTTCGAAAGAACATCTCACAGCTGCAACAGTCAAACATAAGGTTCCAGCCATGCAACACCAAGTTCTAGCTATGAACACCCACTCAAACAAATGGGGAGAAGACATGAACCACATAAGCCAATACAACCAAGGTACAAACTTAATATCATCTGAAACATAACTACGAAACCAGATTACCTCAAGGTTCCAAACCCTGAACCCCATCAGATAAAAGACCATATGAAAGCGGCTAAATGTCTCTACATCAGAAACAAGAGGAATCATCCAATTGTTTGCAAACCTGTTATTGTGCTGGATTTATTCATCTGTGGATATATGTAGGTATAGATCAATTGTGGCCCTAGTCACAGATACTACCATGAGATGCCTCTCAGTCATATAAAGTTCTACACTGGACTAGATAACAACGACTAACTCTTTGCTGGTCCAATGTCAACCCAAATGCCATGGGTTATAGACTCGCGACTTGGTGGGTGTAAAATCTTTGTTGAACTACTTGGGATTCTGATATTAAAAGCAGAGCAGCTGAATGGACGTCTACTTGGCACCATGTATGGTGAGATGGTAAAGTACCTTCTGCAGAGCTTAAGTGGAAATTCCGGAAAGTTAGACCAACCTGAGGCCCCAAATTTCAAAAAAAGACACCGAGCCTACTGCAACAGAGTACTCGAATATTCTAGCCCGCGGAGGGATTTGTGATTGTGTGTAATTTCTATTCTTGGATTATAAAGTATGATTTGCACCAGCCAATTACCAGTGACTAAATAGTAAGAACATAACTGAGTGCATTAATTCGGTACCCAGATAATGGGGAAAAGGATCTAATCGACAGCAAAGGTGAACCCATAACCGCACACCAGGAGATAAACTCGATTAATTAATTTAATTAGTACAAAATGCTGTTTATGTGTTGGTAATTTTTTTCTGAAGGTAACAGGTCAGTAGTTTTTTTTTCCAATGGTATAGATGGTATAGTATTGTGACACCAACTCATTATTTTTTTTAAAATGAGAGAATGGTAAAAGGTGACAGAAACATGTTATGTTGGGTTCTATGTAATATTTTTATTTGCCTTAATTATGAGGGAAAATGAAAGTAGACCCAATTTGTGGTTGTTGTGTTGTTTGTAATAACCTGGTTTTTTTCTGGGGTCACTGGGTACTATATTGTAATAATGCAATGAATTCCCATGCCTGTCTGAAAATGCATAGTGTTTATTACACATATATATGTAACTACAGATCTTGAGTTAATACCTGAACTGTTTGTCCAAAAGTGTTGTGTACATCAAGTAAATGTGGTGTCCAACAAGTGGTTGTTTATATGTTGTGAGCAATCAATATCCTTCTAGCACTATAGAAAATGTAAAGGGTGATGAAGTGGGAAGGGAAACCTACACACAGATGCCAATGTTTCAAGGATTGAACTCTTTTCTCCTGGGATTTGTGGTAAATATCCCTGATCACCCTGCATTCTAACCAGTGACCAGAGAATCAATAATACCCCCTAGACATTTTAACGAAATATTCTCAGGAATTAAAATCCACATCCCACACCCAGCCATTGTAGTCTATTAATCTTCATGATACCAGTGATTAGCGGGGACTTAAACAGATCATAAATGTCTTTGTTGCTTCTTCTTTTCCACTCTCCACTTTGTGTATCCCTAATGGGTCCAAAGATGCGTCTTAAGACTTTGTTCTCAAAGGTTTGCCACAAGGCTTCGTCTCCTTTCGTTGTACTCCAGTTTTCAGAGCCATACAGCACAACTGGTCTGATCAGTGTTTTGTATATTGTGATCTTGGTGTTGCGAGATAGCGCATTTGATTTATCAGATGTTGTAGTGCATAGTATATCTTATTTCCAGAGTTGACACTAGTTTGTATTTCTTACCTTATTATGTTGGAGCAGTTGAAGATTGTACCAAGTTATTTGAATGTTTCCGTTCCTTTAATGGTTATATTATCTATTTGTGTGTGGCCAGAGTTTTTAGCCGCTAATTCTCTTGAAATTACCATATATTCTGTCTTATCTTGGTTGATAACCAGCCCCATTCTGTTGAGCTTTTTCCTTTAAGTGAGTTCATATATTTCCAATGTCTTTTGTTCATCTTCCCCTATAATATCTATATCATCTGCATAACCAAGCAGTCTGGATGTTCCTCAATAGCACATTCTTCCTTTACCCTTCCTTACAACTTTCTCTAGAGCCAGATTGAAAGGAGCTGGCGATAGTGCATCACCCTGTTTCAAGCCAGATGTTATTTGGAAAGGGTCTGATTTCCTGCCTTTATATGTTAATATATTATAAGTATCTTCCATGCATAGTCTGGTCATGTTGATTAACTTCCTTGGTATTCCAAATTCCTGCATAGCATTCCATAGACTATTTCTATGGAAACTATCATAAGCCTTTTTAAAATCCACAAAAATGTTATGGAGATCTCTTTTATATTACCAAGTTTTCTCGGCTATTTGTCGTAAGGAAAATATCTGATCTATTGTTGGTCTGTTTTGTCTAACACCCGTCTGGTAGTCAACTAATATGTCTTCTGAATATGGTTTTAGTCTATTTAGTAATACTGCGGATAGTATCTTATAGCTTGTGGACAGTAGTGATATTCCTCTATAATTTCCACATTGGAACTTGTCTCCTTTCTTAAAGATAAGTATCGATAATGACTCTTTCCAGTCATGGGGTAATTCTTCTGTCCTCCAGATTTTTATTCTTAGTTCGTATAGCTTTAGATGTAAGCATGGCCGCCTGCCTTTATAAATTCAGCAGCAATTCCATTAGCCCCAGTTGCCTTATTGTTTTTAAGTCGTGTTATTACATATAGGATTTCTTCAAAAGCAGGTTCTTCAATTTCTGGTTCACACGTTAGACCCTCTTCCTGTGGGAAAGTGTTACTTGGAGCTTCACAATTTAGTAATTCAACAACATATTCTTTTCATGTGTTACACATTTCCTCATTGGTATTTATCATATTCCCATTTTTGTATTTAAAAACCATATGTGTTGTGTTGGTGCCCTCGTTTATCGACTTCAGTTCTTTAAAAAACTTTCTGGATTCGTTTTTCTGGTGATTAGTTTCCATATCTTTGATTATATTACTCATATATTCTCGCTTCTGCTGCCGAACTATTTTTGCAGTCTCTTTACATTCATTTCTATATTGCTCTTGCCTTTGGATGTTGTTGATGTCATTTAACCATAAGTGTCTGGCATTCTTTTTTCCTAATGACTGCTTCTTCACATTTTTGATTGAACCAACTGTTCACACTGAGACATACTTCTGCGGTAGTTTGAATTGTATTCTTGATGTTCAACCAAGTTTGGTCAACGCTTTCCTCCAACGGATTTTGTAGAATTTCAAGTTTACATTTTATTTCATCTGCAAATTTCTCTTTGACTGTAATTTCTTGTAGTTTTTCTCTCTTATCCATCCATCCATCATGTGCCATGCCGATAAGCGTGGGCGGTCATGTTCTGCCATCTCACTCGATCACCAGAGTTGTTTATCAGCTCAGTGTTCCTGTCTCGACCATGCCATGTGGCCAAGCCATCCAGGTATTTACTTCTCGGCCTTCCCCTTGGTCTCTTCCCTTCGATCTTGCCAGTTGTCACCAAGTTCTCCAAGTCATTTCTTCTCATAACATCCCCAAACAATTTAGATTGTCTACGTCTAATGACTCTAATCAGTTTACGATCTCTCTTATATGTCGGGTGTAACTTTTGTAGTTTAGCATAGAAAGCTCTCTTAAGTTTTATTTTAAATTTTGCCCCAACGAGGAAATGATCGCTGTGGCACTCAGCTCCTCTATAACTTCTAACTTGTTGTATGTTTGATGCATTTTTGTTGTTAATTAAGATGTGATCTATTTGATTATAGGTTCTCTTGTCACATGATTTCCAAGTTTGTTTGTTGTGGCATAACGCAGCCAACATTATTCATCTTATCAACAAATGCCGCAAAAAGAGGAAACAACATTAAAAGAAATTGACTTCGCAAACGCAATTGGAGATTGGGACGTAAAACTTGACATCGAAACTGGAACTGAACAAGTGACAAATGACGTGGATTCTTGGAAGGATTTCATCAGACCAAGCTCGGAAAATCATTGGATGAAAAAACCACCTGACCCGCCTTCGCGCCAGTGCATAATTAACATATATCCCCATTTCATCAGAAATGTTAATCAGCCGCACTTTTGTCTGAATTCGCTCCATGGACGGAGGTGAGAAGAGTGTGTGATCAAAAATTCAATGGACAAGGCAAAAGTCTGGATCCGAGGTACGTTTGTTAGCCCTTGATTAGACTAAGAACCCGATGTATCAAGTGTCAAGTAACGTAAACCCATGTTGTGATGTCAATTGAAATGTATGATTATTAATTAAAACCTCAGAAATGTAAAAATGCTCGACTGTAGATTCTAATGACGCAAAGCCATTCCCGGCCAGAATATTCTCTTCGATGAAACTGCCACCTCTGATATTCTTAAAGATAATTATTAACTTTAAGAAGTGCATTACACTATTACATTCTATTCTAAACAACTGTGAGAAGTGATGATTCGAAAGCAATCTTGTGCATTTCACCAGAAACAGGATGCTATCACTGTCTACAGCTGAAATGACAGTTCGTGTACTAGAACAAGTGCCTTGTTCTAAAACAGACTTATCTATGCCTATTTACAATCTAGAAAGCTGAAAGTGAAATCAATCTTTCCTTTCTCCTTTGTCTATAGAAATAATAAGGTTTGGCGAAATAAATATTTATATTTATGTCAAATTTAATTAGATAAGAGCACTTAGGAACTGCAATACATGAGAAAGTTGTGCTTCGCGGAACACCATCACGCGAAGTGAACTTAACTCATTACTCAACATAACTTAAAACACAACCCCACTCATCACCACTCATCACCACACAACACAACACTCAACATCACAACAACAACAGGTAATGGAAGAGAGTTATTAGACACAAGAAGAAGAAGTAGTTAATTGGGAAAACACAGAGAATTATTTATACACATTGTGAACACCATTGAGTAGAAGAAATGTTATAAATGTATGTCATTTATTTACATGCATCTTGACACCTTCTCACTCTTGTCATTGTCTCACTGTACACGTTCACTGACCCCAGGTCAAATGAAGACTTACATACAGCAGGAACAAGTTGATACAAGGCGTACACAGTGTGATAAACTCTGATCACCCCAAATTAACCCAACACTAGCTTAGAGAGAAAAAAGGAGGGGAGGGGAACTAGTTCCTACTTCAGGAATTTAGGTTCTTTTACCTACTTTTAAAAGATTGTATTGGTAGGATTGTATATATTTATGCGAATACTCATCAGTGATCTTGGTGGCTACATACCAACAACCACCCAACACATCAGCAAACTAACCACCTAAATCAGACCTGAGGGAGGGAAGCCGAGAGAAAGAGATGAACCACAAGTGAGAGGGAGGATGACTTCGCTATGAGCAGAGCATGGGGAGGCCTTCAGTGGAGCTATACGGGCAGACCTGACGTGGATCCATCAGTCAATGGACCCTGGCTTACCTACTCTTCCAGTCACCAGGTTACATTTTCCTTGGTCGAACCCACACCCAATTTCAGGAAAAACTGATAATGTTTATGGTTGAGACACCACTATCATACTTAATATGTACAACATCAAAATGTTTACTATGTTTTCACACTTGTTGACATCTCATATATTGATGCTTGTTATTGATTGTCTGGGACAATGGTCCAATGTGCAACTGTTCTATTACTTTGTGTAAATCACAACAGAGATGTATGTACTGACCAGAAGGCTCAGGCCAGTCAATAAATGATTAACATGAATTGACCTTCTGTTAATTTGTCAAGTTCAAACCTATCTGTGTCAACAACTTCTTTGTGCATCATGTTGTCAAAATCTAATGTGATTGATTATGTGTTTGATTGTTAAAAGATAAATTAACTCATAATGACTTACTAAAAATGGGGAAATAAAAGACTCTATACCTATCTACTGCTCAACATCCATGTTTTTCTTCATCTAAATCAGGCTGAGAAAATTCTCCTGACTTTCCTCAGATTTGATAGACTAAAAGGGGGCTCCAGAGCTAAAGAATCATTGGAGAAGGGGCAGATTCCCAATTAGTAATTACCATTCTTACCAGGGCCATAATCTATATCTCCTAGACAATACTTAACAAAACGAGGCCTGCAGATAACTCAAGGTTCATATTCTGGGGTTATTGAAGATAGAAGAGGATGGGGCTCTACATCTTTTGTTAGAGATGGGGCATGCACTACAGTGATCTCCCACTCCCTTCAAAAATATATGACATTTGTGTATATCCTTTCTTTGCAGTCTGGTACTGCTAATATGCAGTCCTTTGGCTTCTGCTAGGTTGATGACTCCCCATCCATTATCATTTTAAATTATATGTAGGCTTTCCATACCGGCAACTTTTTTATGAGTTTGCTCTCTACCTATTTTTTGCATTGAAGTCTTTCAGCACAATCAGGATGTCCTGTTTGGGGGTTTCTTCTATGACATCTTCCAGATCATTATAAAAGTCTTCTTTAATATCATCTTCTTTCTCTTTAGTAGGTGCGTGAACATTAATCATCGTTATATTTTTCCATTTACCTTTTATTCGTAATTTACTAATCCTGTCATTTAGAGCTTTACAGTTTAGAACGTTTCCCCATAACTCTTTTTTGATGACAAATCCTGTTCCTAATTCATGTTTATTTTGGGTGTTTCCTCCATTTATTACAATCATTCTATTTTGCTCTAAAGTACCCTCTCCTGGCCACCTTATTTCTTGAATTGCTGTTATATCCATTTGATATTTAACCAGCTCCCGGGTTAGTTCTTCGGCCGCTCCAGCTCGATATAGTGTCCGTACATTCCATGTTCCAAATCTCAAAAGTCCTTTAACGTTCCAAGGTCGGTGTCCACATAAGTCAGTCCGAATTCGAGGCTTATTTATCTGTTTCGTAACAAAATAGTTTTTACAAAGGTGGGGATGTTAACCCCACGCTTCAACCCCCAACCTGGAGGACCAGGGTGTTTCTCTTTGTCTGTTCTCAACCCTTTGACCTGTCCGGATTGGGAGGCCCTGCTGGTAGCTACGCTACCGCCGGTATATATATATATATATATATATATATATAATATATATATATATATATGTGTGTGTGTGTGTGTGTGTGTGTGTGTGTGTGTGTGTGTGTGGTGTGTGTGTGTGTGTGTGTTGTATTTGCAAATGTAAATGTAAACACACAATGCTCTGCACTTTGTAAACACACACCGTTTTTCATGAAATACAAGTTAACATAAAATAAATTCAGTCTTTGTTTTGCTCTCTCTCAGTCTCTCTGTCTCTGTCTCTGTCTCTCTGTGTCTCTCTCTGTCTCTCTCCATCTCTCTGTTTCTGTCTCTCTGTCTCTCTCCGTCTCTCTGTGTCCCTCTCTCTCCGTCTCTCTTCTCTCTGTCTCGCTCCATCTCTCTCTGTCTCTCTATACCTTTCTCTGTCTCTCTGTCTCTCCGTCTCTCTGTGTCTCTCTGTCTCTCTCTGTTTCTCTGTCTCTCTCTGTCTCTCTCTGTTTCTCTGTCTCTCTCTCCGTCTCTTTTCTTTCTGTCTCTCTCCGTCTCTCTCTGTCTCTCTTTGTCTCTTTGTCTCGCTGTCTGTCTCTCTGTGTCTCTGTCTCTCTCTCTCTGCCTCTCTCTGTCTCTCTATCTATCTCTCTGTGTCTCTCCGTCTCTCTAGGTCTCTCTGTCTCTCTTTGTTTCTCTGTCTCTGTCTCTTTTCTCTCTGTCTCTCTCTCCGTCTCTCTCTCTGTCTTTCTTTGTCTCTCTGTCTCTCTTTCTCGCTGTCTGTCTCTCTGTGTCTCTGTCTCTCTCTGTCTCTCCGTCTCTCTTCTCTCTGTCTCTCTCTCTCTGTCTCTCTGTCTCTGTCTCTGTCTCTCTCTCTCTCTCTTTCTCTCTCTCTCTCTCTCTCTCTCTCTCTCTCTCTCTCTCTCTCTCTCTCTCTCTCTCTTTCTCTCACGTACGCTCTCGAGCAAACGCCATATACACTAATTTACAATTTACTTTTAAACTGGGGCTCTTGTTACGATGTTTAAAATATGACTCATTCAGTGGTACCGTTAAACTTGTTAAAAAAAAAAAAACAGCATGAATGTGAATACATGGAGAATAAAAGACGTTCTATTGAAAGATTTTACTATGCATCAGAGTAAATGATTACTTAACCATCATCATCAACAAGAAATGTATAAGTTGTTACGCCATGCCATGAATGTAACATTATCATGTGTTTATGATGTATTGGCACCAAACAAAATAAATAAATAAACGAAAAAAAAAAACCATAGATATAAAGCACCTGGTAAATACACACTGTTTTGCACGAAAGAACGGTTATATTAAAAAAAAAAAAAAAAAACCGGGGACGTGGAGACCTGATGTGGCGGCTCTGGCCCATATAAAACATTTAAAATTAAAATATTGACAAAGGGACATAACTACATAACAGTTTTTTTTTTTTTAATTCAAGGTGCATTACTAAGCGTAACATAAATATTTAATGTGATTTAAATAATTGCAGAATTTATCCTAATATTTTTTGTAAGATTGCATATAAATTTAAAAAGATATATTTGTCATTAAACAAAGATAAGATTTTTTAGTTGTCTTAAATTTTGTGTAAAATTAATGGCTTTACTTTAAAAACGCGAACAATTTATAACTCATTCTTTTATTTTATTCTCGATATTCAATACCTGATTTATACAATTTTGCGTTTCACTAAAGAAATAATACATAAAGCATTATTTTTGATTGGCCTTTACAAGGCCAAATATCCTTAATATTCAGTGCATGCAAAACGTGGACCGGCAATATTTTCAAATGCTGCAGTCATTGAAGATACACCCTATCTATACTAGCCTTGAGACGGAATATATGACATGGCAATCATGCTTCATCAATGACTGTTTGTCTTCTTCCCTTGGTGCTACTTGTGTTCTTATCTGATTCAGTGTAGAAGGATAAAATATCGTCACATGTGTCCTCCCATTAGGAGCGAAGGACGATATGACGCCGTACTAGGGTCATCGTGTTATTTCTTTCGTTTCGTTGTATCTTCCGCAATTTCAATGCTTAGAGAATGGACATCTGCAATATAATACTTGTTTGACTGTGTACCATGTTTGGTCCAATGCTACTTTTTGATTGGGTTCACTCTCCCCTCACGGCCTCAATGTCCAATATAGTTTTATTTAAGTCCCATACGCCCCTTGTTCCCCCCCCCCCAATCCCACTAGTCGTGTAGTCCACTTACAAGCTAGTTGCATATCCTTCTCAGGACGTAGTAGTCAATACCAGCATTATCTTTGCTTTCTGTGACTTCCTGGTTGGTTTGCGTGCGGTCGCTTCTCATTGCGTTCTGAACAACGGTCACATGTGCTACTTTATGATAGCAAACGCTTGTTGGTCTGCATCCATATTGCCCACAGCAGCGTTTCGAACTTGGCGTGTGGAATTGATTGATTGATTGATTGATTGATTGATTGATTTAGGAATCGACATCACAGCATTCGGGGCATTCCCATAAGTGCTCCGTCCCCATCCTCAGCAGCCAGCGAAGAGTTCCAACACTAATAGTACCTGTAGCAATCTGATTATAAGTCCGTCTCGCCTTTCCTCTGAGCGTTGAGCGTCGGCCAGATCCCTTAGTCACTCCTCGTTATCTCATTCTTGCCAGACCATGGTAATCCATTTGCTCCTCCGAGGTGTGCACGTGTTCCCACAAGGCCGCAACCAAGTCTGCCTTGTCATGTATCAATACTCCACCAAGTTCTGCAGAGCCAGCCAATCTGTCCGCCTGTTCATTTCCCAGCACAGTTCCCAGTCCCCTCACCGGTTGTCTCAGCCAATCCCCGAGATTCTAGCTGTACTGACTGAGCTCATGTATGACTCCACCAATACCGCTTGTGTACGGCGGTGGCCACACCACGGGCTGACTGGCTAAACTACATGAGTGAAGTAGGGGTAATATCCTACTAAGGGAATGTCCATCCCTTGTACACGGAGACTGGGACTGTGGAGAAGGCGGGGGAATCTAAATAGATCAACGGCTTCGAAAGCGAAACAGCAGAGTGTGTGGCACACATGAGGTGTGTTCAGGACATGATAGTGAACATGGCTGGCCATCGTGGAAGAGATTGGGACCTCACCATGTAATATCCCAAAGACAGCAATGACATTTCAACAAGATAAAAGCGATACAGGTCATTCTTGGCCCCCTGGAGATGAGCCTGTTGTAAATATTCACAGGGAAGAGACAACCCCTATAGTGAATAAGGAAGTGCATAATGACGACTGCATCCCAAATTCTTTTGAAAGGGTGCATTCTGACAATACCTACCTGAAAAGTAGAAGGAGAAGTCTGAGAATTGGTACGTGGAACGTACGCACCTTATATCAAGCAGGGAAGTTTGATAACCTTATTGCAGAGGCAAAAAACATGAATTTGGATATCTTAGGCGTATCTGAAACAAGATGGACAGATACAAGTTATATAAGGAGAGAAGATTACGTATTCATTAATTCAGGAGGAGATCATTACGAGAGAGGAGTAGTAATTTTAGTAAAACGATATTTAGAGAAAAATATTAGTGGATTCTGGACTCATAAAGATAGGATGATACTTCTCAAAATTAAGGCAAGACCATTCAACATAGTAATTCTTCAGACATATGCTCCGACAACTGATTATAGTGATGAACAGCTAGAAGAATACTATGAAGACCTACAACAAACACTGAAAGTTGTAAAATCATCAGAGGTCCTAATTGTCATGGGAGACATGAACGCAAAGGTAGGAAAAAATAAATATAAGCAGATAGTAGGGCAATATGGTATGGGAAAGAGAAACGACAGAGGAGACCGGCTGATACAGTTCTGTGAAGAAAACAATCTTATTGTTTGCAACACATTCTTTCAACATAACCCTAGGAAACTGTATACATGGAAAATCCCTGGAGATAGAACAAGAAATCAAATTGACTACATTCTGATTAAAAATAGATTGAAAAACAATGTTAAAAATGCCAAAACATACCCTGGTGCTGATATCAACTCTGACCATAATCCTGTAGTATTAAAATTACAAATAAAACTTAAAAACCCAGGAATAAGGAAATCGAAGACACCTCAAGTAGATATATCGGCATTGAAACAACCAGAAATAAGACAACTATACCTAGTTGAAGTCAAAAATATATATGATGGGCTAATCATTGAAAGTATGGAACAATATCGACGTGAAAATCCCGAGGATAAAATTAATACAAAATGGGAAAGTTTAACAACCAGTATTCAGACTGCAAATACCACCTTGCCTGTGAAAATTAATAAGGAAAAACAATTATGGATAACCGATGAAATCTTGAGTAAAATGTCTCAAAGAAAGAAAGCAAAGAACACTCCAGAGTATATAGTAATAGATAGAGAAATACGTCACATGTGCAGAGTTACCAAAGAAGACTGGCTGCAGAAACATTGCAAGCAAATGGAGGATCTGGAAATAAAACAGAACTCGAAAGAATTACATGAACATATAAATAGATTTACAAAGAAGAAAAATAATATAACAGGAAACGGTTGTATCACAGGAAAAGATGGAGAAATTATAATTAACTAGCTAACCCGGCCCGGCTTCTCCCAGCCCCTGGACGGTACCTATCTATCTATCTATCTATCTATCTATCTATCTATCTATCTATCTATCTATCTATCTATCTATCTATCTATCTATCTATCTATCTATCTATCTATCTATCTATCTATCTATCTATCTATCTATCTATCTATCTATCTAATCTATCTATCTATCTATCTATCTAGAGATCGGGAGAGCTATCAGAGAGCGGGAGAGAGTGAATGCGTGTGTGCATGCGTGTGTGTGGAGAGAGTGATTGAGCGAGAAATGGTGGGGGAATGTGTCAGTGCATGCATTCGTACGTGTATGTGTGAGAGTGAGTGAGGGAGTGTGTGCGTGCGTGCATGCGTTCATGTGTACGTGTATGTGTGAGAGAGTGTGATTGAGAGAGTGAGTGTGTGTGTGAAGGATTGTGTGTTAGAGAGTGAGACAGTGGGAGAGTTGATGTGTTAGTGTGTGTGTGTGTGTGTGTGTGTGTGAGCGCGCGCATGCGTGTGAGTGTGTGTATATGAAAGAATACAGAGAGAGAGAGAGAGAGAGAGAGAGAGAGAGAGAGAGAGAGAGAGAGCTGAGCAGATGCATGTCATGTAACACGCATGTTATGTAACACGCGAATCCATATGTTTGTGTATTCTCATCTGTCATATTATCAGTTAAATACCATTTGATTTTATCATGCATAATATAAACTCATGTTCATTACTGTAGTTTGAGTGAGGGAGTCAGTGAGTGTGAATGAGAGACAGAACGAGTGAGCGTGAGAGTGAATGAATGAGCGGGAGAGTGAATGTGTGTGTGTGTGAGAGAGAGAGAGAGAGAGAGAGAGAGAGAGAGAGAGAGAGAGAGAGAGAGAGAGAGAAAAAGCATCACTATTTTTACGTCACATACATTTTATGTACACATTTTTCTCCATGTTTAACATTTTTATGAGACTGCTCATGACAAGTGTCAGTGTATGTGTGTGAGTAAAGTGTGGGAGTTTGTTCATACTAGTTTCAATACTAACGTGAGACATTTTGTATGTGTCTAGATGTGAGGAAGTGTGAGTGTATGTGGAGGATGTGTGTGAGTGTGGGGATATGTGTGGGTGGGGGTGTGTGGGTGGGGGTATGCGTTTGGATGGGTTGGGGTGTGTGGGTTTTGGTGGGTAGTGGTATTTGTGGGTGTTGGTGGGATGTGTGGATGGATGTGTGGGGGTGAAAGTAGGGGTGTTGGAATGGGTGTGGGGGATGTGTGTATGGGTGGAGGATATGTGTATGGGACGGATGCGGGGGATGTGTGTTTATGTGGGTGGAGATGTGTGGATGGTTTGAGGAAGTATGTGTGGGAGGCGGGGTTGTGTGGGTAGGGGATTGTGTTGGGTGGATTGGGGATATAAGGGCGGGTGGGGAGAAGTGTATGGTGTGTGGGTTTGAGATATGTGTGCGGTGTGTTGGTGGGGGATGTGTGAATGATGTGTGGGTGGAGGGTATGTTTGTGGTGGTATTGGTGGAGGATAGTGTGTGGTGTGGGGGATGTGTGTGATGGGTGCGGGGAATGTGCGTATGGGTGAGGTATATGTGTGGGTGAGTAGGGGATTGTGGTGGTTGGGGGAAGTGTGTGGGGGTGTGTGGGTGGGAGATGTGTGTGTGTGTGTGGATTGGGAATGTGTGGGTGGGGGTGTGTGAGTGGCTTAGGGATGTGTTGGTGGGTAAAGGAGTTGTATGTGTCGGGGTGGGATGTGTGAGTGGGTGGAGGATGTGTGTGGGTAGGGGTATTGTGATGGAGAGATGTTTGGTTGGGAGTGGGTGGGTGTGGTTTTGTGGGTGCGTAGTGGAGGATGTATGCGTGAGTGAGTGTGTTTGGTGGACGGGTAGGGAATGCGTGTGTGGGTGGGGAGAGGTGTGTGGTGTGTTGTTTGGGGATATTGTGTGAGTGAGGTATGTGTGTGTTGGTGGGGGATTTTTGTGGTGTGTGAGTGGGGGTATGTGGGGTGGATGGGTAAGGGTATCTGTGTGGGTGTGGGTGTGAATATTGTGTGGTATCTGGGTGGGGGATATGTGTGTGGTGTGTAAGTGGGGATGTGTTGGTGAGGGATATGTGTGTGTGTGGTGCGTGGGTTGGGAATAGTGCGTGGTAGGGGGTGTATGTGATGTGCGGATGGGGGTTTGTGTGGTGGGGGTTTAGGTTAAGGCATGTGTGGGTGGGTGGAAGTTGTATGTGTGGGTGGTGGGGTGTGTGTGTGTGGATTGGGGATGTATGGCTGGTTAGGGAGGTGTGTGGGGGGGGGGGGGGTAGGGACATGTCAGTTGGTGGGGATGTGTGTGTATGGTTTGGGGATGTGTGAGTGGATGTGCGATGTGTGGGTTGGTGGGGGATTGTGTGCATGGGTGGGGAATATGTTGTCGATGGAGATGTGGCTGGGGGATGGGTGGTTTGAGGTGTGGGTGGGGAGAGGATGTGTGGGTTAGGATGTGGATGGGTGTGGGTTGGTGGGGGAATGTTTGTGGGTGGCGAGTGTGTTTTGGTTGGGGGATCAGGTGAGGGCAGTGTGTGTGGGTGGGTGTCGCATGATGCGCACTCCGTCTTGTTCACTGCTGCACATCACAATTTCAAAACACACTTCTCACTAAAGGTTTGCACTAGAGAGAATTGGGACGCTAGGAATGCGGCGTCAAGAGTATTAATAGCTGTGACACCCAATGATGGACAGATCATGTGGTCTAAGCCCGTTCTGTCCATTGGTTAACCTAGAATAATCGCGTCGCCCGCGAATTATTCTGGGTCCAGCGACGCTAAATTTCGGCACTTGCAGAGCGACCGGCCAAGCATCTAGATGTGTTTTAGGTCTCTGTAAGTCCCTCATCCTGATTCAGAAGGAAAGCTTCAGACGAAATTATGCCTGAGTTTGTTTATTTCTGAGTCAGGTAAAGCTTTAAGTATGAGAGTGTGTGTGTGTTTAAGTTCCGGCACGAATATATATATTTATTCTTCTATTGGAAGATAGAAACCAACTTTCAACCAGTCCCAAGATGGCTACTCTCTGCCAGCGCTGATGTAGATATCTGACGCCCTCTATCTTTCGTTTCCAGAAGAGTTGCTGTACAATCACTATGTCTGAAGCTGTGAAAAGAGGCTCAATTATGCCCAGACTGTTTCCTATTCTTGAGTCTAAATCCCACTGGCTTGCTGACTGCGTTCAGAGCAGGTTTAGTACAAGATAAACTATGATCTGGTGCTAGGTGTCGCCTTAGTTGCAATCCACAGCGAACCGCCAACACACGCGAATGGGAGAAGGAGGAATGAAAGACTCTACCTCTTATCTTATATGTTCGTGGCGTGAAGACAGAATGTGTGTGTAACTGTTTAGCATCCATGACTGGTCCAGCATTTATACTGCTGTGATTTATTCGATCAAGCATTTAGCACTCTGACGAACCACAGTCCAGCTAACAGACCAACACCGGCACTCAAGTAAACGAATAAAAGAAGAATGGTGTTAGATTGAGAGAATGAGTACAATGTGGTGTCTCATCTTTCTTTCACTCTGTATATATATGTGTTATTGAATGAGAGGCAGTGTAAATCCTCATAAGGAACATTTCACATAGACCTCCACATTCATACCAATTATATGTTACTTATATTAACTTTAGAGTGAAATATTTAATGTATGTTTCTTTACATTATTACTTTGATGTAACATGTGGAATGTAGTTTACTGAACCCATCCCCCTGTTTGACCAAGTAAGTAAAGGACATAATATGCTTTCATGCATAAGCACTTCTAAACTGTCAAGGGGAAATATCACCCCAGTGTCAGAAGAAGTAAGTAAAGGAAATGACAGAAGAGGTGAGAGGGTATAAACAGGAAAGTATCCAGGCAGACTAAAACAATGGTGGCAGCACTGATTGGTAACATGAGTTAATATGTATGAGAGGAACAATCATCCTATTCTGTTTCATTACTGTGTAGGGATCAGATATGCTGGGTACATCTCATCATTTACTCTCCATCATTCTTTTCTAGCCTTGTCCGTCACTGTGTCTGTGTCCTCTGTGAGAACATCAGCCAACAGGCCACTATGTACAAGTGCAGTAAAAGAAAGCTTGCCCAAGATAATTGCTGATGTCTAATGCCAGTACAAGGAGACACACTGTAGCTCTTAGCTTGTAGGTACTTCCTGAATCTGCTACCTTCTGTAACTCATGTCTGTAAACCCTTTTCATTCTTGTCCACTGGAGAATTATCATCCTGTGGCTAGATATAAATGTGTTCACCATGTTTATCCACCTCAGGTGAGGATGACGGTGTTCGCAGATTGTCATGATCCAGAGGTGCAGAACATTGCCCAATAATGTACAATGGCTGTCAACCTAGAGCAGATCTGTTATATAAAGGTGCAACAGGAATATGTGGCCAGGACCAAGAATATTAAATGAGTCCCCACTGAACTGTGCCCAAACCGGATCTGTGTTTCATGATTGATCTGGTGAAGTGTAGAAACAGTTCTAAGATCATTAGGATCAAGTTTATACCTCAATGCAAATTACTTACAAATATGGCAGAAGTTTGGCAGCATTTAATCACTGCTATACTTTGATTTTACTCAGTGAAACTTTTCTTTTTTACTTGTGAGAACCATCAATAACTTTTCAGGAACAGAGAGTAGTCATGGACTCCTCTGATTCATACAGTGTGTAGAGACTGTTTAGACTATTTGTTTTACAAATCCTTGAGAAATGTTCCAGTACCATCTGGGGTATTTATTACAGAAACAAGAGCAGGCTAACTGATGGGAGGGCTTAGTGGCCAAATGACTGAAGTCATCTCTGAACATGAGAGTTCTTATTTCTAATGTTGAATATGAACATTATCTCAATGTCTTGATGTATTTCATATATGTCATAATGCATCACTGGTTACTTCCACAGGTTTTTTATTTTGATTAATAAACCAAAATTAACTGTTCCTGCATTTTTCTGTCAGTCCATTGTGGTGTGACAAAACTTTTCATTATTATCTATGTGTTTAGTTAATGTAACTACTCCACATAAGGGTAGTATCTGGAACTACAGGTGACTGGGTAAACTCTAATAGACAGCTAAATTCTGTCCTATTGTAATCTCCCAGGTTCCAGGTTACTCAGAAAAGGGAACTTTACATTTTATTAATTCCTGTGACCATTTCACCTAAAAGGGAAAATGATCATAGGTGGGGGACTCTCGAGCTAATTAAGTTTCTCTTTTCGGGAAGGAAGATTTTGGAGGGAAGAAATTAACTTTCCTGGGAAAACCCCTAGATTTCCAGAGCTATTATGGGTTACTTTGGCTTCCAAGAACCCATCCCCTCCAAATGAAATCAGTCCCATCCTCATAGCTGTACTTCATTGTGGGGTAAGTCAGAGTGGGTACTGCTTCCAACTCCCAACATGTCACAGTGGGGGATGTGCGGGAGGAGGATGGGTCGGTTGGTGGGGTATGTATGTGTCCCTTGGTGTGCGTGTGTGTGCGTAGGTGGGGGTGTTTATGTGTCCCTTGGTGCGCGTGTGTGTGGGTAGGTGGGGATGTGTGTGTGGGTGGGGTGATGTATGGATATGTGGGAGATGGGCTTCATAACATGGTAATTAGCCTTGTTTATGTTTACAACATTCATTTCACAATGTTTATTTTTCTTCCTATGTAAATGTATAATGCTCTTGATGAACGAAAGACGAGTGATTGAAAGGGCCGAATGTAAGACGGGCCTGCGCGCCCAATTTGTGACCCTAATAAAGTTGATTTGATTTGATTTCTATCTATCTATCTATCTATCTATCTATCTATCTATCTATCTATCTATCTATCTATCTATCTATCTATCTATCTATATATCTATCTATCTATCTATCTATCTATCTATCTATCTATCTATCTGACTGTCTATCTGACTATCTATCTGACTATCTATCTGTATGTGTGAGAGTGAGTGAGGGAGTGTGTGCGTGCGTGCATGCGTTCATGTGCATGTGTATGTGTGAGAGAGTGTGATTGAGAGAGTGTGTGTGTGTGTGAAGGATTGTGTGTTAGAGAGTGAGACAGTGGGAGAGTTGATGTGTTAGTGTGTGTGTGAGCGTACGCATGCGTGTGAGTGTGTGTATATGAAAGAATACAGAGAGAGAGAGAGAGAGAGAGAGAGAGAGAGAGAGAGAGAGAGCTGAGCAGATGCATGTCATGTAACACGCATGTTATGTAACACGCGAATCCATATGTTTGTGTATTCTCATCTGTCATCTTATCAGTTAAATACCATTTGCTTTTATCATGCATAATATAAACTCATGTTCATTACTGTAGTTTGAGTGAGAGAGTCAGTGAGTGTGAATGAGAGACAGAACGAGTGAGCGTGAGAGTAAATGAGTAAGCGTGAGAGTGAATTAGCGGGAGAGTGAATGAGTGAGCGGGAGAGTGAATGAGTGAGCAGGAGAGTGAATGAGTGAGCAGGAGAGTGAATGAGTGAGCGTGAGAGTGAATGAGCGGAAGAGTGAATGTGTGAGAGTGAATGTGTGTGTATGTGTGTGTGTGTGTGTGTGTGAGAGAGAGAGAGAGAGAGAGAGAGAGAGAGAGAGAGAGAGAGAGAGAGAGAGAGAGCATCACTATTTTTACATCACATACATTTTATGTACACATTTTTCTCCATGTTTAACATTTTTATGAGACTGCTCATGACAAGTGTCAGTGTATGTGTGTGAGTAAAGTGTGGGAGTTTGTTCATACTAGCTTCAATACTAACGTGAGACATTTTGTATGTGTCTAGATGTGAGGAAGTGTGAGTGTATGTGGAGGATGTGTGTGAGTGTGGGGATATGTGTGGGTGGGGGTTGTGTGGGTGTGGGTATGCGTTTGGATGGGTTGGGGTGTGTGGGTTTTGGTGGGTAGTGGTATTTGTGGGTGTTGGTGGGATGTGTGGATGGATGTGTGGGGGTGAAAGTAGGGGTCTTGGAATGGGTGTGGGGGATGTGTGTATGGGTGGAGGATATGTGTATGGGACGGATGCGGGGGATGTGTGTTTATGTGGGTGGAGATGTGTGGATGGTTTGAGGAAGTATGTGTGGGAGGCGGGGTTGTGTGGGTAGAGGATTGTGTTGGGTGGATTGGGGATGCAAGGGCGGGTGGGGAGAAGTGTATGGGTGTGTGGGTTTGAGATATGCGTGCGGTGTGTTGGTGGGGGATGTGTGAATGATGTGTGGGTGGAGGGTATGTTTGTGGTGGTATGGGTGGAGGATAGTGTGTGGTGTGGGGGATGTGTGTGATGGGTGCGGGGAATGTGCGTATGGGTGGGGTATATGTGTGGGTGAGTAGGGGATTGTGGTGGTTGGGGGAAGTATGTGGGGTGTGTGGGTGGGAGATGTGTGTGTGTGGATGGGGAATGTGTGGGTGGTGGTGTGTGAGTGGCTTAGGGATGTGTAGGTGCGTGAGGGAGTTGTATGTGTTGGGGTGGGATGTGTGAGTGGATGGAGGGTGTGTGTGGGTAGTGGTATTGTGATCGAGAGATTGGTTGGGGGTGGGTGTGTGGGTGCGTAGTGGAGGATGTTTGCGTGAGTGAGTGTCTGTTGGTGGACGGGTAGGGAATGCGTGTGTGGGTGGAGAGAGGTGTGTGGTGTGTTGGTTGGGGATATTGTGTGGGTGAGGTATGTGTGTGTGGGGGGGGGATTTTTGTGGTGTGTGAGTGGGGGTATGTGGGGTGGATGGGTAAGGGTATCTGTGTGGGTGGTGGAATATTGTGTGGTATCTGGGTGGGGGATATGTGTGTGGTGTGTAAGTGGGGATGTGTTGGTGAGGGATGTGTGTGTGTGGTGCGTGGGTTGGGAATAGTGCGTGGTAGGGGGTGTATGTGATGTGCGGGTGGGGGATTGTGTGGTGGGGGATTAGGTTATGGCATGTGCGGGAGGGTGGAAGTTGTATGTGTGGGTGGTGGGGTGTGTGTGAGTGAATTGGGGATGTATGGGTGGTTAGGGAGATGTGTGTGTGTGTGGGGGGGGGGGGGGGACATGTTAGTTGGTGGGGATGTGTGTGATATGGTTTGGGAATGTGTGAGTGGATGTGCGATGTGTGGGTTGGTGGGGGATTGTGTGCATGGGTGGGGAATATGGTGTCGATAGAGATGTGGCTGGGGGGTGGGTGGTTTGAGGTGTGGGTGGGGAGAGGATGTGTGGGTTAGGATGTGTATGTGGATGGGAGTGGGATGTGTGGGTTGGTGGTGGAATGTTTGTGGGTGGCGAGTGTGTTTTGGTTGGGGGATCAGGTGAGGGCAGTGTGTGCGGGTGGGGGATGTGCGGGAGGGGGATGGGTCGGTTGGTGGGGTATGTATGTGTCCCTTGGTGTGCGTGTGTGTGGGTAGGTGGGGGTGTGTATGTGTCCCTTGGTGCGCGTGTGTGTGGGTAGGTGGGGGTGTTGTGTGGGTGGGGTGATGTATGGATAGGTGGGAGATGGGCCTCACAACATGGTAATTAGCCTTGTTTATGTTTACAACATTCATTTCACAATGTTTATTTTTCTTCCTATGTAAATGTATAATGCTCTTGATGAACGAAAGACGAGTGATTGGAAGGGCCGAATGTAAGACGGGCCTGCGCGCCCAATTTGTGACCCTAATAAAGTTGATTTGATTTGATTTGATTTGATTTCTATCTATCTATCTATCTATCTATCTATCTATCTATCTATCTATCTATCTATCTATCTATCTATCTATCTATCTATCTATCTATCTATCTATCTATCTATCTATCTATAATTGTTCATTATAATTGTTCATTATAATTGTTCACTATATATGTGTGTGCGTGTTGTGTGTGTGTGTGTGTGTGTGAGAGAGAGAGAGAGAGAGAGAGAGAGAGAGAGAGAGAGAGAGAGAGAGAATGTGTGTGTGCGCACGTGCATGCGTGTGTGTGGAGAGAGTGATTGAGCGAGAAATGGTGGGGGAATGTGTCAGTGCATACATTCGTACGTGTATGTGTGAGAGTAAGTGAGGGAGTGTGTGCGTGAGTGCATGCGTTCATGCGTATGTGTATGTGTGAGAGAGTGTGATTGAGAGTGTGTGTGTGTGTGTGTGTGCATGAAGGATTGTGTGTGAGGGAGTGAGACAGTGGGAGAGTTGTTGTGTTAGTGTGTGTGTGTGTGTAAGCGCGCGCATGCGTGTGAGTGTGTGTATATGAAAGAATACACAGAGAGAGAGAGAGAGAGAGAGAGAGAGAGAGAGAGAGAGTTGAGCAGATGCATGTCATGTAACACGCATGTTATGTAACACGCGAATCCATATGTTTGTGTATTCTCATCTGTCATATTATCAGTTAAATACCAGTTGATTTTATCATGCATAATATAAACTCATGTTCATTACTGTAGTTTGAGTGAGAGAGTGAGTGGGTGTGACTGAGAGACAGAAGGAGTTAGAGTGAATGAGTGAGAGTGAATGAGTGAAAGTGAATGAGTGAGCATGAGAGTGAATGAGTGAGCGTGAGAGTGAATGAGTGAACGTGAGAGTGAATGAGTGAGCGTGAGAGTGAATGAGTGAGCGGGAGAGTGAATGAGTGAGCGGGAGAGGGAATGAGTGAGCGGGAGAGTGAATGAGTGAGCGGGAGAGTGAATGAGTGAGCGTGAGAGTAAATGAGTGAGAGTGAATGAGTGGGCGGCAGAGTGAATGAGTGAGCGGGACAGTGAATGAGTGAGAATGAGAGTGAATGAGTGAGTGTGAGAGTGAATAAGTGAGAGTGAATGAGTGAGCCTGAGGGTGAATGAATGAGCGGGAGAGTGAATGAGTGAGCGTGAGAGTGAATGATTGAGCGTGAGGGTGAATGAGTGAGCGGGAGAGTGAATGAGTGAGCGTGAGAGCGAATGAGTGAGCGGGAGAGTGAATGAGTGAGAGTGTGTGTGTGTGTGAGTGAATGAGTGAGAGTGAATGAGTGAGCGTGAGAGTGAATGAGTGAGAGTGAATGAGTGAGCGGGAGAGTGAATGATTGAGCGGGAGAGTGAATGAGTGAGTGGGAGAGTGAATGAGTGAGCGGGAGAGTGAATGAGTGAGCGGGAGAGTGAATGAGTGAGCGGGAGAGTGAATGAGTGAGCGTGAGAGTGAATGAGTGAGCGGTAGAGTGAATGAGTGAGCGGGAGAGTGAATGATTGAGCGTGAGAGTGAATGAGTGAGCATGAGAGTGAATGAGTGAGCGTGAGAGTTAATGAGTGAGCGTGAGAGTGAAATGAGTGAGCGTGAGAGTGAATGAGTGAGAGTGAATGAGTGAGCGTGAGAAGGAATGAGTAAGCGTGAGAGTGAATGAGTGAGCGTGATAGTGAATCAGTGAGCGGGAGAGTAAATGAGTGAGCGGGACAGTGAATGAGTGAGCGTGAGAGCGAATGAGTGAGCGTGAGAGTGAATAAGTGAGAGTGAATGAGTGAGTGGGAGAGTGAATGAGTGAGCGTGAGAGTGAATGAGTTAGTGGGAGAGTGAATGAGTGAGCGGGAGAGTGAATGAGTGAGCGGAGAGACAGAATGAGTGACAGTGAATGAGTGAGCGGGAGAGTGAATGAGTGAGCGGGAGAGTGAATGAGTGAGCGTGAGAGTGAATGAGTGAGCTGGAGAGTGAATGAGTGAGCGGGAGAGTGAATGGAGTGAGCGGGAGAGACAGAATGAGTGAGCGTGAGAGTGAATGAGGGAGCGTGAGAGTGAATGAGTGAGCAGGAGAGTGAATGAGTGAGCAGGAGAGTGAATGAGTGAGAGTGTGTTTGTGTGAGTGAATGAGTGAGAGGGAGAGAGTGAGAGTGAGAGTGAATGAGAGAGAGAGAGAGAGAGAGAGAGAGAGTGTGTGTGTGTGTGTGTGTGTGTGTGTGTGTGTGTGTGTGTGTGTGTGTGTGTGTGTGTGTGTGTGTGTGTGTGTGTGTGTGTGTGTGTGTGGGACCTGTTGGCATCACTACTTTTACGTCACATACTTTTTATGTACACATTTTTCTCCATGTTTAGCCTTGTTTATGTTTACAACATTCATTTCACAATGTTTATTTTTCTTCCTATGTAAATGTATAATGCTCTTGATGAACGAAAGACGAGTGATTGGAAGGGCCGAATGTAAGACGGGCCTGCGCGCCCAATTTGTGACCCTAATAAAGTTGATTTGATTTGATTTGATTAGATCTGTCTATCTATCTATCTATCTATCTATCTATCTATCTATCTATCTATCTATCTGTCTATCTGTCTATCTATCTATCTATCTATCTATCTATCTATCTATCTATCTATCTATCTATCTATCTATCTATCTATCTATCTATCTATCTATCTATCTATCTATCTATCTATCTATCTCACTTGTGTAAAGCTCCAAATAGTGCTCTACCCATCTGTTCATCTGCTGTTTCTCATCAGTTATGATTTCTCCAGTCAACGTTTTCAATGGTGCACTTTTTTTGATCGTCGGACCACAGGCTTTCTTTTTTCCTTCATACACGCTTCTGATGTTTGCTCAGTAGTTTGCAATTGCTTTCTGAGCGGCCGGCTCACATACCCCGTAAGTTACCGACGCGATTCGAACCACTGCTGATTCTCACCGTCGTCACGTTACTTACGAGAGTATACGAGATTACGTAGAAAAGTCGCTAATCTCTAGCCAGGAAGCCGATATATATATATATATATATATATATATATATATATATATATATATATATATATATATAGATATATATATATACATATATATATATATATATATATATATATATATATATATATATATATATATATATATATATATATATATATATATATATGCGTGTGTGTGTGTGTTGTATTTGCAAATGTAAATGTAAACACACAATGCACTTTGTAAATACACACCGCGTTTTGCATAAAATACAAGTTAACATAAAATTAACTAGCTGACCTGGCCCTGCTGCGCTCAACTCCTGGCGGGGATCTATCTATCTATCTATCTATCTATCTATCCATCTATCTATCTATCTATCTATCTATCTATCTATCTATCTATCTATCTATCTATCTACCTACCTACCTACCTACCTATCGATCTATCTATCTATCTATCTATCTATCAATCTATAGATTGGCTGGTAAGGCCAATTCTTGCTGCAAATGTTTGCCCACAGTAGGTGCATGTGAAAACATGGTCACTTCCACCATTTTGCACCATCTTACGTCTCTCACGCTCTGTGTGTGCTTTATCTGCAATCATTTTCTCCTTTGTCTTTATTCCATTTCTGATACTTGCCCTCCATGCAACACGTTCAGCGGCGATGTGCTCCCAATGTGCATTATCAATGCCTTTATCAGAGTAAATGATTACTCAACCATCATCATCAACAAGAAATGTATATGTTGTTACGCCATGCCATTAATGTAACATTATCATGTGTTTATGATGTATTGGCACCAAACAAAATAAATAAATTAATAAATAAATGGAGAAAAAAAACCATAGATATAATGCACCTGGTAAATACACACTGTTTTGCACGAAAGAAAGGTTATATGTAAAAAAAAAAAAAACGGGGACGTGGAGACCTGATGTGGCGGCTCTGGCCTATAGCAGAACCGCGAGCCCTTATAAAACATTTAAAATTAAAATATTGACAAGGGACATAACAACATAACAGTTTTTTTTTATTATTCAAGGTGCATTACTAAGCGTAACATAAATATTTAATGTGATTTAAATAATTGTAGAATTTATCCTAATATTTTTGTAAGATTGTATATAAAATTAAAAAAAAATATATTTTTCATTAAACAGAGATAAGAATTTTTAGTTGTCTTAAATTTTGTGTAAATTTAATGGCTTTACTTTAAAAACGCGAAAAATTTATAACTCATTCTTTTATTTTTTTCTCGATATTAAATACCTGATTTATACAAATTTGCGTTTACTTGTAGAAATAATAGTCTAATCCTTATTTTTTAATTGGCCTTTATAAGGCCAAATATCCTTAATATTCAGTGCATGCAAAACGTGGACCAGCACTATTTTCAAACGCTGCAGTCATTGAAAAATAAACCCTATCTATACTAGTCTTGAGACGGAATATGTGACATGGCAATCATGCTTCATCAATGACTGTTTGTCTTCTTCCCTTGGTGCTACTTATGTTCTTATCTGATTCAGTGTAGAAGGATAATATATCGTCACATGTGTTCTCCCATTAGGAGCGAAGGACGATATAACGCCATACTAGGGTCATCGTTTTATTTGTTCCGTTTCGTTGTATCTTCCGCAATGTCAATGCTCAGTGAATGGAAATCTGCAATATAATACTTTGTCAAAGACTGGAACGTAACCCCTCCACCGGGAAGAACAGTCAACCTCGAGGAGACCAAGAGGTGATACGGTGCCCCGAGGTAAGGGCAGGGGAGATGGTGAAATGGGAGATGGGTAACTGGTTCTCTCATGAGACACGGAGGCGTTGACCAGAGGGTTAGCACTCTGGTCACGACAGCATCCCGCCTACATGATAGCCACGAACGCCACTCAACAGGAGAAGCTAATGCAAGCGTGGCGAGTGGCATGACACGCAAAAGGCAAAGGACGCTTCAAGGTCCATCCGCGTGGTGTGTAACCACGCGAGGAGAATCGTCAGACGGGAGACTGGACTTGTAGTGTTCACATCGTAGAGTAGTCGATAGGAATTTTGTGTAACCAAATAGATAGAGAATTAGCATAGGCTTTAGGAAAACTTGTGATAGGCAATTCTGTGGCTTTGTGTGTGGGGGTTAATAGCGACTGTCATATCAATGTAACGAGCCAACGGCAATAAAATGTACCATGTATTTTCCTCGCACACGACTTGCAAGTTTCTTGTATGGTGTGGGAGAAGAATCCGATGATGCCTGGCACATGAGTTGTTGACAGGCAAGGATTAAATGTGGTGTCAGAAGTGGTGCTTCGACGAAAAGTCAAGCTAATCCACTCTTCCACGGCACCAGACTAGGGTTTAATTTGTGTCAGTGACGGTAATTTGTGCAGACAAGAACAAGTTGCGGGCTAAGTTTGTGCCTATCGTGACGAAATATATTATGTAATTGTGTTTATTAAATTATTGTTTAGTTAAATCATGTGTTCTTCAAGATTGTAAGTATTGATATTTTTATTTTCTTGCATTTATTTATGTACTTACCTATTTATTTATGAATAAGTACCAAAGATGATTCATGGCGGAGCGATACACAGCCAGCCGACATTATCGATTTTTGAAAGCTAAAAATAGCGCTGCGCGTCTGACGTAGGATAATTGACAAGCAGTTTTCCTACGCCATTTGCATTAAGCATTCGAGTGTTTACAAAATCGCCAAGCTGCTGCCCGCCTGAATCTGTACATTATATTATTTATTATTTGTTGATTTAAGTTAGTAATTGAATATATTTATTTATTTAAACATTGTTATGGTATTTTTATTTATTTAAAAGCAGTTATGGATAGTTTTGTTCGTACTTTTTCTTCGTTTACTGTCACGATGGGACTACTTTCTGGCTATGCAAATTAGACTTGGTTTGCACAGCACTTACATAAACTAAACTAGGATAGTGACGAAAGGCATATACGGTTAGAACGAAGACAGGACATTGACATTAAATATTAATTAACCCAAATTCTGTTTGTTTGTGGGCTTGTCATTGTCATTGTCCTAATTTGTCTAGAAGATCATTTCGTTTACTAGCTGTTAATTATTGCTGCTCTGCAAATCAGGGTAAACAACAGCTGAGCTGATAACGCGTGTGTATGTCGGTGTGCCAAACAAGGTGTCCTGATTACAAAACGTGTGTCTATACCAAAGTGCCAAACAAGGTGACCTGTGTTGCCGGATCGCTGTTCCCTGATTCTCGGGAACATTAAGTTGAGTATACCCAATATTTTTGGCATGCAATGTGATTAATAGTGCATCTCTTTTTCAGCTTGTGATACACTAGCATATGCTTGTGCTCTGGTTTTTCAGGGAATAATTTTTTTCAGCAAATAAACTGAGAGTACAATTGGTAGTGCTCAGCGATTGACAAACATAACACATCAAAGATATATAAGTGAATAAATAGTTCAGTGTAGGTCAACGCAAGCATTACTCAACATCATGGCGACGTTAGCTGATTTCGTAAAAGCAGGCAAAGAAATGCAATATACAGGTAAAGAGCTAGAAGAATATGCTGATAGGAAATTTAAAGAAGCAAAAGATGCTGAGAGAGAGGAACAAACACGAAAAGAAAAGGCGGAGAGAGACGAACGCGCACGGGAAAGAGAACAAGAAAGACAGCATCAAAAAGAGATGGCACAACTAGCTGAGATAACAAAACAAAAACAGCTAGAAGATGACAAACAGATTAAACAAGATCAGAAGATTAAACAACATCAATTAGAACATGATCAGAAGATTAAGCAACAACAGTTAGAATATGATAAGAAAATTAAACAGAGAGAAATAGAATTAATACAGAAGCAATTAGATCAAGAAAGAGAACTAAAGCAAAAAGAGATAGATGAAATGGTAAAAGTCAAGGAAAGACAAATTCAATTAGAATCAGAGACACAGGTAAAGATAAAAGGTATGATTGTAGACTCACACTTAGAGATCTCTGCTGCTAAACTAAAAAGTCAACAACAAGAAAACAAGTTCAATAAATACAAAAACATTATCAAACCATATTGTAAAGAAGATTCCATATCAGCCTGGACAGAGAATGTAGAGTATCAATTTAAATATCACCAAGTTCCAATAGAGATGCGGGCTATGATTTATATGAAAAATCTGAGTAGTGAGCCCCTTAAAGTGATAGAATCTATACCAATTGAGCTTAGATCTAACTATCAATACATCCATGATAGGATTATGCAGCACTTTTTACTTGATGCCCCTGGGTATCAGGTTCAGTTCTCAAATTTAAAACCTAAACCTAGTGAGACTTTTATTGATTATGTCTCAAATGTTCAGAGTGTACTAGATAGATGGCTTAAAGCAGCTAACATAGGAAAAGACTTTGATAGACTCAAAAATTTAATAGCCATGGATAAAGTTATATCCACTATACCATCTCCTTTTGCTAAATTTTTGCAGCAGTCAGACATTGAGAACATCGAGCAGTTTGAAAAAAAAGGCTCAGCATATTTTTCTTCTAACAGAGATATTTTTAAGACTTCAAATGACTCTGAAATAGTTTTCTTTGTGAAAGACCAACCAAAAAACTATCAGAGTAACAGAAAACCCTTTCAGAAACACGACAACAAAGATAGGAAAGTGTCAAAATGTATTTACTGTCAACTTTTGCATGACACTTATTCTATGTGTGACAAATCGCCAAATTATCCGGCGCATCTTGAAAATATTATTAAGAAGCAACAAAACAAAAGATCTGCATACAGGCGTGCAATCAAATGTTTTTTTTTGTTCCAGCTATGGCCATTATTCAAATAAGTGCCTGGGCCGCCAACGTATGAAAGCCAACAATGCTGATTTGATTGATACATCCTCTGATAGTGGTAGTGAGACTGAGTGTGAAGTTGAAAATGTATTACCTTTCAGGGAGTCTGTAGATGTATGTTGTGTGAACGATGTATTAAGCTTTGACGATTGTGAACGATGTCACCAATTTCATGCCGACGCAAAATTAGAATGTGGACATACAGTACCATGCTCAACTGAGAGTGTAAATGCAGCCTTAGCCTCCAGAGGCAATTTGGTGTTCCACAATGCAATGGTCAACGATACACTATGCCAATGTTTGCTGGACAGCGGCAGCACCCTTATTGGTCTTAGAAAGGATCTAGTGACTTCACGTGATTATACAGGCGACTCTGTCAAATGCCGAACCTTTTCGGGTAACATTGAAATTTACCCTTTGGCCAAAGCCCGTATTAACACTCCTTTCCTTTCTGGTACCTTTACTTGTGCAATACTTGACAACCCTTGTACTGAGTTAATTTTGGGTTGTTTACCCCAACTGAAACATTGTACTAGCGATGAAATAGCTACATGGGAAAGATTAAATGTAGCTAACGTAACAGCTAGAACAGACACTGTAAAACATCAAGACACACTACAAGATAAGAGACAACTGTTGCTTTCTCCAACTGGCACAGATGATACAACCAGACAAAAATTCATAGAACAGCATAGTGTGTCTCCTTATTTAAAATTATTGAAAGAAAAATCCAAAGTGACCAAAAATGCTTCATGGTTCTTTAGACCTAACAAGGGCTTTCTTACTAGGTATTGTACAACTGATAACCATGAGACGACACATGTGTCACCGTTCGTTGATCACCTTGCATACGACAAAGCCAGGGCCAAAATTCAGGCTCATTTTCATTGGCCAGGGTTTTGGAATGATATAAAACTATTTCATCGTTCTTGTAATGTCTGTCAACAAGTAGTACATAAAGGTAAACATCCTACAGCCGAAGTACAATCTTCTACACTGGCTTCTAGACCTTTGAGAGGGAGGGTCAAATTTACCAATACACAAACAAGGGTGCTTAAACAATTGATCTTGGACCAGGTCAAGACATACTTGTGTAACGTCCAGACAAAAGAAATGGCAAGGACCATTCAAGGTGGCACGTAAGATTTCAAATGTTGACTATGAAATATCAATAAACAGACACTTAAAGATATTCCATGTCAACATGGTGAAACTTTACTGCTCACGACAAGAGACAGGAGTAGAGACAGACGAACACAGTGCACCCACACCTAATGATAAGACGACAGACATACAATGCGCAACCACACTAGTTAGCGAGACTGGCAAATCCGACGAGATGCATACATTTAGTGAGCTTACATAATACACATGAATATATCAGAATACTGATGACTGGACAACACACTCACTGAAACTGAGACATGTCTTTGACAGAGTGCGACTCTTCGGTCTCACTGTCAAACCGAGCAAAGTTGAAATAGGCCTCAAAGAAATTCAATTTTTGGGTCATGTCATCTCACAAGGTCATGTCAACTTAAGACTGACAATAGAATCATTACAAAAATTATGAATCTGACCATGCCTACCAGAAAGAAGCAGGTCAGAAGCCTTTTGGGATTAGTAAATTACTCAGAAATTACAATTGTATTTTCCAATGTTTTAAAAGCTTCTGTAAATGAAATGTCAAAGATGCATTATTAATTTCTGCATTGTCAAAATTGAAATTCTTTTTATCAATGTAACAATCCTCCGCTTGCCTAATCCTAGGCTCGTTTATTATCTTAGGACATATGCCAGCAGAATCTCCATCACTGCAGTACTAGGCCAATTTTACGATGGCATCTTCCATCCGATTTGCGACGTGAGCCGTAAGATCACACCTGCTGAGTCCAGATATTCCATATCAGAGTTGCAAACCCTAAGCGTCATCTATGCGGTGAGAAAGCTCCATCGATTTCTGGCGGATGTTCACTGCATTGTCCCGACGGACAACTCCCCAGTCACGGTCATACAAAGTGGTATGCATCGGAATGACCGTATATACAGGTGGTCGCTAATTTTACCATCTGAGGTAGAAATACCTGAAATTCCACATAGAAGTGTAGAGTAGTAGTTATTAAATAAGTACATAAGAATATTCTATGTGAAATATGTTACATATACAGCGACATTATGTGCTTAATCATGTACCAAGAACAGTGAACTACCACGTGTCCGTAGACATCAAAAGAAAAACTGTGCTCCGAAGACAAATTAACACCGTGTGAACTGGGACAGCTCATTACCTACTAAGCTCCATTCCGGTGTAGTCGGTTGTGTTAAGCACAGAAAAACAGTGTCAGAACAGTACATAAATACAGACACGAAAATAGTGATCTACGACACCAGCTAACTCTACAGGTGCACTAACCATAGGACTCAAGTATGACTGTGCAATGTATTTCAGATACCCAGGCCAATTGTGTATATATAGTATGCCTATAAAACCAATGTACAAATATTCAGGCAACAACTAACCTGAGGTAACTGAATACCATGTATATAAACTTATTGTGATATGTAAGATAACATTTTAAGATAGTGGTAAATTAGAGTTAGATTAGGAAATATAATAGTTTTCATTTTTTTTAAGAGTTTAAATAGTTCAGTAATTGACCCACTTACTTAGCTTAAAATTAAATTAGAATAATAATTTAGACGTAATAATAGTTAATTATAAACTAGATTAAAGTTTTGATAGGAATAGTACCATTTAGGTGTCACATTTCACTTAGCTTCATTTCAGTTCAGTTCATTCCATCCTAATGAACCATACCATCTAGCAAACATTACCATTTACTATTATCATCATTTTATATCGTAATAGGATAAAAAAATTAGATAATTGAACATACAGCATTTACATCATTTACATTAAGAACATCAGTCATATATCTTGTTTTGCAGTTAAAAACATTAGGTATAATTGTGTTATATTTCACATTACCCATTGTTATAAAGGTACATAATTTGTTTTCACATTACCCACTTCAGAAAGATACATAACTCATATCACATCAATTTCATTTAATTAGTTAGATTACATCCCTTAGAATAGATAAAGATTAGGATTAATGAAAGCATATCTGAGCATTAATGTTACAAAATATAGTAAAGTAGTTAACACATTAAATACATATTTATAGAATTAGTAGTAGTACATCAGTATTTAGAGTTTTAGTTTAGTAGAACAGTGGTTGATAAGACCAAGGGTACAAACCATCAACCCTTTCTCTTGCATGTAAATATAATGTAAATATATGACTCGTGCAGCGATTGTCGCACAGTCATTGAGCTCAACTTTCTCAAACTGAGCCAAATTTGTACAGTGTCACTCCAAGGTTTTTAAATAATTGGAAGGATAAAAGATGTGTGACAGGATTAAGGGTGAAAGACGTGTAACAGAAGTGTGAAAGTGAGAGCGAATGTGAAAGAGACAGGAGAGAGTGATATTGGTCAGCGAGTTTTTTCTGCTGCTCATCGCGACTTTTAATTGTTGGCTACGTTAAAGGTTTGTTTTCGTTGATGAAAATGTGCTGTTGTGAATGTGTTGTGTGTAATTTAGTTTAGATCTTACATTAAGTATTTTAAGGTTCATAATAAGGGAACGTAGTCACGAATTAGTGTTATACACTTGTTTGTGGCCACATTTAACCGAATTATGGCACTTAAAAACTAACATACATACACATGCTATTACTTCTGTTCCAAGGACTTGTGCTTTCACGCATCGAGTATGCCCTGGCCATCCTCACTGTCAGCCCTACACAGATTGGAAGACTTGAAAAGGTACAAAACGAAGCCATGCGCATCATTTTGGGCTGCACGAGAGACACCAGCTGTGTAGCAATGAGATACCTCCTTGACTTCCCGACAATGGAACACAGGATCAAGATCTGGAGAGCTCGTGCATACTTAAAAATAAGTGCAGATGAGCAGCACCCTCTGCATGACGCTGTATTCAGAGAAAAGTGTGACAGGCTAAAGAGGGGCAAATCATGGATGGGTCGGGCGGAAGATGTCGTCGGACAGGTCTGCAGTCCTTACCAGTATCAACCCCGGCAAGGAATGGGTGCCGGTGCCTCCAGCTTTTAAGTGTACCTTCTCCTGCATTATCACACTCGACAGACGGTGCAGAGAGCAGAACCCTGCCGCTGTCAATGCAGAGGTTAACGCGCTCATCTATGATCACTCAGATAGCCCCGAAGTGCTCATCTATACAGATGGATCTGTTGTAAAGCAGCAGAGAAGTGCGTGGGCATTTACAGCCCGTTCAGCGGGCCGAACCGTTCAAGAATCCAGTGGTGCCCACTCTATGACCACGAGCAGCATGACGATGGAGGTGATGGCAGTTACACAGGCTTTCATATGGCTGGAATCACAGCATTATACCAACGTGTGTGTACTAAGTGATTCAATGAGCATGATTCAGAAGGTCGAAGCTGGATCTGTACGTAGACAGTGGACTGAGTCGCTGCGGAAGTCTGTTGTCCGCAAAGTCACCTTCATCTTCGTCCCGGGACATGCGGGAGTCGAGGGAAATGAACGAGCTGATAAATTGGCTGGCTCTGCACCCCCTGTAGATGGCCAGCCCATGGATCGTGCCGATGTCATTAACGCCCTTAAAGATATGGCGAGAACAGAGGACTTTGACGCCAGTGATTCCACATCGCTTTCCAGGATGAAAGACCTGGGAGTAAGAATCGGCACAGCCAGACGCGAGAGGTACATCGGGAAAACAAAGCGCCTCGTCAACCAACACAGAACTGGCACTATTAGCCACCGGACGCTGATGCATATGCTGGGGGGAGGATCTGAGCACCTATGGACATGTCCGGAGTGCAACGAAGATACCCCAACTGATAACTGACTGACTAACTAATACATACACATGATAGTTAGATACACAGGTTAGAAGTTAGATTAAAATATTAATTACATCCAAACACGCAAACAACCAGAAAAACAAACACATAAATGACATACATATTTTGTAGAGCAAAGGGAGATAACTTCGGGTCAGGGGACATAATAGACAACGAAACACTAACTTAACAGCGAAATATAACTTTACACGCGGAAGCGATATAGGTAAAGCCTGTCGCACACACCTTGTGTAATGGTTGTTAAATATTATATGGGGGACATGAAGCAATTCATGTGTTGACCCTAAGAAAGTCAACTTTGTATGGGTAGTAAGTTAATTTACTATGTGAGGGCAGGTCTTATAAGACAACGGTCCGGTTCAGACATACCTCTAATAAATATAATATTGCATGTGAGAAGAGGGCTCACGCCAACCAGACAAGTTTGTGGCGATTGCCAGTAGCCAAGTAAAGTGTTACTACATTGTGACAATAGTCAGTAGAAGTCTATTAGAGTGCCCAAAGCCAGGTTATCTACAGTCTTTGACAAAAATTAGACACACTAATTTTTTTAGAAACCTCTTGCGTCACAACCAGTGAGTGAAAGTTGATGACGCAACACAGGAGGGAGGGTGTGTGTCAAAGACTGGAACGTAACCCCTCCACCGGGAAGAGCAGTCAACCTCGAGGAGACCAAGAGGTGATACGGTGCCCCGAGGTAAGGGCAGGGGAGATGGTGAAATGGGAGATGGGTAACTGGTTCTCTCATGAGACACGGAGGCGTTGACCAGAGGGTTAGCACTCTGGTCACGACAGCATCCCGCCTACATGATAGCCACGAACGCCACTCAACAGGAGAAGCTAATGCAAGCGTGGCGAGTGGCATGACACGCAAAAGGCAAAGGACGCTTCAAGGTCCATCCGCGTGGTGTGTAACCACGCGAGGAGAATCGTCAGACGGGAGACTGGACTTGTAGTGTTCACATCGTAGAGTAGTCGATAGGAATTTTGTGTAACCAAATAGATAGAGAATTAGCATAGGCTTTAGGAAAACTTGTGATAGGCAATTCTGTGGCTTTGTGTGTGGGGGTTAATAGCGACTGTCATATCAATGTAACGAGCCAACGGCAATAAAATGTACCATGTATTTTCCTCGCACACGACTTGCAAGTTTCTTGTATGGTGTGGGAGAAGAATCCGATGATGCCTGGCACATGAGTTGTTGACATACTTGTTTGACTGTGTACCGTGTTTGGTTAAATGCTACTTTTTGATTGGGTTCACTCTCCCATCACGGCCTCAATGTCCAACATAGTTTTATTTTTGTCCCATACGCCCCTTGCACCCCCGCCCGCCCCCCCCCCCCCCCCCATCCCCGTAGTCGTATAGTCCACTTACAAGCCAGTTGCATGTCCTTCTCAGGACGTAGTAGTCAATACCAGCATTATCTTTGCTTTCTGTGACTTCCTGGTTGGTTTGCGTGGGGTCATTTCTCATTGCGTTCTGAACAACCGTCACTAGTTGTTACTTTATGATAGCATACGCTTGTTGGTCTGCATCCATATTGCCCACAGCAGCGTTTCGAACTTGGCGTGCGGAATTGCGAACTGCATCCGTTATATCACCACAGAGTCAGCTACAGTGCTCTACCTATCCATATTTTTCCATTAGTTCTCATGGGCACCCCCATCCACCCAGCGCGGGTTCCCTCACCGGTTGTCTCAGCCAATCCCCGAGATTCTAGCTGTACTGACTTAGCTCATGTATGGCTCCACCAATACCGCTTGTGTACGGCGGTGGCCACACCACGGGCTGACTGGCTAAACTACATGAGTGAAGTAGGGGTAATATCCTACTAAGGGAATGTCCATCCCTAGTACACAAAGACTGGGACGGTGGAGAAGGCGGATGAATCTAAATAGATCAACGGCTTCGAAAGCGAAAAAGCAGAGTGTGTGGCACACATGAGGCGTGTTCAGGACACGATAGTTAACATGGCTGGCCATCGTGGTCGAGATTGGGACCTCACCATGTAATATCCCAAAGACAGCAATGGTAATTCAACAACAAGAAAAAAGCGATGTGGGTAATTCTTGGCCAGCTGGAGATGAGCCTGTTGTAAATATTCACAGGGAAGAGACAACTCCTATAGTGAATAAGGAAGTGCATAATGACGACTGCATCCCAAATGCTTTTGAAAGGGTGCATGCTGACAACACCTACCTGAAAAGTAGAAGGAGACGTCTGAGAATTGGTACGTGGAACGTACGCACCTTATATCACACAGGGAGGTTTGATAACCTTATTGCGGAGGCAAACACCATGAATTTGGATATCTTGGGCGTATCTGAAACAAGATGGACAGATACAAGTTATATAAGGAGAGAAGATTACGTATTCATTAATTCAGGAGGAGATCATCACGAGAGAGGAGTAGGAATTTTAGTAAAACAGATTTAGAGAAAAATATTAGTGGATTCTGGACTCAAAAAGATAGGATGATACTTCTCAAAATTAAGGCAAGACCATTCAACATAGTAATTCTTCAGACATATGCTCCGACAACTGATTACAGTGATGAACAGCTAGAAGAATACTATGAAGACCTACAACAAACAATGAAAGTTGTAAAATCATCAGAGGTCCTAATTGTCATGGGAGACATGAACGCAAAAGTCTGAAAAAATAAATGTAAGCAGATAGTAGGGCAACATGGTATGTGAAACAGAAACGACAGAGGTGACCGGCTGATACAGTTCTGTGAAGAAAACAATCTTATTGTTTGCAACACATTCTTTCAACATAAATCTAGGAAACTGTATACATGGAAAATCCCTGGAGATAGAGCAAGAAACCAAATTGACTACATTATGAGTAGAAATAGATTTAAAAACAATGTTAAAAATGCCAAAACATACCCTGGTGCTGATATCAACTCTGACCTGATCAACTCCTGTAGTATTAAAATTACAAATAAAACTTTACAACCCAGGAATAAGGAAATCGAAGACACCTAAAGTAGATATATCGGCATTGAAACAACCAGAAATAAGACAACAATACCTAGTTGAAGTCAAAAATAGATATGATGGGCTAATCATTGAAAGTATGGAACAATATCGACGTGAAAATCCCGAGGATAAAATTAATACAAAATGGGAAAGTTTAAAAACCAGTATTCAGACTGCAAATACCACCTTGCCTGTGAAAATTAATAAGAAAATCCAATTATGGATAACCGATGAAATATTGAGTAAAATGTCTCAAAGAAAGAAAGCAAAAACCATTCCAGAGTATATAGTAATAGATAGAGAAATACGTCTCATGTGCAGAGTTGCCAAAGAAGAGTGGCTGCAGAAACATTGCAAAGAAATCTATCTGGAAATAAAACAGAACTCGAAAGAACTACATAACATAAAACAAGATTTACAAAGAAGAAAAATAATATAACAGGAAACGGTTATATCAGAGGAAAACATGGAGAAATTATAATTAACTAGCTGACCGGGCCGGCTTCGCCCAGCTAATGGCGGGGATATATCTATCTGCCTGCCTGCCTGCCTGCCCCTCTCTCTCTCTCTATCTATCTATCTATCTATCTATCTATCTATCTATCTATCTATCTATCTATCTATCTATCTATCTATCTATCTATCTATCTATCTATCTATCTAACTATCTATCTATCTATCCATCTATCTATCCATCCATCCATCCATCTATCTATCTATCTATCTATCTATCTATCTATCTATCTATCTATCTGTCTGTCTGTCTGTCTGTCTGTCTGTCTGTCTGTCTGTCTGTCTGTCTGTCTGTCTATCTATCTGTCTGTCTGTCTGTCTGTCTGTCTGTCTGTCTGTCTGTCTATCTATCTGTCTGTCTGTCTGTCTGTCTGTCTGTCTCGGCCCGGCTGTCTATCTATCTATCCATCTATCCACCCATTCATCCATCCATCCATAGGACCCGGCCCGTCTTCGCCCTGCTCCTGGGAAGAGAACTATATATAAAAAGGGCAACCTGAAACTACTAAATGTAAATGCTGGGTACTTCAAAGGATGGGCTTTTTTTTTTTTTAGACAGACAAAAAAACAAACCTTCTGCATTTGTATGTATTTTAACAGGCGTGCTGCGTGTATGGTATTTATGTAGGTCTGTTTAAAAGGTATGCATAAAGTATGAACCACACAAAAATAATTAACTTAAGAATGTCCTTCCACACACCATGTGTTCTCTTTCACACCGCACACGCGGCCAACTATTGTTGCACTAAAAACATTAATTGTATACAAAAACAACGTCATTTTAGTATTTTAACGGGCGTGCTGCGTGTATGGTATTTGTGTAGGTCTGTTTAACAGGGCGTTCAAACTTCAAATGACATATTTACATAGTATGGCTAGTAGTATGTATAAAGTATGAAAAAATGTCCTTCCACACACCATGTGTTCTCTTTCACACCGCACACGCGGCCAACTATTGTTGCACTAAAAACATTAATTGCATACACAAACAATAGTCCTTTTAGTATTTTAACGGGCGTGCTGCGTGTATGGTATTTGTGTAGGTCTGTTTAACAGGGCGTTCAAACATCAAATGACATATTTACATAGTATGGCTAGTAGTATGCATAAAGTATGAAAATAAAATGTCCTTCCACACACCATGTGTTCTCTTTCACACCAACAAAATTGAATGAAAAACTTGATATTGACCGCACACGCGGCCAACCTTTTTTTAAAACAAAAACAACATAAAGAATATATACACATTTTATGCAAGTGCGAATTGTGTACTGACCTTCTCCCGGCCAAGCGAACGGAAATAACAAATGCTTCGATTAATTCAAATGTTTCTCTCCCAAATTAGTACAGAAATAAAATTCTAACATTTTTTTTTACACATGATTTCTTCATTTATTAATTTCACTTAAGTTCTTTGACTGCCAGACCAGGTGGCAAAGACTGTCTCCGCTTCTCTGCCTTTTCTCTGTCCTGGATTACCAGTGTATACAAGTATCTGCTGCATCGCACCTTGAACTTGACATTGTCCTTGTTCTTCTTGATCTTGTCAGATTTGGCATCTTACCTCCTGGCTGTGAGCAGAAAGTCTTTGATCTCCTGAATCTGTTTAGCCATGATTGCTGTTAATATTTTCCTGATTAGACCCACACTGTCTTTCACGTACCTTAATAAAATTCTAACGTATCTAAAATAAATCCATAATATTTAATGACAACTGATTTTAATCACCTACATGACTGTAGATAACTTCTTTCAACATAAAAAGATGAGTTGGAAAATTTTCACTATTTAAATAGATGCATTATTTTTATGAAAACTTTAAAAATGCCTTAAAGATTTTATCACTATTTATTATAACATATGCCTGTAGATAACTGCAGCGAAAAGGTCCCCCTATTTGAGAAATATGCAACAATTAATTTAATCTATATATATAGCAATGCTATTAAACGTTATGTCCCTTGATATACCTTTTCTTAAATTAAGTCCCCTCGCTATATATAAATTATAATGTAAATTAAAATATTAAATTTTACTACGTAAACAACTGTTTGTACACTAACATATTATGACAGTTGGCTGCACGGGAATGAGAAGAAAACATGTAGAAAATTTAATCTCAATCGGATGGATGGTTCGCGAACGCATAAATAACATATGTACATACTTACAGACAGACATACAGACATTGCATTTTATAGATATAAATAACACTGACATAATTAAAAGATGGACAGAGTACACAGAAGATTTATTCTGGGACAGCAGGGTCAATAGACCAACATTGTATAATACTCAAGTTGGACCAAAAATATTAACGGATGAAGTAGAAAAGGCTATTAAAAAGATGAAAGAAGGAAATGCTGCAGGTCCTGACAAGATAACAACAGAGATGATAAAATCCTTATCCAACTTTGGCATTGAAACTATCACAGAATTATGTAATGATATATATAATACTTGGTACATCCCCAAGGGCTTGAAAATATCCATTTTCATCACACTACTGAAGAAGCCAAGAGCTGTTGAGTGTTAGAATTACAGAACTATTAGCTTAATTAGCCACATAACTAAGATACTACTCAAGGTCATACAAGAAAGAATTCAACATGAAATAGATGAGGAAGTAGTTGAAGAACAATTTGGATTCCGCAAAAATAGCGGCATCAGAGAAGCAATTATCTGTTTGAGGATGTTAATTGAAAAATATATAGAAGTTCAAAAAAGTATATATGTTTGTTTTATAGACTACAAGGAAGCTTTTGATAGAGTACAACATGAACGACTAATTACGTGCCTTCAAGATATAGGAGAAGATGGAAAGGACATCAGACTTATTAGTAACGTGTACTGGGAACAAGTGGCGTCTATTAGATGTGGTAATAACTATTCGTCACCGATAGAGATAAAAAGAGGAGTACGGCAGGGATGTGTACTGTCCCCAAACCTCTTCAGACTATACACAGAAAGAATTTTTAAACAAGTTGAAATGCCTGGACTCAGCATCAATGGAGAACCATAAACAATCTTAGATATGCTGACGATACCGTGTTACTAGCAGGAAGTGAGCAATAGTTGCAAGACCTAGTGGAAGAAGCAATATGAACTACCTTTGGCAACACCGCAGTTCTTTAAATCACATCTACATTTGCCATGACAGGCACGTGTAAAATTAAATCCACTTAATTCGCACACGGTAGACATTATTACAATCCATAACTGCAGTGCCAAAACACTACTGCCTAGATCAACTGTCTGAGTTACACTATGTCCAAATCATGTTTCTTTGGCGAACAGCTTTGAATTGTTCCCTTGACGTTTTTTGATCTCAAAATTCTAGATGGTTTCAAGGGTAGATTACCCATTTCAGAATCAGTGCTCTCCCCTTAGATTGAATCACTACAAGAGTTATCTTTTCTTGTTCACAGTTATCTCCTCCTGTCCTGACACCCAAACAAGGTAGCGAGTTCCGGTATTGTCCCAACAACAAGCCGTCAATTCGCTTTGATATCGGAACTTCTCAATGTCTCCCGAATGTTCCTATTTCGCCGACCAGAAGTAAACAAGTGCAGCTGCAACCCAGACTGTTTTTTCTGTACCGGTTTAAAACAAGTGTGGCCTTGAAAACATGCCGTTAATCTGACTGCCTGTATTTTCATCAACTGGTTAAACCACGGTGATTTTCATGACAATAATCTGTGTCTTCTTTTTGCTAATTGTTAAGCCAAATTCAGAACAAGCATTGGAGAATGCAGATAGTAGACATTCCAATTCTTCTTCAGAGTGGGTCGTAACTGCAGCATCATCTGCAAAAAGCAGCTCTCTGATCAGTACCGTCCTAATTTTGGTCTTGGCCTTCAATCTCTGAGCATTGTAGAGGCCGCCATCTGAGCGTGAGTGAATGTATATACCACCATCCTAATGATATAATAGGGAAACAAAATATTCATAACCATCATTACCCACTGTGAACAATAATCACCTTCAATTAATAACTTCAATCTTTCAGTCTTAAGAGGTAGAGTGGGAGATAGGTGGAAAACATATGTCCTTTTTGTGAGGTTGAAAGGAAGGATATGAAAGTAATGTATATGAATTGCACAATGCCATTAATTTATATGATCACACGTATACACACACACACACACACACACACACACACACACACACACACACACACACACAAACACACACACACACAAACACACACACACACACACACACACAAGGGGCGTTCATTTGAAATATGTTCGTGCCGCACCGCGAATAATTGCGTACGTTGAACATGATCATGTCATAGTCATGTGATAAGTACTGACCAATGAATAAAAGAGCAAGTTCTTATCGTCCCATGATGCATAGGTTCTGTTTCTGGCCGTTGAGAAAATAGCCTGGTTGATCCAAAATCCGTCCAAAGAAGCTCAAAGAGCGCTTCTTTCATTTGAAGGATGTCGACCAGTGGACATTCATTGAAGAATACAAGCAGCGTACGATAACAAATGTGTATCGAAGACAACAGTGACAGACTGGGCACGAATGTTTCGGGAAGGACGTCAGTTCACGACAGATCTTCGACGGCCGTGTGAAGCGCATATTATTGCCAAAAAAAATAAAAAACATCGCCAAAATTGATGCAGCAGTACAGATTAACCGTTGTCGAAGCATACGTTCGCTAGCGAAAGAATTGATTGATTGATTGATTAATTAATTAATTTATTTATTTATTTATTTATTTATTTATTGAGTTAAGAACCGACATCACAGCATTCGGGGCATTCCCATAAACGCTCCGTCCCCATCTTCAGCAGCCAGCGAAGAGTTCCAACACCAATAGTGCCAGTAGCAGTCTGATTATATGCCCGTCTCGCCTTTCATCTAAGCGTCGAGCGTCGGCGAGAACCCCTCGTCACTCCACGCTGCCTTATTCTTGCCAGACCATGGTGATCCATTTGATCCTCCGAGGTTTGCACATGCTCCCACAAGGCCGCAACCACGTCTGTTTTGTCATGTATCAATACTCCACCAAGTTTTGAAGAGCCAGCCAATCTGACCGCCTGTTCATTCCCCAGCACACCGGCATGCCCGGGAGAAAAGATCCAGGTGATGCTTGCCAACCGTGCCTTCCGAAGCAAGGAAAGCCACTTTGCACGAAGCATGCCCGTCCTCACCTTCCTCGGCATGCTTTCTGAGTCGGTTACAATCACGATGTGTGTGTGTGTGTACCGTATTCTCCATCCAGCTGAGAACTGCAGTGACCGCCTCCACCTCCCTTCTAAAGCTAGATGTTGTGGTATCATATGCCAGGCAGCGAAAGAATTTGATGTGTCAATTGGGACAATTCAAAAGGTCGTTCGTAAGAAACTGCAATATCGGAAGGTGTGTTCACAGTGGGTACCACGGATGTTGACCGACCACCAAAAAGAGGAACGCATGGAATGGTGTTTGAACTACTTGCTGCGTTATAGAGTGGAGGGTGATGAATTTCTCTTCCGCATAGTGGCAGGCGATGAATCATGGTGTCACCACTTTGAGCCGAGCAGCAAAAAAGAGAGCATGCAATGAAAGCATGCTGGATCACCAAAAGCCAAAAAATTCAAGTTACAGGTTTCCGCTGGTAAGGTTATAGTGAGCGCATTTTTTTTTACCATCAAGGGCTATTGTTGGCCAACTTTAATGAACCTGGTGTCAACATCAACTCTACCCACTACTTTCAAACACTAGATAAGCTGCAAAAATCCACCAAGAATAAACGACGCGGCATGCTTTCTTGCGGTGTGATTTTGATGCACGATAATGCTCGTCCGTATGTTGCAAAGATTGTGCAGGAAGCATTAGCTTGGAAGAAGTCTATAGTACTGGTTTGTCACCATGTGATTTTTATTTGTTCGGGCCTCTAAAAAAAGCTCTCAAGGGGCAACGATTTCACACAGATGCAGACGTAATGAACGCGGTAAACACTTTGTTCAGTGAGTAACCACAATCCTTTTTTTGCGGACGGCATTCGCCAACTACCTAAGAAATGAGATGCTTACCTGAATGCCTACGGCTACTTCTTCTGATCAACTCATGGTGCATAATTCATTCAAAATGAATGCTTTGTTTAATTCTACCACATCTGTTAATGTTTCTTTCATGCTTTTGTAATAAAGCCACTGGAACAGGTTTCAGATGAACACACACATACACACACACACACACACACACACACACATGTATATTATATTTGCAAGTGTAAATGAACACACACACACAATCCACTTTGTAAACACACACCGTTTTGTATGAAATACAAGTTTTAGTTTGCTCTCTCTCTCTCTCTGTGTCTCTATCTATCTCTCTCTCTCTCTCTCTCTCTCTCTCTCTCTCTCTCTCTCTCTCTCTCTCTCTCGGATACGCGCTGTTTACAATTCACTTTGTAAACTGTGGCTCTTGTTACGATGTTTAAAATATGACCCATTCAGTTATACCGTTAAACTTGTTTAAAAGCCACCAAGCATGAATGTGAATACATGGAGTATGAAAGATGTTCTATTGAAAGATTTTAGTATGTATCAGAGTAAATTATTACTATACAATCATCATCAACAAGAAATGCATATATTATTACGCCTTGCCATGAATGTAACATTATCATGTGTATATGATATATTCGCACGAAAAGAAAACAACAACAACAATCATATAACGCACCTGGTAAATACACACTGGTTTGTATAAAATAAAGATTTTATTTAAAATAATAATAATAATAATAATAATAATAATAATAATAATAATAATAATAACAATAATAATAACGGGGACGTGGAGACCTGATGTGGCAGCTCTGGCCTATAATCCGAGTCCATTTTGCGAAAGAAAAAAAAAACTTTCCACCGTCTGTCAACCAGCCTCTGTGGCATCGTTTATAATAGTGGTGGTTCATGGTGCGGAATGAGTTTGTTTAGTTCTTTGCGCCAGTGTTAGCTGGCTTATCGGTTGAAGAGTTTATGCTTGTGACGTCGACTGGGGGATTGGTCGGCCGGCAAGTTTTTTTCCTTTGAGTGTATCTCTTTTGGCGGTTTCTTCTGTCAGTGTTGGCTACTTGTGCGTTTCGCTTGGCTGGGTGCAGTCCTTAAAAGGACTTTTTATTTGGTATTTTTGCCTCATTCTTTGTGTATTGTCTGTAGAAGCTTTTCGATGTTTTCATTGTCTTCCTTGCGCCTTTTTTCTCTTTCGAGTTTGAGTTTCTGTTGTCTTTCTTGTTCTTCCTCCGTGGTCAACTTCTGGATCATTTCTCCGCCTTCTACATAGAACGGTTCATCGTGTTCGTCATAGTATATAGCTGGGTATTTTACAAAGGTCTGGCGGTGCCTTGGTTTTCCCTTGAATTTCTTGTTTCGTTTTTCTTCCCAGAGCCTTCTGAAGTCCTGACGGCTGAGTTCCTCTTTTGCGTTCTCCTCGAGGTGCTCCTCCGAGGTAGGTGGTGGTGGGTTCACCGCGCTGTCGTCATAGTGCTCCTTTATGTTTTCTTCAGAGGTCTGGTGGAATATTGGTTTCCCTTTGAATTTCTCGGGCGTCGTGGTTGGGCTGCTGGCTTTAGCTTGCGGTTCAGGCTCTGTCTTGTTGGTTTTCATCTTGCCGTTTCTCGTATGGCTTCTGTTGGTTTCTTTTGAAAAGTTCAATTTCACCTTTTTGCAGTTCTCTCTCCGCCTTGATGTCTCGCAGGATCTCTTCATTCTTCTTTTTCGTCTGCACCATGTGCGCTACCTCTTGTTTGATGTTTTGCTGGATCTCTTTTGTTTCAGAAAGCAGTTTTTCATTGTCGCTGGATGGTGCCGGCGTCAGCAGTGACTTGACTTGCTTCTTCAGCTCGTCTATCTGGGTTTGCTGTTGATCTCTTTCAGCTTGTGAGATGCACGTGGCTGTCTCGCACCTCCACAATGCTTCCTTATATGGTGTCTTTGTGCTAATGGCGATCTTTAAAACGTCTCTGTGTCTTTAGGGGTACGGACAGCCCAGGTATCTTACTCCATGCTTGCCCCGGCAGTTGGCGCACTTTCTCTTGTTGTTGGATGCTCGGAAGTCCGTGTCCTGTTTGGCCAGCGGACACTCCTTGAAGGCGTGGTGATCGGCGCGGTATCGGCCGATCCCTGTCTTACTGCGACATGTTGCTCTGCTGTGGTCGGCCCTCTGGCATCTGGATCATTGAGTGATTCTTGGTATGAATCCTTCAGGCTGCTGTATTTTCTGGTTTATCGATACCTGACGTGGTATCTCGTTGCCCTCAGTCGTCACCACCGCTAACGACGTAGGGATCTTTGAGTACGTCAGGATCTGCTCCGCCTTCCCTATAGGGGTACCACGAGACTTTATTTTTAAAAAAATTAAAATATTGAGAAGGCACATAACAATACAACAAGTTTTTTTTTTTTTTTATTCAAGGTACATTACTAAATGTAATATAAATATTTAATGTGATTTAAATATTTGCAGCATTTACCCTAATATTTTTTAAAATTTATATAGAAATTAAACAAGATACTTTTGTCATTAAATAAGTATAAGAATTTTTAGTTATCTTAAATCTTGTTTTAAATTAATGGCTTTATTTTAAAAACGTGAAAATTTTATAACCCATTCTGTTATTTTTTTCTCGATATTAAATGTTTGTTTTGTACAACTTTGCGTGCAAGGTTTGTATACACACATAGCATTATTTTTGTCCGGCCTTTACAAGGCCACGGAATATCTGACATGGCAATCATGCTTCATCAATGATTGTTTATCTTCTTCCCTCGGTGCTACTTGTGTTCTTAATGGATTCAGTGTAGAAGGTTAATATGTCGTCACATGTGTCCTCCTATTTGGACAGAAGGATGATATAACGCCATACTAGGGTCATCGTGTTATATGTTTCGTTTCGTTGTATCTTCCGCAATTTCAATACTCAGTGACTGGACATTTGCAATATAATACTTGTTTGATTGTGTACCTTGTTTGGTTCAATGCTACTGTTTGTTTTGCACTGGATCAGTTAAATTCTTAAGCAGGTATTTTAAAATAAGAACCATCTGGTTCAGGAGTTCAAACAATAACTGTCTGCAACAGTAAAAAAGGCAAAGCAACCAGGATCTCATCCCGGCCATTCTAGATGTGTAAGGCTGAATCGTGACCTGGTTACATTTGTAGATGCTTCTCTGCAGATGTGAAGTTTCACTACCATACTTTCACTCCCTGCTGGCCTCTCTCTCTGAAGCAATTCATGATGTAGGCGCCATCCGTTGATTGACTCTCATATATTGCAGCCTAACCAGCCAGCCCATCTGCTCCTTCATTGCCCGCATTGCCAGTATGCTTTGGAATGAAGATAAACCTATCTTGGCAGCACCGTGTCACAAGCTGCCACAATTGATGACAAAGTGAATGCAAGAATCTCCAAGACAAGCGCGGCCTTTGGCAGACTGTACAAGAATGTATGGGACAGAAGTTGAATAAGCCTGCAAAGAACGATGAAAGTCTATAAAGCAGTTGTATTATCCACACAGCTATATGCTTGTGAAACATGGACTGTTTATCAGCGACACGCTAGGAAATTAAACCACTTCCACACAGTCTGCCTTAGGAAGCTATTGAATATTAAATGGCAAGACAAGATCCTAGACACTGAAGTTCTAGAAAGAGCATCCGCGCACAGTATCCACACTCTACTAATGAAAAATCAGATTCACTGGGCTGGTTACTTCTCGTATGCCAGATCACAGGCTCCCTAAACAATTTTTTACGACGAGCTGCATTGTGGTAAACGCTCCCAAGGCGGCCAAAGGAAACGCTTTAAAGACACTCTGAAAATCTCACTGAAAGCTTTTGGAATTCATCATGACACCTGGGAGACTTCTGCTAAAGACCGTAATTTGTGGCGTACATCATTACATAAGGGTGCAGTCACTTGTGAAGCAACCAGGACTGCAAGAGTTGTGAAGAAAAGGCTGGACAGAAAAACCACTGCAGGAGACCCTCCTCCGGGAACGTCAAGCATTTTTTGTCAAAGAATATTTTGAGCCAAAATAGGCCTCATCAGCCATCTTAGAACTCACGGCTTCATACTTTCAACCCCACTGGATGAAATGAATGGTCATCATCATTCTTGATGAACAAACAACAATAACAGTGTGTGCTTTGGATTCCCTGCGTCCATCGTTTACGTGGTCGGCCTCTTCCTCTGTTTCCCTCTGGATAGCATTTATTTTAAAATAAATAAATAAATAAATAAATAAATAAATAAATAAAACACACAACCTTACAGACGATAGAACACGAGGTCCACAAGACATAAGGTGAACATTCAGACCCCTTGGCGATTTTGCAAATTGTGGACCTCTGTAAGAATCAGAAGCATTTAAAATATTGAGCTATCTGGCACTTTCATAGAAAACATTGTCTTATACTTACAATGTAAATGATGACATCATAACTTATTAATATTCATAACAATGTCTAAAACTACTTCATCTGTTTTATATAAAACCAACTGTTGAATTAAAACACACACACACACACACACACACACACACACACACACACACACACACACACACACACACACACACACAAACACAAACAAAAAAACACCAAAAAATAAATGTGTATTGTTTCATGGCAATTAGGCTTAAATCAAAGTGTAGCATCTGTTCTTGTATCTCGACAGTGATTACGGCTAGACTTTATATGTCCTTGACCGCCAGCAGAAGTGGTTGCAGAAGCGACAAAAGCCATTCCACATGAAACATTCCTCTCTCCACCTTGCTAAGCATACTTTTTGAATCCTTAATGAAAACAACGTGTGTTGCAGTAGTCTCCTCTAGCCACCGGAATGATGCTGTTACTGCCTCCACATCCATTCTCATGCTGGAGGTCGTAGTCTCATATGCCAGACTCTCCTTCAAAAAAAAGGTGTAATTGTTTTCCCTGAGTGACCCTTCCTCGGCGAGGCGAGTCTCCTGCAGGCCAGCAATATCAATGTTAAGACGACTGAGTTCGGCATCGATCACAGCCGTTTTTCTCACATCGTCATTATTGGTCAAGTCAGTGGAAAATCCTGGACACATGGTTCTCACGTTCCAGGTTGCAAGCCGTAGCTTGAGGTTTCTATTTTTCTTTTTATTAGTACATGGTGCATGGTTTTAAAGCCTGCGATTCAGATTTTGTCATAACCCCAAGCACCCATTGAAGCAGGCAGGCTGTGGCGGATCAGCACCCAAATGTCCGGGGGCTGCCCAGCTTGATCAGTGACACTTGTAGGTGTCTCCCACTGTCAGAGGCAACGCGTGGCGCCCCATGTCTACGCCAACTGACAGGGACTTATAACCCGTAACAGTTGCCTCTCGCTTTGATTCCGAGATTGGTTAAGACCAGGGATGGGGTAATTGCTTCTCCATAGAACAAAGCCTGAGCTAAAATATAGAGATCATGTGTTGCCCATGCAGCATGATCTCTCTCTCTCTCTCTCTCTCTCTCTCTCTCTCTCTCTCTCTCTCTCTCTCTCTCTCTCTCTCTCTCTCTCTCTCTCTCTCGGCCTGCCTAGTTCACTCCAGAGGAAAGGTAGCACCTCTACTTCTGGAACAAGACAAGCTGCAGAAGCTGCCGGATCAGCAAAGCAATTCTCTAACTGTCCGCCTGTCGGAGCTTCGATCCTAGACCAGCCACCAAACAAGGTTTAGGGCCTGGTCTGCCTTGCCATGACATTTTGTCTTTAGTTTGCATTTCCTCGCACCAGGGTCAGGCATAAACGCCTTTAAATATAAATGTTATAGACGAGTTCTAAGAATATCTTGGGTAAAGAAAAGAACAAATGCATCCATACTTCAAGTGTTGAATATTGAAGAAGGTTGGCTATTAAAGACGATAAAACAAAGAAAATTGAAATATTTCGGTCACTTGAAACGTCACGAAAGTTTGGAGAGAACAATAATGGAAGGGTATATGCCTGGGAAGAGAGGAAGAGGAAGGCCAAAGAGAAGATGGGTGCAGGATTTGGCGGATGATCTCCAGATGGGTGTATCAGACGCGGGACATCTTGCTTGTGATCGAGAGGTTTTCCGGAAGGTTGTTATGGGAGCGAGGTTCTGCAAAGGACATGCTACTGAATGAATGAATGAGGGTAAGGCTTGTACCCTCCCAATTGCGCTCTTCCGCCCGAAGCCGTTGGCACAATGTGGGGTGTCGTGGTTGGTAAGCGCCGCCCAACGTTCGGCGCTGACAGAAAGCAGATAGTACCGTCTACTGTTATACGGTAGCTCAGTCATTTCTGACAAGACCTGACTTCAAGATATATATATATATATATATATATATATATATATATATATATATATATATATATATATATATATATGTGTGTGTGTGTGTGTGTGTGTGTGTGTGTGTGAGTGTGTGTGTGTGTGTGTGTGTGTGTGTGTGTGTGTTGCATATCCTTTACAGGACATCGCTGTCAACATCAGCATCTTTCAGCTGTATGAGAGTATAGTATTTCAGAGAGTATACGAGATTACGGAGAAAAGTCGCTAATCTATAGCCAGGAAGCCGACATATATATATATATATATATATATATATATATATATATATATATATATATATATATATATATATATATATATATATATATATATGCGTGTGTGTGTGTTGTATTTGCAAATGTAAATGTAAACACACAATGCACTTTGTAAACACACACCGTATTTTGCATGAAATACAAGTTAACAAAAAATTAATTCAGTCTTTGTTTTGATTTGCTCTCTCTCTCTCAGTCTCTCTGTCTCTCTGTCTCTCTCTTCGTCTCTCTGTGTCTCTCTTTCCGTCTCTCTTCTCTCTGTCTCTCTCCATCTCTCCTGGTCTCTCTGTCTCCCTATACCTTTCTCTATCTCTCTGCCTCTATGTCTCGCTGTCTCTCTCTCTCTCTCTCTCTGTCTCTCTCTGTCTCTCTTTCTGTTTATCTGTCTCTCTGCATCTCTTTTCTCTCTGTCTCTCTCCGTCTCTCTATGTCTCTCTTTGTCTCTCTGTCTCGCTTTCTGCCTGTCTGTGTCTGTCTCTCTTCTCTCTGTCTCTCTCTGTCTCTCTCTCTGATACTTGGTTATTGATTTATATAGCAACATATTAGATTGTACGCGGCTGTACACATTGACTCGTATTGAAGTCACAGAGATTGACACTTAGATATCTTTTATAATACCTTTTATCGCCTTAATACCCTGAGTGAGGGGGTCTTCACTCCCCGCTTTAAACAGAGACATTGACTTGTATAGTCATTTATTGATTCTTTTGGATAACAGTTGGTACTTAGCTTGTGAAGTAGTTTTCTTCAAGTTAATTATTTGTTATATGTTCTTTAATTCGTTTTGTTCCTTGTTTGCATTATATTCGTTGGTCTAATTAGTTATATCGTTATAATATTGTCATTTACTTATTGATTTGTATTACTGATATTTTGTAAGTTAATGTAATTGTGATTTTTTTTAATGATCTTGTATTTTAGCTTAACTTTGACGAATTTACACTTTCTTCATGGATGAAATGTCTGAGAAGTGGCAACACTGGCTCAATAAGTCAGGAATACGCCTTGGACACTTAAACATTTGCAGCTTATTTAACAAGCTACCAGAGTTATCTTCTATTCTTAATCAAAATTTTCATTTATTCGGCCTTAGTGAAAGTAGGCTTATTGATACAATTTTAGATGAGGACATCTCTATTAAAGGGTACAAAGTTTCTAGAAGGGATCCCTGTAGGAAACAAGAGACAGGCATAATAACCTATGTTTCTAATTTACTAAATGCTCACCGTAGGCTAGACTTTGAAACTTGCGAAATAGAATGTATCTGGCTAGAGCTAAAACTTCAAAACCGCACACCCCTGATAATTGGCTACCTTTATAGAAATCCCAGTGCTGGACACGTCTGGTACGAAAACTTCACTACCATGGATGTGGTTTTCGCTTCTGGGAAGGAAATTATACTACTCGGAGACTTTAACATTGACACCAACAAATCCAACATAATATGGGGAAATATAATTGCATCATACAATTTCCAACAAATAGTACAACAAGCTACTAGAGTAACAAAGTCATCTTCAACAGTCATAGGTCACATTTATGTAACTTGCTCAGACAACATCATAGAATGCACCGTACCAAATTGTGCAATGAGCGATCACTACCCAATATGCTGCACGTGGTCTAAAAAAAAGGAATTAAAACTCCTAAACATAAACACATAAGTATAAAATATAGAAGTTACAAAAATTTCAACCAAAACGCATTTTTACAGGACTTGCTCAGTTCACCTCTAGACAATGTTTATCAGCTTCCTGACCCGGATGATGCTCTGGAATTCTGGATGAAAACCTTTATTGATGTTTTTGATAGACACGTGCCAGTCAAGGAAGTTCGAGTAAAACACCACGTCAAGCCACCTTGGATCACCCAGGAAATACTTGAAATTATGAGAGACAGAGATAAAGCACATAAAAAGCGGGATCTCAGTACATACCGTACTCTTAGAAACAAAGTTCAATATAGCATACAACGGGAAAAGAAAAATTACTTTAAGAACTTAGTAATGGATAAAACAAATAGTAAGGATATATGGAGGGCAATTAACACCTTGACAAACAAGTATAACTTGCGAAATTCTTTACCATCAAATCATATTACATGCGACCAATTCAGTAATTTTTTTCAAACTGACATAGACCAGTTGAAGGCTTCAATACCTAATTCTCCTTGCAACTTATCTTTATTGTCATCGTTTTGCGAGAATAGATGCTCCCGCGATATTCTTTCTGACATACCGCTAATGACAATCACTAAAGTATTCACTTACCTCAGTAACCTAAAAAACACAACCTCATCTTGGTTAGATGGAATCAGCAACCGGATTCTCCGTTGTTCTGCGCCAGTAATTTGTACATCACTAACCTATGTATATAATCAGTGTCTAACCAAAGGCCACTTTCCATCAGCTCTCAAAATCGCTAAAGTGTACCCTCTTCTTAAATCTGGTTCATTGGACAATGGTCTCCCGAACAATTACAGACCCATTTCCTTACTATCATCACTATCTAAGCCACTAGAAAAACACATCCATAAAGTAACATTACAGTATCTAGTTCGCAACAAGCTTATTGTTGACAGCCAATCAGGATTTCGACCAAAATATTCTTGCCATACGGCCCTAACAAACATGATAGAAAATTGGCACCAGAATATAAACAACAACAGTCTATGTGGAACTGTGTTTATTGATTTCAAGAAAGCATTTGATATGATAGACCATGTTATTTTAATTAAAAAACTCGAGACAATGAAAATTGGCCTTAATGTAGTCACCCTAATATCATCTTTTCTATCAAACAGAAAGCAAGTAGTATCACACAATAAATCTCTGTCTCAAACCACTACCTTCAATATTGAAGTACAGCAAGGCTCTATTCTTGGCCCTCTATTATTTGCCATATATATTAACGATCTACCTTTGCATCTTTCGTCGTCCTGCGATCTATTTGCAGATGACTGTACGGTGTACACAAATGCTGAAAACTGTATTTTACTGGAGTCGTCTTTACAACAAGAATTAAATAATGTAGTTAAGTGGAGCTATTCAAACCGTATGCAAATTAACATCACTATAACAAAAGCAATGTTATTAACAACCAGACAAAGACTTCAAACTATAATCCCACACACATCACTTCAACGTCACATCGATAACAGGCCAGTAGAAAGTGTAATTGAGCACAAAACATTAGGCCTAATCATTGATAGAAACCTAACCTTTAATTCCCATGTTCAAGCGCTCATTAAACAAACAGCGAAAAAAGTCTATCAACTCGCCAAATTAAAAACTTCCTTGGTGAGGACACAAGGAAACTATTCTATACTTCTCATATACAGACACACTTTGACTACTGCTCTACAATCTGGGACGGTTGTTCTAATTCAAACACCAAGCGACTTTACTCACTCCAGAAACGGGCCATGAGTCTAATTTATAGCAAACATTTATCTGACAATCCTAGCCTGTATAAACGCCTTCAGTTACTACCATTCCGCAAACGCCTGCTTTTCAATAAAGCTAAACTAATTCACAAAATCCTGCATCGGAATGCCCCAAATTACCTTTGGCCTTTGTTTAAATATAATGCTAGACACAGTAAACGTTTAAATATACTACACATTCCGAAGCCTAGGATTGACTTATACAAAACAAGCTTAACGTACTCTGCATCTCAGCTGTGGAACAATCTTCCACAAGAAATCAAAGACATCACCAATCCCTATTCATATAATCACAAATTATTCGAACACTATCTCAATACGGATTACCTTCCCCCTTAATAATTGAGATGATAATAATAATAATAACAAAACCCTAGTATAACAGCCAATCATCTTTTTGTAGGCCAGTATATTCCACATGGCTAATAACAAGTGTCAGACCATTATCTAATATTACTGTGTCGTGTAGTTTTGATGTTTGCATTTTGCCCATGCCTTTATAATGCATATCTTTAATATTGTTACTGTTCTTTGTTAGCCTTGAATGATGTGTGAATGAAATAATGTATGAAAGAGAGTGATAGCTCTGTTTCTCTGCCTCTCTCTCCGTCTCATTTCTCTCTGTCTCTCTCTGTCTCTCTTTGTCTCTCTGTCTCTCTTTCTCGCTGTATGTCTCTCTGTGTCTCTCTCTCTCTCTGTCTCTCCGTCTCTCTTCTCTCTGTCTCTCTCTGTCTCTCTATCTAACACACACTCTCTCTCACTCTCTCTCTCTCTTTCTCTCACGTACGCTCTCGAGCAAACGCCATATACACTTATTTACAATTTACTTTTAAACCGGGGCTCTTGTTACCATGTTTAAAATATGACTCATTCAGTGATACCGTTAAACTTGTTTTTTTTTAAAACAAAACAGCATGAATGTGAATACATGGAGTATGAAAGATGTTCTATTGAAAGATTTTAGTATGTATCAGAGTAAATGATTACTTAACCATCATCATCAACAAGAAATGTATATGTTGTTACGCCATGCCATCAATGTAACATTATCATGTGTTTATGATGTATTGGCACCAAACAAAATAAATAAATAAATAAACGAGAAAAAAAAACCATACATACAAAGCACCTGGTAAATAAACACTGTTTTTCACGAAAGAAAGGTTATATGTAAATAAAAAAGAAATCCGGGGACGTGGAGACCTGATGTGGCGGCTCTGGCCTATAGCGGAACCGCGAGCCCATATAAAACATTTAAAATTAAAATATTGACAAAGGGACATAACTACATAACAGTTTTTTTTTAAATTCAAGGTGCATTACTAAGCGTAACATAAATATTTAATGTGATTTAAATAATTGCAGAATTTATCCTAATATTTTTGTAAGATTGTATATAAATTAAAGAAAATATATTTGTCATTAAATAGAGATAAGAATTTTTAGTTGTCTTAAATTTTGTTTAAAATTAATGGCTTTACTTTAAAAATGCGAAAAATGTATAACTCATTCTTTTATTTTTTTTCTCGATATTCAATACCTGATTTATACAAATTTGCGATTAACTGTAGAAATAATAGAAAAGTATTATATTTAAATGGCCTTTACAAGGCCAAATATCCTTAATATTCAGTGCATGCAAAACGTGGACCGGCAATATTTTCAAACGCTTCAGTCATTGAAAATACACCCAATCTATACTAGTCTTGAGACGGAATATATGACATGGCAATCATGCTTCATCAATGACTGCCTTCTTCCCTTGGTGCTACTTATGTTCTTATCTGATTCAGTGTAGAAGGATAATATATCGTCACATGTGTCCTCCTCATTGTACTATCTTACAATTTCAAACAACTAATAAATCGTCCCACAAGAGTTACAGACACCTCCTCAACTATAATTGATCATATATATGTTACTTGTCCAGTTAATATTACCGAATGTTCTGTTCCTGTTAGTGCAGTTAGTGACCATTACCCAATATGTTGTACATGGTCGAAAATTGGGTTCAAAACTCCTAAAAATAAACATTTAAGCATACAATTTAGAAACTTTAAAGCTCTCAACCAAAATTTATTTTTAGAAGACTTAAAAAATGCAGCCCTTGAACATGTTTACCAACTTCCTGATCCGGATGATGCACTAGCTTACTGGACAAAGACAGTCTACAGTGTATTTGATAAACATGTGCCAGTCAAAGAAGTTCGAGTCAAGAATCAACATAAGTCCCCGTGGGTCACTAGCGAAGTTCTCGAAATCATGAGAGAACGAGATACAGCACACAAAAATAAAGATTTTATCAATTACCGCAGACTAAGTAATAAAGTTAAATATGAAATTCGTAGGATAAAGAAAGATCATTTCAAAAATTTAATTGTAGATAAATCAAATAATACAAATATATGGAAGGCTATTAACTCGCTAACCAACAAGAAACACGCTTCAGAGTCAGCAATACCAAACTCTATAACATGCGAGGACTTCAGTTACTTCTTTCAATCAGAAATAGAGAATCTAAAGTCCTCAATACCAGATTCAGTATGTAATTTAAGTTCACTGTCATCATTCTGTGAAAGGAAGTGCTCTAGAAATATTCCCCCTGAGATTCCCTTGATGTCTGTTGCAGAAGTATATAAATATCTCTCGAATCTCAAAGCAACAAATTCAGAAGGCCTAGATGGTATCAGTAATAGAATTCTTCGGTGTGCTGCACCTATTATTAGTGAGTCCTTAACGTTCATATATAACCAGTGCCTATCCAAAAACTACTTTCCATCTGCCTTTAAAGTTGCTAAAGTGTATCCTCTACTTAAAAATGGCTCAACTGATATTAGCGTCTTGGGTAATTATAGACCTATTTCCTTACTATCGTCGCTTTCAAAGCCATTAGAAAAACACATGCATAATATAACACTACATCATTTAATTAACAACGATCTAATAATTGACAGTCAATCTGGGTTTCGACCTAAATATTCTTGCCATAGTGCCCTTACAAAAATGACCGATAACTGGCATCTTTGTATCAACAATGGCAACATTTGTGGATATGGTAGATCATGATATTTTAATTAGAAAATTAAAACACATGAAGACTATCACCAATATGGTGAACCTAATTACGTCATTTTTATCAGACAGACAACAAGTAGTGTCCTTCAATAACTGTCTATCAAGACCCACACAACTTAATTTTGGGTTGCCTCAGGGCTCAATACTAGGTCCGCTGCTTTTTGCAGTGTATATTAACGATCTTCCTTTATACCTCAATACTTCGTGTGATCTATTTGCGGACGACTGCACTATTTACACAAGTCAAGAGAGCCTTTGTGACTTAGAGAGCTCTTTACAAAACGATCTTGACAACCTTAGTAGATGGAGCAATGAAAATCGCATGTTAATTAACATCGACAAAACCAAATCCATGCTAATAACGACCAGACAAAAACTACAGACCCTAGCCATAACTGGGACACCGCTCGAGCTCCACGTGGACACGTTACCTATAATTAATGTAAATGAACATAAAACATTAGGTCTTTTAATTGACAGACATTTAAACTGGAGCCCTCATGTTCACGCCCTTACCAAGAGAATAGCACAAAAAGTTTACCAACTTGCTAAAATTCAACACTTTTTGGATGAAAGCACACGTAAAATATTCTATGCATCCTATATCCAATCACCTCTCGATTATTGTTCCACAGTCTGGGATGGCTGCCCTAAATCTAATATGAAACGATTGTGTTCGCTTCAAAACCGCGCTATACGTCTAGTTTCTAGCATAAAGCACGTTGAAAGTAATAAATTATACAGCCATCTAAGACTTCTACCACTTCAAAAGCGCTTCCATTTTAACAAAGCCAAATTAGTGAATAAAATTATATCTGAAAATACCCCAGAGTATCTTCTACCGTTAATTCAATCTAATGCAATGAACAGTAAGCGCTTAAATTTATTACAGCTTCCTAAGCCTAGATTGGACTTATACAAAACTTGTTTCGCATATTCTGGTGCTCACTTGTGGAATAGCCTTCCACCAGAACTGAAAACACCAATGAGTCCCTACACATTCAACCGAGAACTCTTTCAATACTTACTTCATACCGACTATATGCCTCCATAAGTCACCTACTAGTATCATTTTTCCACTATCATTCTTCACTGTATGTGTGTGAACGAGACAGTGGGTGAGAGAGTGAGTGAGAAAGAGTGTGAGTGGAAGAATTAGTATGAGTGAGAGTGAGAGAGTATGCATGCGCGTGTGCCTGAGTGAGTGTAAAAGTGAGTGAGTGTGTGGACATATGTGTGAGAGACTTAGTTAGAGAATGAGTGAATCTGAGAGAGTGGGTGTGTTGTGTGTCTGCCTGTCTGTGTGATAGAGTGTGAAAGTTAGTGAGTGAGTGTGAGTTAGAGAGTCATCAAGTAAATGAGTGAGTAAGGGAGCGTGAGTGAGTGAGAGAGAATTTGTGGGTATGCGTGTATGTGCGCGAATGAGTGAGTGTGAGAGCGAGTGAGTGTGTAAAAGAGAGAGAGAGAGCGTGGCTGAATGAGAGAGTGCATGAGAAAGTGTGATGTATGTGTGCATGTCTGGTTGGGTGTATATGTGTGTACATGTGTGTATCTGTGTGTGACTCTGTGTATATGTCTGTACGTGTGTTAAGGTGTGCGTTCATGTGTTTATATGCGTTTATATGCATGTGCGTGTGTGTATGTGTGTATGGATGAGTGTGTGTGTGTGTGTGTGTGTGTGCTCGTGTATGTATTGTATATCTTTGTATGTGTAAGTGTGCATGCATGCAGTGTATGCGAGGGAGTGTATATTCGGGTGTTATGTGAGTACGTGTGAGTAAGTATATGGATGTGTGCAGGTGTGTGTATTGCGTGGGTATGATGTGTGTGGGTGTGTGTATGTACATGTGTGTGAGAGAGAGAGAGAGAGAGAGAGAGAGAGAGAGAGAGAGAGAGAGAGAGAGAGAGAGAGAGAGAGTTGAGCGCACGCATGTCATCTAACATGCTGATCCATATGTTTTGTGTATTCTCATTTTTTTTTTCATATTATAAATTTGATGCACTTGATTTTAACATGCATAAAATGAATTCATGTAAATTACTGTAAAGCAAGTGAGAGAGTTAGTGAGTGTAAGTGAGAGAGAGAGAGAGAGAGAGAGAGAGTGAATGAGTGTGAGAGTGTGTGTATGTAAAGAGAGAGAGAGAGAGAGAGAGAGAGAGAGAGAGAGAGTTGAGCCCACGCATGTCATGTAACATGCTATTCCATATTTTTTATGTATTCTCATCTTTCATATTACGAGGTATCGTTTAATGCCACCTGATTCTCCTGTAACATGCCATTCCATATTTTTTTTTTTTATTCTCATCTTATCATTTTGTATGCCACTTGATTTTATCATGTATAATACAACATTACTGTGATATGAGTGAGAGAGTTAGTGAGAGAGAGATAGAGAGAGAGAGAGAGAGAGAGAGAGAGAGAGAGAGCAAGAGAGAGAGAGCATACAGGAGAGAGAGAGAGAGAGAGAGAGAGAGAGCGAGAGAGAGAGAGAGAGAGAGCAAGAGAGAGAGAGAGAGAGGGAGAGAAAAAAAAAGAGAGTTGAATTGCATCACTAATTTTTACGCTACATAATGTATATGTACAATTTTTCCTCCACTTCTTGCAATTGCGAGAATTCTCATGACAATCGTCAGTGTCTCAATAGTGTGTAAAGTGGGGAGTTTGTTCTTATTAGTTTCAGTTATCATGTGAGGCATCATGTATTTGTCTAGATGTGAGGATGTATGTATGGGTGTGTATGTGAGGGATATGTGTGTGTGTGTGGGGAGGGGGGGGAATGTGTGTGTGCCTGTGAGAGAGAGAGAGAGAGAGAGAGAGAGAGAGAGAGAGAGAGAGAGAGAGAGAGAGAGAGAGAGAGAGAGAGAGAATTCAGTGCTCGCATGTCCTGTAACATGCCATTCCATATTTTTTTTGTATTTTCATCTTTCACATTATCATTTTGTATGTATGACACTTGATTTTATCATGTATAATATAACATTACTGTAATGTGAGTGAGAGCGTTAGTGAGAGAGAGAGAGAGAGAGAGAGAGAGAGAGAGAGAGAGAGAGAGAGAGAGAGAGAGAGAGAGAGAGAGAGGAGAGAGAGAGAGAGAGAGAGAGAGAGAGAGAGAGAGAGAGAGAGAGAGAGTTGAAATGCATCACTAATTTTTAAGTTACAAATGTATATGTACAATTTTTCTCCATTTTCTTTACAATTTTACGACAATGATCACGACAATCGTCACTGTATGTGTGTGTAAAGTGTGGCAGTTTGATCATAATAGTAGATTGGGGGGATCGGGGGATGTGTGTGTGGGTGGATTCGTGATGTGTGTGCGTGAGCTTAGGATGTGTGAGTGGGCGGGATGGGTTTGTGTGGGTGGGTGGGGGATTTGTGTGTGGGTGGGTGTGGGATTTGTGTGTGGGTGTGTGCGAGACGTGTGGGTGTATGGGGAGATGTGTTTTTGGGTGGGGATGTGTGTTTGTCTAGGTGGTTGTGCGTGAGTGGGTGGAGGAGGTTATGTTGGTGGATGATTGATGGTGGGTTATGGGATGGGTGGGGGTATATGTGTGGGTGGGGAGATATGTGGTGGGTGGCAGATGTGTGCAGGTGGGGGTGGTTGTGGGTTTGGGGATGTGTGTGTGGGTGAGGGATGTGTATGGGTGTGGGATGTTTGGTAGGATGGGTGGGGAGTGTGTGTGGGTGAGAGATGTGTGGGTGAATGTGTGTTGGGGATGTGTGTGGGTTGGAGGAGGCTGCGTGATGGGTGTGGGTGATGGATTTGGAGATGTGTGTGTGGGTGGGGGATATGTCTGGCTGGGTGGGGGTGTGTGTGGCTGGATGGAGGATGTATGTGTCGGTAGTGAGGGTGATTGTAGTTGGGGGATGTGTGGATGGGTAAGAGATGTGTGGATAGATGTGTGTGTGGGTGAGGGCTGTGTCTTTGGGATGTGTGTGGGTGTGGTATTGTGTGGGAGGGGAGCTGGGTGTGGATAAATGATGTTTGTGTGGGTGGGTGCAGGTGTGGTTGGGTTTGTGGGTGGGTGAAGGATGTGTGTGAGGGTGGGGGATGGGTGGTTAGGATGTGTGAGTGTAGGTGGGTAGATAGGAGATGTATGTGTTGATGAGTGGGTAAGGGATGTGTGGGTGTTAGTGGTTGAGGGATAAGTACGTGTGTCTAGGGATGTGTGAGGGGATGAATGTATGGGTTGTGTGTGCGTGGATGGGAGGTGTGTGTTTGTGAATGGGGAATGTGTTGGTGGGTGGGGATGTGTGTGAGGGATGTTTGTATGGGTGGGGAGATTGTGCGTGGGTGGAGATGTGTGTGTATATGGGTAGGGGTGTGTGGTTAAGGGATGTGTGGCTGGGGGAATGGGTGGATGGAGGATGTGTGGTTGGGTGGAGGATGTGTGGTTGGGTAGAGGATGTGTGGGTGGGTGATTGTATATGAGTAAGGGTGTGTGGTTAAGGGATGTTGGTTGGGGGATGGGTGGGTAGAGGATGTGTGGGTGTGTAGAGGATATGTTGGTGGGTGAGTGTGTGCAGGTTAGGAGATGGTGGGGGATGTTTGCAAGTGTGGGCTCGGGATCTGTGAGTGGGCTGGGGGAGATGGGAGATTATGTGGGTGAGTGCGGAATTTGTGTGTGGGTAGGTGCGGAATATGTGAGTTGACGGGGAGATGTGTGTGTGTGGCTGAGGAATATGTGTTTGGTTGAGTGGTTGGAGGTGTGTGGGTGGAGGAGGATATTGGATGAGTGATTGTTGGTGGGAAATGGGACGGGTAGAGGATATGTGAGTGGGTGGGGAGATGTGTGTAGGTGGGGGATGTGTGGGTTATTGAATGTATGTGTGCTTGGGGTGTGGGTGGATTGGATGGGATGTGTGGTGAGTGAGAGGTGTGTGTGGGCGGGGAGATGTGTAGGTATAGGGATGTTGTGGATGGGTGAGGGAATGTATTGTATGTGTGTGTGGTTGGGTGGGGGAGTTGGAGTGAATGGGGAATGTGTGGGTGGGTGGTGGATGTGTCTCATAACATAGTAATATGCATTGTTTATGTTTACAAAATTCACGTGACAATGTTTTTTTCCTATGCACTGTTGATGAAAGAAAGATGAGTGATTGGAAGGGCCGAATGTAAGACGGGCCTGCGTGCCCAATTTGTTACCCTTTGAAAATAAAGTCTGTTCGTTCGTTCGTTCGTTCGTTCCTCCCATTAGGAGCGAAGGACAATATAACGCCATACTAGGGTCATCGTGTTATTTGTTTCGTTTCGTTGTATCTTCTGCAATTTCAATGCTCAGAGAATGGACATTTGCAATATAATACTTGCTTGATTGTGTAGGGGAGACTGGGGAGAAATGGACATAGGGGAGAAATGGACCACCCCCTCTCTGGCCCCTGGCTGTGATGCAATGAAAGTGAAACCATAATAAGTTTTTTTCCACATCAAACATAGTCCGAATTTTTCATTTGCCATCGACTTCCCGCACAGGTCGTTCCCACGCAAAGTTTGAAAAATTTTCTGCACTAAAGTTTCTTTTTCCAGTTCCAGACACCATCGTAAAGCAGACGCATAGTCAGGAATCAGGACAAGGTAATTACGTTAATATCTTTATTTCCTTGTTATTTAAGAGATCATATAAAAAATATAGCATATAATATTAGATTTAAGAGACTTTATGGCTGAATAGTTTAATACATTGATGGGGGAGAAATGGACCGGTTCATTTCTCCCCATGGTTCATTTCTCCCCATAGAAGAAATTGACAAGACAGTCTGTTGTTATTAAAAGTGTTGAAGATTGCATTCGAATATCAGCATTATTGATTCTTTTTAATACTGGGGTCTAAATCTAGACGAATAAAACTGTTAAAAAATTTGATTTCAGTGATTTATTAAAGATGCACGCCATTCGTGCTATGATCAGTATTTCTTTGCAAATGATAGGCCTACCATTCTAAATGTTATATAATTCTGTCACTCTTTTGTTTCAGATGCCAAGATTGTACATCAGAAACACCAACAAGGGTCTCGTTACGGAGGAACGTATGAGAGAAGCTGTTAATGCTGTGAAAAATGGAATGAAAGAGAGGAAAGCTGCAAGGGAGTACGGCATTGCTCGCTCTACCCTCAATAACAATCTTACAAAAGACAGAGAAGGAAATGGACTGCCTACTAGACTCGTACCAAATTATAGGCATAGCCTTGTTTTCACAGCTAAGCAAGAAGCTGATTTTGCTAGTTACTTGAAAGATTGTGCAAGAATGTTCCATGGACTCACAACTAAAAACGTTCGTATTTTGGTGTACGAGATGGCGAAAGTCAATAACATTGCACATCCTTTAACCTGGGATGAGCAAATGATGGTAGGGAATGACTGGCTTTGTGGATTTTTGCGACGGAATCCCGAGCTGACCATAAGGCAACCTGAGGCAACATCTCTGGCTAGAGCTACAGCTTTCAACAAACATAATATTTGCACCTTCTTCAACATTGTGAAGGAAACCATTACAAAACTAAATGTGAGTGGAGCTCAAATCTACAATTTGGATGAGTCAGGTTTGACCACTGTACAGAAAGTGCCAAAAGTAATTGCCCCACGAGGAGTGAAGCAAACAGGCCAGGTGACATCCAGAGAAAGAGGAGAACTGGTCACAATCTGTTGCATTGTGTCAGCTGCGGGTCACATTATCCCTCCAGTTTTTGTGTTTCCCAGAAAATTTTTTAACAATTTTATGCTTGCTGGAGCACCTGAAGGTTCCCTTGGCCTTGTGAATGAATCAGGTTGGATGACCCGTGATAATTTCGTCAAAGTTATAAATCACTTCATTAAGCATTCAAGACCTTCCAAAGACTTCCCTTTGATTTTGATCTTGGACAATCACGATTCGCACATTTCATTTGAATCACTTGAACTGTGCAAGAAAAACAACATTCATGTGATCACGTTGCCACCACACACCTCATCTAAAACTCAGCCCTTGGACCGTTCAGTTTTTGGACCCATGAAGTCGGTCTACAACAATGCGTGTGATTCATGGATGATGAAAAATGTTGGGACACCACTGACAATCTATCAAGTTGCAAATCTAGGAGGCCACGCTTTTCTTAAAGCGGCAACTCCCATTAACATTCAATCAGGCTTTGAAGTGTCAGGTATTTGGCCCTTTAACGAAGATGTTTTTACAGAAGATGATTTTATGCCTTCAGAAATAACGAACAGGCCCATCAGCAAGGACAGTGAAAATGCCACTTTAGAAAGCAATGAACAGACAGGATCAGCATCTCCACATTGTGGTACCAGCACAGATCAAACTGCACAAGAATTTCATGAAAATAAGAAAGAGTGTAATGTTGAGATCCTTGTAGCTGACTTGCAGGAAATATCAGGGAGTCTTCAACATAAAGCTACTTCTTCCTTTACTTCGCCTCATGTTTTCAGAGGACTACCAAAAGCTGGTCCGCGAAAAGATTCAAATAATATGAGGAAAAGAGGAAAAACTATGCTGGCTACTTCTACGCCAGAAATGGATCGAATTAGGGAAAGAGCGGTGATGAAAGAAAAGGCAGCAAAAGTTCCACCCAAAAAGGCAAAGAGACAGCTGCTGAAAGAACTTGATGTTGATTCAGATCCAGAAACTGACATTTCGTTTTGTGATGACACAGATTCTGATGTTTCATTTGGTGAAAATGAGGAGTGTACGGTTAGCTTGACTGGTGTGCGTGAGGTTTTTGAAGGCCAGTGTGTGCTATGTGAATATGGAACAAAGAAGACTTGTGTTTACTATGTAGGAATTGTAAGGGGAGACATTGATGATGATGGTGATGTTGAGGTAGAGTTCTTGCGCAAGAGTGAGAAGGTTGCTGGTAAATTTGTTAAGCCTAAGGTAGAAGATGTCGCCAGTGTCTCAATTACATGTATTAAAGCACAGCTTACTAGATCTACAATCACTGGAACCACTTCTAGGACCAAAGATGGCTATGTCTTCAAAGAAAGTCTTGCAGGCATAAATGTTCGATAAAACTTTATATTAGATTAATATGTCGTATTAAACTTTTTTACTGTCGCTTACAATAATAAAAAAAAACTGCAAATATTCTTTTAATGATTATTTATTTGTTATAGCAATATGGATGAGTTGTTGCTGCTTCTTTTTAAAAAAGGTCAATTTCTCCCCACTATGGTCCATTGCTCCCCACGTGCTGGTCCATTTCACCCCAATGGTGGTCAATTTCTCCCCATGTTCATATACATTTTTGAAATGCATTTTGTAAAGAAACATATAGAAATAGATTGCTAAATGTTTTCCCCTTTTAAAATAAATGAATGTACAAAATTTTAGTCATGGTTTTGTTATGTTTCGATAAAATCTGTTCCGGTGATGAGCAAAAATTGAAAACTACAAAATTGCTGGTCCATTTCTCCCCAGTCTCCCCTACCATGTTTGGTCCAATGCTACTTTTTGATTGGGTTCACTCTCCCCTCACGGCCTCAATGTCCAACATAGTTTTATTTAAGCCCCATACGCCCCTTGTCCTCCCCCCCCCCATCCCCGTAGTCGTATAGTCCACTTACAAGCCCGTTGCATGTCCTTCTCAGGACGTAATAGTCAACACCAGCATTATCTTTGCTTTCTGTGACTTCCTGGTTGGTTTGCATGGGATCGCTTCTCATTGCGTTCTGAACAACCGTCACTTGTGCTACTTTATGATAGCATACGCTTGTTGGTCTGCATCCTTATTGCTCACAGCAGCGTTTCGAACTTGGCGTGCGGAATTGCGAACTGCATCCGTTACATAGAGTCAGCTACAGTGCTCTACACATCAATATTCTTCCATTCGCTCTCATAGGCACCCCTATTCCCCCAGCGCGGGTTCCCTTACCGGTTGTCTCAGCCAATCCCCGAGACTAGCTGTACTGACTGAGCTCATGTATGACTCCACCAATACCGCTTGTGTACGGCGGTGGCCACACCACGGGCTGACTGGCTAAACTACATGAGTGAAGTAGGGGTAATATCCTACTAAGGGAATGTCCATCCCTAGTACACGGAGACTGGGACGGTGGATAAGGCGGATGAATCTAAATAGATCAACGGCTTCGAAAGCGAAACAGCAGAGTGTGTGACACACATGAGGTGTGTTCAGGACATGATAGTGAACATGGCTGGCCATCGTGAAAGAGATTGGGACCTCACCATGTAATATCCCAAAGACAGCAATGGTAATTCAACAACAAGAAAAAGCGATAGCGGGTAATTCTTGGCCCCCTGGAGATGAGCCTGTTGTAAATATTCACAGGGAAGCGACAACTCCTATAGTGAATAAGGAAGTGCATAATGACGACTGTATCCCAAATTCTTTTGAAAGGGTGCATTCTGACAATACCTACCTGAAAAGTAGAAGGAGACGTCTGAGAATTGGTACGTGGAACGTACACACCTTATATCAAGCAGAGAAGTTTGATTACCTTATTGCAGAGGCAAAAACCATGAATTTGGATATCTTGGGCGTATCTGAAACAAGATGGACAGATACAAGTTATATAAGGAGAGAAGATTACGTATTCATTAATTCAGGAGGAGATCATCACGAGAGAGGAGTAGGAATTTTAGTAAAACGAGATTTAGAGAAAAATATTAGTGGATTCTGGACTCATAAAGATAGGATGATACTTCTCAAAATTAAGGCAAGACCATTCAACATAGTAATTCTTCAGACATATGCTCCGACAACTGATTATAGTGATGAACAGTTAGATGAATACTATGAAGACCTACAACAAACACTGAAAGTTGTAAAATCATCAGAGGTCCTAATTGTCGTGGGAGACATGAACGCAAAAGCCTGAAAAAAATAAATATAAGCAGATACTAGGGCAATATGGTATGTGAAACAGAAACGACAGAGGAGACCGGCTGATACAGTTCTGTGAAGAAAACAATCTTATTGTTTGCAACACATTCTTTCAACATAACCCTAGGAAACTATACACGGAAAAGCCCTGGAGATAGAGCAAGAAACCAAATTGACTACATTATGAGTAGAAATAGATTTAAAAACAATGTTAAAAATGCCAAAACATACCCTGGTGCTGATATCAACTCTGACCTGATCAACTCCTGTAGTATTAAAATTACAAATAAAACTTTAAGACCCAGGAATAAGGAAATCTAAGATACCTCAAGTAGATATATCGGCATTGAAACAACCAGAAATAAGACAACTATACCTAGTTGAAGTCAAAAATAGATACGATGGGTTAATCATTGAAAGTATGGAACAATATCGACGTGAAAATCCCGAGGATAAAATTAATACAAAATGGGAAAGTTTAAAAACCAGTATTCAGACTGCAAATACCACCTTGCTGTGAAAATTAATAAGGAAAAACAATTATGGATAACCGATGAAATATTGAGTAAAATGTCTCAAAGAAAGAAAGCAAAAACCATTCCAGAGTATATAGTAATAGATAGAGAAATACGTCACATGTGCAGAGCTGCCAAAGAAGAGTTGCTGCAGAAACATTGCAAGGAAATGGAGGATCTGGAAATAAAACAGAACTCGAAAGAATTACATGAACATATAAATAGATTTACAAAGAAGAAAAATAATATAACGGGAAACGGTTGTATCACAGGAAAAGATGGAGAAATTATAATTAACTAGCTAACCCGGCCCGGCTTCTCCCAGCCCCTGGACGGTACCTATCTATCTATCTATCTATCTATCTATCTATCTATCTATCTATCTATCTATCTATCTATCTATCTATCTATCTATTTATCTATCTATCTATCTATCTATCTATCTGCCTGCCTGCCTACCTACCTGCCAACTCTTCTCTCTATCTATCTATCTATCTATCTATCTATCTATCTATCTATCTATCTATCTATCTGTCTGTCTATCTATCTATCTATCTATCTATGTTGATGGGTAGGAAATGTGTGGGGAGGTGTGGGTGAGGGATGTGTCTTTGGGATGTGTGTGGGTGTGGTGTTGCGTTGGAGGGGAGCTGGGTGTGGATAAAGGATGTATGTGTGGGTGGGTGGGGTGTGATTGGGTGTGCGGGTGGGTGAAGGATGTGTGTGAGGGTGGGGGATGTGTGTTTAGATGGGTGGTTGGGGTGTGTGAGTGTGATTGGGTAGATAGGAGATGTATGTTTTGATGAGTGAGTGAGAGATGTGTGGGTGTTAGTGGTTGAGGGATAAGTACGTGTGTCTAGGGATGTGTGAGGGGATGAGTGTATGGGTTGGGGATGTGTGTGTGGGTTGTGTGTGAGTGGATGGGAGGTGTGTGTTTGTGAATGGGGGATGTGTTGGTGGGTGGGGATGGGTGTGAGGGATGTATGTATAGGCGGGGAGATTGTGCGTGGGTTGAGATGTTTGTGTATATGAGTAGGGGTGTATGGTTAAGGGATGTGTGGCTGGGGGATGGGTGGGTGGAGGATGTGTGGTTGGGTAGAGGATGTGTGGGTGGGTGATTGTATATGAGTAAGGGTGTGTGGTTAAGAGAGGTTTGGTTGGGGGATGGGTGGGCAGAGGATGTGTGGGTGGGTAGAGGATATGTGGATGTTTGTGTATATGAGTAGGGGTGTGTGGTTAAGGGATGTGTGGCTGGGGGATGGGTGGGTGGAGGATGTGTGGTTGGGTAGAGGATGTGTGGGTGGGTGATTGTATATGAGTAAGGGTGTGTGGTTAAGGGAGGTTTGGTTGGGGGATGGGTGGGTAGAGGATGTGTGGGTGGGTAGAGGATATGTGGGTGGGTGAGTGTGTGTAGGTTAGGAGATGGTGGGGGTTGTTTGTAGGGGTGGGCTCGGGATCTGTGAGTGGGCTGGGGAGATGGGAGATTATGTGGCTGGGTGCGGAATTTGTGTGTGGGTAGGTGCGGAATATGTGAGTTGACGGGGAGATGTGTGTGTGTGTGTGTGGGGGGGGGATGTGTGGCTGAGGAATGTGTGTTTGGCTGGGTGATTGGAGGTGTGTGGGTGGAGGAGGATATGTGGGTGAGTGATTGTTGGTGGGTAATGGGACGGGTAGAGGATATGTGTGTAGGTGGGTGGATGTGTGTGGGTTGGGGAATGTATGTGTGCTTGCGGTGTGGGTTGATGGGGTGCGTGGTGGGTGAGAGGTGTGTGTGGGTGGGGAGATGTGTAGGTGTAGGGATGTGGTGGATGGGTAGGGGCATGTATGTGTGTGTGGGTTATGTGTGTGGTTGGGTGGTGGAGTTGTGTGAATGGGAGATGTGTGGGTGGGTGGTTGATGTGTCTCATAACATAGTAATATGCATTGTTTATGTTTACAAAATTCATGTGACAATGTTTTGTTTCCTATGCACTGTTGATGAAAGAAGGATAAGTGATTGGAAGGGCCGAATGTAAGACGGGCCTGCATGCCCAAATTGTTACCCTTTGAAAATAAAGTCTGTTCGTTCTATCTATCTATCTATCTATCTATCTATCTATCTATCTATCTATCTATCTATCTATCTATCTATCTATCTATCTATCTATCTATCTATCTATCTATCTATCTATCTATCTATCTATCTATCTCTTTGCCATGCGGGACTAACAAGTGATAAACACCACGCACCTTCTACAGAAAGGCCTGCGCGTATATTTACTCCATCATTGTGTTCGTTTAAAGCTGGATTTACATACAACTCAAAATGTCAAGTTTATGTGAATGTGTAATTAGTTAAATGAGGATTTCTTTGTGATTCGTGACGGTAAGATCACCCATTTTTGAATTTTACCAATTATCGATTCACGACAACGTGAGAATTATCCGATGCATGGCTAGCAAGTTAAACGTCACGCACGACCTACAGAAAAGCCTGCAATATTATTTTATTCCTTGCCTTATCGAGCTGCCTATATTGCCAAAATGTCTTCCAACTTGCGGTCATCAACTGTGTCCAAGCGGTACAATGTAAACAAAAACAAGACGGGACAAATTTTGACGAGCACGCAAGCTCAGCGAATGAATCGATCCTCTTCATCGCCAACCTCAATCGTGTTGTCTAGTGAACAATCAGACACTGAATTCCAGCTGGACATACAACAGAATTCACCAGCTCAATCTGATCAAACCAGCACATCACAGTCAAGCACTCTTTCTTCGGCCGAACCACAGAGCCACAATGATTGTCGTGAACTAATTCAGGGTTTGGAGATGAGGTTAAAAATTTTTATTACCAGCAACACCACTAATATTATTGCTGTGCTTAAAAACGAAAAGCTTATTCTTCGAGAAGAAATCCGCCTCCTTAGACAAGAGAAGGAAACTGTCAAGGCATCCATACATGCTTTAAAACTAAAAAGTGCGCAGTCATTTAATAAAATTACACAGACAGAAACTATCCTTGGTGTTGTAGATGCGTGTGTTACCAGTGAATGTTCGTCGCATAATGACATACAGACAGTTTCTACAATCAACAAAACTAATTCTAAACCTGTAGAACGCACACCATCCATCTACCCCATTGATGTGCATATCAGCAACAGGTTCCAGGCCTTAAGTGTAGACTCTCCAGCAGGAGACCGGGAATCACAAAGTTCAATTGTTACCACTACTGGGCATCAACAACCAACGCAAGCAAGCTATAATAAACAAGAACACAAGAAAGACCACAGTGGTCAGTGGCAACAACAGCCCAAGCGGACACGCCAGTTGCGTAAAATAACAATAGATGACTGGGCGAAGCCGGGTCGGGTCAGCTAGTGTATAAATATATAAAATACCGGTTAAATAAATAAAGTTTCCGGTACAATGGCGACAAAATGAAGCGTTACTTTTCGGAGGGACGCTATTTAGTGTTATCCTTTGGATTTCGTGTGATTTCCTATGGATTTCCTGTGAATAGTGTTTTCCTGTGGGATTATGTGATGTTATTTTGTGTTCCTTTTATTGGAAGTTTTCAAAAGAAGCCACGGAAGGCAGGTGGCGGATGAAATTTTGAGGGCAGCCGACAGATATTTGTGGGCCATGGCCTCGAGCTTCACGACGGCAGGCAGAGGAACTCTTCTTGAGTCAATGGCTGTGGTCTCCGACCAGTAAGGTCACTGCCATAGAGGAAAGCAACGGCAAACTACCTCTTTAAAAGTGCCTAGTATATCATTATTCGCTTAAAGACTGATCATCGCAAGACAAGGACAGAGACGTTAAAATTAGCAACTTGGAACGTTAGGACGTTAAACGACGACGGAAAATTAGAGAACATAAAACAAGAAATTGAATGGGAAAAAATTAATATTTTAGGTATGTGCGAAACGAGATGGACAGGAGCAGGCATCAAGATAGATGACGATTTCAAGATTATTTATTCTGGAGGTGAAGATCGTCATAGAGGAGTGGCAATTATTTTGGACCGGAAAACAGCAAAATCTGTTCAAAGATATTGGGCCGTGTCGGACAGAGTTCTACTAGTTAAATTAAGTGGCAGACCTTTTAGCATAAATATTATTCAAGTATATGCCCCAACAGGAGAATCCAGTGAAGATAGTGTAGAAGAATTTTATAATGACATAGAGTCTGCCTTAAAGAAATGTAAAAATTCAGAAATAAACATCATAATAGGGGACTTCAATGCAAAAGTAGGAAATCAAATGGGAAAGATACACAGTAGGAAACTATGGTTTAGGAGAGAGAAATGACAGAGGATACAGACTCGTAGAGTTGGCAAAAGAACAGGAAATGATTGTAGGAAACACCTGGTTCAAGCTACACCTGGGTGGCAAGCATCACCTGGATCTTTTCTCCTGGGCATGCCGGTGTGCTGGGGAATGAACAGGCGGACAGATTGGCTGGCTCGGCAAAACTTGGTGGAGTATTGATGCATGACAAGGCAGACGTGGTTGCGGCCTTGTGGGAGCACGTGTACACCTCGGAGGAGCAGATGGATCACCATAGTCTGGTAAGAATGAGACAGCGAGGCGTGACGAGGGGATCTGGCCGATGTTCGACGCTCAGAGGAAAGACGAGACGGACATATAATCAGATTGCTACTGGAACTATTAGTGTTGGAACTCTTCGCTGGCTGCTGAGGATGTGGACGGAGCGCTTATGGGAATGTCTCGAATGCTGTGATGTCGGTTCCTAAATCAATCAATCAATCAATCAGTGACAACTGGCAAGATCGAAGGGAACAGACCAAGAGGAAGACCGAGAGGAAAATACCTGGATGGCTTGGCCACATGGCATGGACGAGACAGGAACACTGAGCTGATCCACGTCACTGGTGATAGAGTGAAATGGCGAGTGATGACCGCCCACGCTTTCCGGCATGGCACATTATATATATATATATATATATATATATATATATATATATATATATATATATATATATATATATATATATATATATATATATATATATATATATATATATATATATAAATGTTTTGCATATCCTTTACAGGACATCGCTGTCAACACCAGCATCTTTCAGCTGTATGTTGATTTCTTCGGCAAGATTACGCTCAGTAGTTTGCCATTGCTTTCTGAGCGGCCGGCTCACATACCCCGTAAGTTACCGACGAGATTCGAACCACTGCTGATTCTCACCGTCGTCACGTTACTACGAGAGTATACGAGATTACGTAGAAAAGTCGCTAACCTCTAGCCAGGAAGCCGATATATATATATATATATATATATATATATATATATATATATATATATATATATATATATATATATATATATATATATATATATATATATATATATATATATATATATATATATATATAAGGTTAGCGGGGTAGGGGTATCCCCTATCAAAAGAGATGTAAGACGCCTCCTTTCCTCCGTTAGTCTACGGGACACCCTTGGGCAAGGTGGAGTACCCGTTTAGCCCCCCGATCAGGGTTACGTGAAGCCATGTAAGCAGGTGGTGGATGGAATGTGAGAGCAGCCGACAGATTGTTGTTGGTTATGGTCTTGCACTCTGCGGCGATAGGCAGATGATCTCATCAGTAGAGACAATGGCTATGGCCACCGACTAGTACAGTCACTGCCCAGAAGGAAAGCAATGGCAAACTACCTTCTGCAAAACTTGCCAAGAAACCATAACAACCATGAAAGAAAACATAATAAGAAAGAGATCTGGTGGCGAGACCCCCAGGCCAGGCAGATCAGATAACACTGGGGAAGAGTGTGACGCAGGGACCAGTACTAGTAATCGTGATGACGGAGTTAATCCTGACTGTGTTACCAAGGAAATCCCCTGGGTCAGACTAAGAAACAGAGTGAGAATGGCAACGTGGAATGTGAGAAGTTTGTATGAGGGAAAGCTTAAAGTAGTGTGTGATGAGATTGAGAGGTTAAACATTCAAATTTTAGGAATTAGTGAACATCGCTGGAGCGGAAAGGGACATTTTACGACTGAAAATGGAAGTATTTTCATTTATTCTGGTAGAGATGTCGGAGGCCAGAGTGGAGTGGCATTTTGTTTAGATAAGACAACTGCAAAAACTTTAATGGGATATTGTCAACAACTCATGTGCCAGGCATCATCGGATTCTTCTCCCACACCATACAAGAAACTTGCAAGTCGTGTGCGAGGAAAATACATGGTACATTTTATTGCCGTTGGCTCGTTACAGTTATATGACAGTCGCTATTAAACCCACACACAAAGCCACAGAATTGCCTATCACTAGTTTCCTAAAGCCTATGCTAATTCTCTATCTATTTGGTTACACAAAACTCCTATCAACTATTCTACGATCTGAACACTACAAGTCCTGTCTCCCGTCTGCCGATTCCCCTTGCGTGGTTACACACCACGCGGAGGGACCTTGAAGCGTACTTCGCCTTTTGCGTGTCAAGCCACTTGCCACGCTTACATTAGCTTCTCCCGTTGAGTGGCGTTCGTGGCTATCATGTAGGCGGGATGCTGTCGTGACCAGAGTGCTAACCCTCTGGTCAACGCCTCCGTGTCTCATGAGAGAACCAATTACCCATCTCCCATTTCACCATCTCCCCTGCCCTTACCTCGGGGCACCGTATCACCTCTTGGTCTCCTCGAGGTTGACTGCTCTTCCCGGTGGAGGGGTTACGTTCCAGTCTTTGACACACACCCTCCCCTCCTGTGTTGCGTCATCAACTTTCACTCACTGGTTGTGACGCAAGAGGTTTCTAAAAAAATTAGTGTGTCTAATTTTTGTCAAAGACTGTAGATAACCTGGCTTTGGGCACTCTAATAGACTTCTACTGACTATTGTCACAATGTAGTAACACTTTACTTGGCTACTGGCAATCGCCACAAACTTGTCTGGTTGGCGTGAGCCCTCTTCTCACATGCAATATTATATTTATTAGAGGTATGTCTGAACCGGACCGTTGTCTTATAAGACCTGCCCTCACATAGTAAATTAACTTACTACCCATACAAAGTTGACTTTCTTAGGGTCAACACATGAATTGCTTCATGTCCCCCATATAATATTTAACAACCATTACACAAGGTGTGTGCGACAGGCTTTACCTATATCGCTTCCGCGTGTAAAGTTATATTTCACTGTTAAGTTAGTGTTTCGTTGTCTATTATGTCCCCTGATCCGAAGTTATCTCCCTTTGATCAATAAAATATGTATGTAATTTATGTGTTTGTTTTTCTGGTTGTTTACGTGTTTGGATGTAATTAATATTCTAATCTAACTTCTAACCTGTGTATCTAACTATCATGTGTATGTATGTTAGTTTTTAAGTGCCATAATTCGGTTAAATGTGGCCACAAACAAGTGTATAACACTAATTCGTGACTACGTTCCCTTATTATGAACCTTAAAATACTTAATGTAAGATCTAAACTAAATTACACACAACACATTCACAACAGCACATTTTCATCAACGAAAACAAACATTTAACGCAGCCAACAATTAAAGTCGCGATGAGCAGCAGAAAAAACTCGCTGACCAATATCACTCTCTCCTGTATATTTCACATTCGCTCTCACTTTCACACTTCTGTTACACGTCTTTCACCCTTAATCCTGTCACACATCTTTTATCCTCCCAATTATTTAAAAACCTTGGAGTGACACTGTACAAATTTGGCTCAGTTTGAGAAAGTTGAGCTCAATGACTGTGCGACAATCGCTGCACGAGTCATGTATTTACATTATATTTACATGCAAGAGAAAGGGTTGATGGTTTGTCCCCTTGGTCCTATCAACCACTATGTTTTACTAAAATAAAACTCTAAATACTAATATACTAATACTAATTCTATAAATATGTATTTAATGTGTTAACTACTTTAATATATTTTGTAACATTAATGCTAAGATATGCTTTCATTAATCCTAATCTTTATCTATTCTAAGGGATGTAATCTAACTATTTAAATGAAGTTGATGTGATATGAGTTATGTATCTTTCTGAAGTGGGTAATGTGAAAACAAATTATGTACCTTTATAAAAATGGGTAATGTGAAATATATCACAATTATACCTAATGTTTTTAACTGCAAAACAAGATATATGACTGGTGTTCTTAATCTAAATGATGTACATGCTGTATGTTCAATTATCTAATCTTTTTATCCTATTACGATATAAAATGATGATAATAGTAAATGGTAATGTTTGCTAGATGGTATGGTTCATTAGGATGGAATGAACTGAACTGAAATGAAGCTAAGTGAAATGTAACAACCTAAATGGTACTATTCTTATCAAAACTTTAATCTAGTTTATAATTAACTATTATTACGTCTAAATTACTATTCTAATTTAATTTTAAGCTAAGTAAGTAGGTCAATTACTGAACTATCTAAACTATTAAAAAAAATGAAAACTATTATATTTCCTAATCTAACTCTAATTTATCACTATCTTAAAATGTTATCTTACATATCACAATAAGTTTATATACATGGTATTCAGTTACCTCAGGTTAGTTGTTGCCTGAATGTTTGTACATTGGTTTTATAGGCATACTATATATACACAATTGGCCTGGGTATCTGAAATACATTGCACAGTCATACTTGAGTCCTATGGTTAGTGCACCTGTAGAGTTAGCTGGTGTCGTAGATCACTATTTTCGTGTCTGTATTTATGTACTGTTCTGACACTGTTTTTCTGTGCTTAACACAACCGATACACCGGAATGGAGCTTAGTAGGTAATGAGCTGTCCCAGTTCACACGGTGTTAATTTCTCTTCGGAGCACAGTTTTTCTTTTGATGTCTACGGACACATGGTAGATCACTGTTCTTAGTACATAGTTTAGCTTACAATGTCTATGTATTCACACAATATTTTACATAGAATACTATACTGTACTAACTTAATCATTATTACTCTACACTCTTATGTGGAATCTCTGGTATTTCTACCTCAGATGGATCTAGCGACCACCTGTATATACGGTCATTCCGATGCCCACCACTCTGTATGACCGTGATTGGGGACTTGTCAGTCGGGACAATGCAGTGAACATCTGCCAGAAATCGATGGAGCTTTCTCACCGCATAGATGACGCTTAGGGTATTTAAACTCTGATCTGGAATATCTGGACTCAGCAGGTGTGATCTTACGGTTCACGTAGCAAATCGGGTGGAAGATGCCCTCAAAAAAATTGGCCTAGTACTGCTGGCATCTGTCCTAGAATAATAAACGAGCCTAGGATTAGGCAAGCGGAGGATTGGAACATTACTAAAAAGGATTTTCAATTTTGACAATGCAGAAATTAATAATGCATCTTTGACATTTCATTTTACATATGTTTTTAAAACATTGGAAAATACACTTGTAATTTCCCTTAAATTTGGTATTAGTTTGCTATAGTAATATAATAATCCCAAAAGGCTTCTGACCTGCTGCTTTGTGGTAGGCATGGTCAGATTCATAATTTTTGTAATAATTCTATTGTCGGTCTTAAGTTGACCCTGTGAAATGACATGACCCAAAAAATGAATTTCTTTTAGGCCCAATTCAACTTTGCTCGGTTTGACAGTGAGACCGAAGAGTCGCACTCTGTCAAAGACATGTTTTAGTTTCAGTCAGTGTGTTGTCCAGTCATCAGTATGGAAACATATATCATGCGTATTCTGTAAGCTCACTAAATGTATGCATCTCTGTCGGATTTGCCAGTCCCGCTAACTAGTGTAGTTGCGCTATGTATGTCTGTCGTCTTATTATTAGGTGTGGGTGCACTGTGTTCGTCTGTCTCTACTCCTGTCTCTTGTCGTGAAAAGTAAAGTTTCAACATGTTGACATGGAATATCTTTAAGTGTCCGTTTATCGATATTTCATAGTCAACATTTGAAATTCCACATACCACCTTGAATGGTCCATGCCATTTTGTTTGTCTGGAAGTAACCGAAGTATGTTTTGATCTGGTTTACGATCAATTGTTCAAGCACCCTTGTTTGTGTATTGGTAAATTTGACCCTCCCTCTCAAAGGTCTAGAAGCCAGAGTAGAAGGTAGTAATTTAGCTGTGAGATGTCTACCTTTATGTAATAATTGTTGACCGACATTACAAAAACGATAAAATAATTTCATATCATTCCAAAACCCTGGCCAATGAAAATGAGTCTGAAATCTAGCCTGGTTTTGTCTTTGCCAGGTGACCAGCAAGCGGTGACTCATGTGCAGTTTTTTGCACAGTTAGGCGGTGTTGTACAGGTCGCACCGTTTGCTGATTCTCATGGTTATCAGTTGTAAAATATCTAGTAAGAAAGCCATTATTAGGTTTAAAGAACCATGAGACATTTTTGGTTACTTTGGCTCTTTCTTTCATTAATTTTAAATAAGGAGACACACTAGGATCATCTTTCTGCTGTTCTATGAATTTCTGTCTGTTGGTATCATCTGTGCCAGATGGAGAAAGCAACAGTAGTCTCTCATCTTGTAGTGTGTCTTGATGTTTTACAGTGTCTGCTCTGGTTGTTGCATTAGCTGCATTTAATCTTTCCCATGCAGCTATTTCATCACTAGTACATTGTTTCAGTTGGGGTAAGCAACCCAAAATCAAATCAGTACAAGGGTTGTCAAGTATTGCACAAGTAAAGGTACCCGAAAGGAAAGGAGTGTTAATACGGGCTTTGGCCAAAGGGTAAATTTCAATGTTACCCGAAAAGGTTCGGCATTTGACAGAGTCACCTGTATAGATCATCTGGACTCACCAGTTCCTTTCTAAGACCAATAAGGGTGCTGCCGCTGTCCAGCAAACATTGGCATGGTCGTATCGTTGACCATTGCATTGTGGAACACCAAATTGCCTCTGGAGGCTAATGCTGCATTTACACTCTCAGTTGAGCATGGTACTGTATGTCCACATTCTAATTTTCCGTCTGCATGAAATTGGTGACATCGTTCACAATCTGTCAAAGCTTAATACATCGTTCACACAACATACATCTACAGACTCCCTGAAAGGTAATACATTTTCAACTTCACACTCAGTCTCACTACCACTATCAGAAGGATGTATCAATCAAAATAGCATTGTTGGCTTTCATACGTTGGCGGCCCAGGCACTTATTTGAATAATGGCCATAGCTGGAACAAAAAAAACATTTGATTGCACGCCTGTATGCAGATCTTTTATTTTGTTGCTTCTTGATAACATCTTCAAGATGCGCCGGATAATTTGGCGATTTGTCACACATAGAATAAGTGTCATGCAAAAGTTGACAATAAATACACTTTGACACTTTTCTATCTTTGTTGTCAGATTTCTGAAAGGGTTTTCTGTTACTCTGATAGTTTTTTAGGTTGGTCTTTCACAAAGGAAACTATTTCAGAGTCATTTGAAGTCTTAAAAATATCTCTGTTAGAAGAAAAATATGCAGAGCCTTTCTTTTCGAAACTGCTCTATGTTCTCAATGTCTGACTGCTGCAAAAATTTAGCAAAAGGAGATGGTATAGTGGATATGACTTTATCCATGGCTATTAAATTTTTCAGTCTATCAAAGTCTTTTCCTATGTTAGCTGCTTTAAGCCATCTATCTAGTACACTCTGAACATTTGAGACGTAATCAATGAAAGTCTCACTAGGTTTAGGTTTTAAATTTGAGAACTGAACCTGATACCCAGGGGCATCAAGTAAAAAGTGTTGCATTATCCTATCATGGATGTATTGATAGTTAGATCTAAGATCCGTTGGTATAGATTCTATCACTTTAAGGGGCTCACCACTTAGATCTTCATATAAATCATAGCCCACATCTCTATTGGAACTTGGTGATATTTAAATTGATACTCTACATTCTCTGTCCAGGCTGATATGGAATCTTCTTTACAATATGGTTTGATAATGTTTTTGTATTTATTGAACTTATTTCCTCTTGTTGACTTTTTAATTTAGTGGCAGAGATCTCTGCGTGTGAGTCTACATCCATACTTTTCATCTTCAACTGTGTCTCTGATTCAACTTGTATTTGCTTTTCCTTAACTCTAGCCATTTCATCTATCTCTTTTTGCTTTAGTTCTTTTTCCTGATCTAATGTTTTTTGCTTTAGTTCTAATTCTCTTTGTTTAATTTCCTTATCTTGCTCTAACTGCTTCTGCTTTAATTCCTTCTCCTGTTGTAACTGTTGTTGTTTAATTTCTCTATCATGTTCTAACTGTTGTTGTTTAACTTCTCTATCATGTTCTAACTGTTGTTGTTTAACCTCTAACTCTTTTTGCTTAATTTGTTTGTCATCTTCTAGCTGTTGTTGTTTAACTTCTCTATCATGTTCTAACTGTTGTTGTTTAACCTCTAATTCTTTTTGCTTAATCTGTTTGTCATCTTCTAGCTGTTTTTGTTTTGTTATCTCAGCTAGTTGTGCCATCTCTTTTTGATGCTGTCTTTCTTGTTCTCTTTCTCGTGCGCGTTCGTCTCTCTCTGCATCTTTTGCTTCTTTAAATTTCCTATCAGCATATTCTTCTAGCTCTTTACCTGTATATTGCATTTCTTTGCCTGCTTTTACGAAATCAGCTAACGTAGCCATGATGTTGAGTAATGCTTGCGTTGACCTACACTGAACTGTTTATTCACTTATATATCTTTGATATGTTATGTTTGTCAATCGCTGAGCACTACCAATTGTACTCTCAGTTATTTGCTGAAAAAAATTATTCCCTGAAAAATCAGAGTACAAGAATATGCTAGTGTATCACAAGCTGAAAAAGAGATGCACTATTAATCACATTGCATGCCAAAAATATTGGGTATACTCAACTTAATGTTCCCGAGAATCAGGGAACAGCAGATCCGGCAACACAGGTCACCTTGTTTGGCACTTTGGCATAGACACACGTTTAGTAATCAGGACAACTTGTTTGGTACACCCACATACACATGTGTTATCTGCTCAGCTGTTGTTCACCCTGATTTACAGAGCAGCAATAATTAACAACTGGTAAACGAAATGATCTTCTAGACAAATTGGGACAATGACAATGACAAGCCCACGAACAAACAAGAATTTAGGTTAATTAATATTTAATGTCAATGTCTTGTCTTCGTTCTAACCGTATATGCCTTTCGTCACTATCCTAGTTTAGTTTATGTAAGTGTTGTGCAAACCAAGTCTAATTTGCATAGCCAGAAAGTAGTCCCATCGTGACAGTAAACGAAGAAAAAGTACGAACAAAACTATCCATAATTGCTTTTAAATAAATGAAAATACCATAACAATGTTTAAATAAATAAATATATTCAATTACTAACTTAAATCAACAAATAATAAATAATATAATGTACAGATTCAGGCGGGCAGCAGCTTGGCGATTTTGTAAACACTCGAATGCTGAATGCAAATGGCGTAGGAAAACTGCTTGTCAATTATCCTACGTCAGACGCGCAGCGCTATTTTTAGCTTGCAAAAATCGATAATGTCGGCTGGCTGTGTATCGCTCCGCCATGAATGATCTTTGGTACTTATTCATAAATAAATAGGTAAATACATAGATAAATGGAAAGAAATAAGAATATCAATACTTACAATCTTGAAGAACACATGATTTAACTAAACCATAATTTAATAAACACAATTACACAATATATTTCGTCACGATAGGCACAACCTTAGCCCGCAACTTGTTCTTGTCTGCACAAATTACCGTCACTGACACAAATTAAACCCTAGTCTGGAGCCGTGGAAGAGTGGATTAGCTTGACTTTTCGTCTAAGCACCACTTCTGACACCACATTAATCCTTGCCTGTCAACAACTCATGTGCCAGGCATCATCGGATTCTTCTCCCACACCATACAAGAAACTTGCAAGTCGTGTGCGAGGAAAATACATGGTACATTTTATTGCCGTTGGCTCGTTACAGTTATATGACAGTCGCTATTAAACCCACACACAAAGCCACAGAATTGCCTATCACTAGTTTCCTAAAGCCTATGCTAATTCTCTATCTATTTGGTTACACAAAATTCCTATCGACTACTCTACGATGTGAACACTACAAGTCCCGTCTCCCGTCTGCCGATTCCCTTGCGTGGTTACACACCACGCGGAGGGACCTTGAAGCGTACTTTGCCTTTTGCGTGTCAAGGCCACTTGCCACGCTTACATTAGCTTCTCCCGTTGAGTGGCGTTCGTGGCTATCATGTAGGCGGGATGCTGTCGTGACCAGAGTGCTAACCCTCTGGTCAACGCCTCCGTGTCTCATGAGAGAACCAATTACCCATCTCCCATTTCACCATCTCCCCTGCCCTTACCTCGGGGCACCGTATTACCTCTTGGTCTCCTCGAGGTTGACTGCTCTTCCCGGTGGAGGGGTTACGTTCCAGTCTTTGACACAGAGTGGAGTGGCATTTTGTTTAGATAAGACAACTGCAAAAACTTTAATGGGATATAATCCAGTTAGTGATAGAATCCTCACTATTAGACTTAAAGGCCGTCCAAAAAACACAACTCTCATACAGATATATGCACCTACTTCAACAGCAGAGGAGGACGAAATTGAAGATTTTTACAACACACTACAAGACACATTAAATAAGATTGGTCATAATGATATAGCAATAATAATGGGAGATTTTAATGCAAAAGTAGGTGCAGGAAGAGCTGAAAATGAGAGACACGTTTTAGGAAAATTTGGATTAGGAAATATAAATGATGCAGGTGACAAATTAATTGAATTTTGCACAGAAAATGAGTTAACGATAGTCAACACACTTTTTAAACAACATCCAAGAAGACTCTTCACATGGAAGTCTCCAGACAGTTTTACCAAAAATCAGATAGATTATATTTTAATACATAGAAGATGGAGATCAAGCATAACATCTGCAAAAACCCTACGAAGTGCAGACTGTGATACAGATCATCAGTTATTAGAAGCAGATCTGAAATTAAAACTTAAAAAGCTTACCCGAGGACCAAGGCCACTTCGTCTTGATCTCACAAACATACCAGACGCATACAACATAGAAGTTAGGAATCGCTTTGGGGTCTTGATGTCTGTACAAGAAGAAATGACACCTGATGAACTGGCAGTACAAGCTAGAGATATCTTGATAAATGCAGCCAAAGATCTAATTCCGACCAAGAAAAAGCAACTTAAGCCATGGATTACATTAGACACGTTAGAATTAATAAAACAACGAAGGGAGCTGAAACAGAAAGGAGATGAATCAATTAACCACAGGATGAAGTATAAATCTTTAACTCGAGAAATAAGAAAGAACACAAGAAAGGACAAAAATCAATATATACAAGATTGCTGTACCAGAATAGAGCAATATCATAAGGCTGGAAGAGATTATGAAATGTTCAAAGTAATGAAGTTATTGACAAGAAATGTTCAACCTCAATTGAATGTTATCTGTGACAAGATGGGAAATACCTTAACAGAATCTAGACAAATTCTAGAAAGATGGCAGGAGTACTGCAGTGGAATGTATGATATGAGTGACAGTGGGGATATGAATGAGATACATGAGCCAACGACAGCAGAGACAGAACCTGAACCCTCATTAGATGAAATTGCTTGGGCTATAAAGCACCTGAGGAATGGTAAATCTCCTGGATGTGATGAGATACCAGCTGAACTAATTAAAGCGAGAGGAGAAGTAAGCATACACATATATCATGCATTATGTACAAAGATTTGGAAATATGGTATTTGGCCAAAAGATTGGAAGAGAACTATCTTCATTCCAATACCAAAAAAGGGCAACCTGAAATTATGCACCAACTATAGAACTGTTGCCCTGATCAGTCATGCAAGTAAAATCCTACTAAAAGTCATAATGGCAAGACTTCGTAACAAAATGGAAAAAGAGATTAACGTAGTTCAAGCTGGATTTAGACAAGGAAGAGGAACAAGAGATCACATATTCAACATGCGTTTAATAATAGAGAAGTGCAGAGAATTTAATGTAAACCTATACTCTTGTTTTGTGGATTATTCAAAGGCATTTGACTGTGTACAGCATCAGAAACTGGGAAATCATGAGGACTATGGGCTTTCCATCACATGTAGTACAACGCATTAAAATGCTCTATCTAGACCAATAAGCAGCAGTTAGAATAGATGGCGTTGCATCAGATTACTTTGACATCAAGCAAGGAGTCCGTCAGGGCTGCGTGCTGTCACCCTATTTGTTTAACCTGTACGCCGAAAATATAATGAGAAATGTCAGAGATGATATAAACAGGGAGCTATATGATGCCCTAAATATCGGCGGTCATGACATACCAGAGATTCGATATGCTGATGATACAGTATTACTATCCACAACACAGAATGGCATAGAAAACCTAATAGCCTCAACCCAATTGAATAGTGAAAATCACAACTTATATCTTAACATAGCAAAAACAAAGATAATGCATACAGATAAAACTACTATGGAGAAAGAAATATACATTAATGGGGGAAAATTGGAGGTGGTGGAAAATTTTGAATATCTTGGGTCATTGATTACCAATAACGGTGACACAATGAAAGAAATTAAACGGCGACTATCCATTGCTCTTCAAAGACTAAAACAGATGAATAAATTATGGAGTGGGACAGACAGAACTACAAAAATTAGATTTTTAAGAGCATGCATCTTTCCCATTGCAACATACGCCTGTGAGACATGGACACTTACTAAACAAGCTGAACAGCGCATAAACGCCTTTGAATATAAATGTTATAGACGAGTTCTAAGAATATCTTGGGTAAAGAAAAGAACAAATGCATCCATACTTCAAGAATTGAATATTGAAGAAGGTTGGCTATTAAAGACGATAAAACAAAGAAAATTGAAATATTTTGGTCACTTGAAACGTCACGAAGGTTTGGAGAGAACAATAATGGAAGGGTATATGCCTGGGAAGAGAGGAAGAGGAAGGCCAAAGAGAAGATGGGTGCAGGATGTGGCGGATGATCTCCAGATGGGTGTATCAGACGCGGGACATCTTGCTTGTGATCGAGAAGCTTTCCGGAAGGTTGTTATGGGAGCGAGGTTCTGCAAAGGACATGCTACTGAATGAATTTATCCTAATATTTTTGAAAGATTGTATATAAAATAAAAAAAATATATTTTTCATTAAACAGAGATAAGAATTTTTAGTTGTCTTAAATTTTGTGTAAATTTAAAGGCTTTACTTTAAAAACGCGAAATATTTATAACTCATTCTTTTATTTTTTTCTCGATATTAAATTTCTGATTTATACAAATTTGCTTTTACCTGTAGAAATAGTAGACTAACTCTTATATATATATATATGCGTGTGTGTGTGTGTTGTATTTGCAAATGTAAATGTAAACACACAATGCACTTTGTAAACACACACCGTATTTTGCATAAAATACAAGTTAACATAAAATAAATTCAGTCTTTGTTTTGATTTTCTCTCTCTCTCTCTCTCTCTCTCTCTCTCTCTCTCTCTCTCTCTCTCTCTCTCTCAGTCTCTCTGTCTCTGTCTCTGTCTCTCTGTCTCTCTCTCTGTCTCTCTGTGACTCTCTCTCTCCGTCTCTCTTCTCTCTCTCTCTCCATCTCTCCTGGTCTCTATGTATCTCTCTGTCTCTATATCTATCTATCTCTGTCTCTCTATGTCTCTCTGTTTCTCTCTGTTTCTCTATCTCTCTCTCCGTCTCATTTCTCTCTGTATCTCTCTCCGTCTCTCTGTCTCTCTTTGTCTCTCTGTCTCTCTTTCTCGCTGTCTGTCTCTCTGTGTCTCTGTCACTCTCTGTCTCTCCGTCTCTCTTCTCTCTCTCTCTATTTAACTCTCTCTCTCTCTCTCTCTCTCTCTCTCTCTCTCTCTCTCGCTCTCTTTCTCTCACGTACGCGCTCGAGCAAACACCATATACACTTATTTACAATTTACTTTTAAACCGGGGCTCTTGTTACGATGTTTAAAATATGACTCTTTCAATGGTGCCGTTAAACTTGTTTTTTAAAAAAAAACAGCATGAATGTGAATACATGGAGTATGAAAGACGTCCTATTGAAAGATTTTAGTATGCATCAGAGTCATTGGCACCTTTCCGTCTTGACAGGCGATAGTTTGGTACATTGTGCTTCAAAAAGGCTTAATAACTACGATCCATGGCGGTGGCGAGTGTGGCTGGTAAAGCCAATTCTTGCTGCAAATGTTTGCCCACAGTAGGTGCATGTGAAAACATGGTCACTTCCACCATTTTGCACCATCTTACGTCTCTCACGCTCTGTGTGTGCTTTATCTGCAATCATTTTCTCCTTTGTCTTTATTCCATTTCTGATAGTTGCCCTCCATGCAACACGTTCAGCGGCGATGTGCTCCCATTGTGCATTATCAATGCCTGTATCAGAGTAAATGATTACTCAACCATCATCATCAACAAGAAATGTATATGTTGTTACGCCATGCCATTAATGTAACATTATCATGTGTTTATGATGTATTGGCACCAAACAAAATAAATAAATAAATAAAGGGGGGAAAAAAAACCATAGATATAAAGCACCTGGTAAATACACACTGTTTTGCACGAAAGAAAGGTTATATGTAAAAAAAAAAAAACCGGGGACGTGAAGACCTGATGTGGCGGCTCTGGCCTTTAGCGAAACCGCGAGCCCTTATAAAACATTTAAAATTAAAATATTGACAAAGGGACATAACAACATAACAGTTTTTTATTATTCAAGGTGCATTACTAAGCGTAACACACATATTTAACGTGATTTAAATAATTGTAGAATTTATCCTAATATTTTTGTAAGATTGTATATAAAATAAAGAAAATATATTTTTCATTAAACAGAGATAAGAATTTTTAGTTGTCTTAAATTTTGTGTAAATTTAAAGGCTTTACTTTAAAAACGCGAAATATTTATAACTCATTCTTTTATTTTTTTTCTCGATATTAAATTTCTGATTTATACAAATTTGCTTTTACCTGTAGAAATAGTAGACTAACTCTTATTTTTGATTGGCCTTTACAAGGCCAAATATCCTTAATATTCAGTGCATGCAAAACTTAGACCGGTAATATTTTCAAACGCTGCAGTCATTGAAGATACACCCTATCATTACTAGTCTTGAGACGGAATATATGACATGGCAATCATGCTTCATCAATGACTGTTTGTCTTCTTCCCTTGGTGCTACTTGTGTTCTTCTCTGATTCAGTGTAGAAGGATAATATATCGTCACATGTGTCCTCACATTAGGGGCGAAGGACGATATAACGCCGTACTAGGGTCATCGTGTTATTTCTTTCGTTTCATTGTATCTTCCGCAATTTCAATGCTCAATGAATGGACATTTGCAATATAATACTTGTTTGATTGTGTACCATGTTTGGTCCAATGCTACTTTTTGATTGGGTTCACTCTCCCCTCACGGCCTCAATGTCCAACATAGTTTTATTTAAGTCCCATACGCCCCTTGTCCCTCCCCCCAATCCCCGTAGTCGTATAGTCCATTTACAAGCCAGTTGCATGTCCTTCTCATGACGTAATAGTCAACACCAGCATTATCTTTGCTTTCTGTGACTTCCTGGTTGGTTTGCGTGGGATCGCTTCTCATTGCGTTCTGAACAACCGTCACTTGTGCTACTTTATGATAGCAAACGCTTGTTGGTCTGCATCCATATTGCCCACAGCAGCGTTTCGAACTTGGGGTGCGGAATTGCGAACTGCATCCGTTACATCGCCACAGAGTCAGCTACAGTGCTCTACCTATCCATATTTTTCCATTAGTTCTCATGGGCACCCCCATCCCCCCAGCGCGGGTTCCCTCACCGGTTGTCTCAGCCAATCCCCGAGATTCTAGCTGTACTGACTTAGCTCATGTATGGCTCCATCAATACCGCTTGTGTACGGCGGTGGCCACACCACGGGCAACAGTCTTGGCTGACTGGCTAAACTACATGAGTGAAGTAGGGGTAATATCCTACTAAGGGAATGTCCATCCCTTGTACACGGAGACTGGGACGGTGGAGAAGGCAGGGGAATCTAAATAGATCCACGGCTTCGAAAGCGAAACAGCAGAGTGTGTGGCACACATGAGGCGTGTTCAGGACATGATAGTGAACATGGCTGGCCATCGTGGAAGAGATTGGGACCTCACCATGTAATATCCCAAAGACAGCAATGGTAATTCAACAACAAGAAAAAAGCGATGCGGGTCATTCTTGGCCCCCTGGAGATGAGCCTGTTGTAAATATTCACAGGGAAGAGACAACTCCTATAGTGAATAAGGAAGTGCATAATGACGACTGCATCCCAAATTCTTTTGAAATGGTGCATTCTGACAATACCTACCTGAAAAGTAGAAGGAGACGTCTGAGAATTGGTACGTGGAACGTACACACCTTATATCAAGCAGGGAAGTTTGATAACCTTATTCAATCAATCAATCATGTGCCATGCCGGAAAGCGTGGGCGGTCATGATTCGCCATTTCACTCGATCACCAGAGTCGTGGATCAGCTCAGTGTTCCTGTCTCGTCCATGCCATGTGGCCAAGCCATCCAGGTATTTTCCTCTCGGTCTTCCTCTTGGTCTGTTCCCTTCGATCTTGCCAGCTGTCACTAAGTTCTCCGGTCCATTTCTTCTCATAACATGTCCAAAAAATTTTGACTGTGTACGTCTAATTTCTCTAATCAATCTACGATTTTCATTTGTCTCTTGTAGTACTTGGTCATTGGTTTTTCTATCTGTCCATGGTATTCTTTGCATTTTCCTCAGAAACCACATTTCTGCAGCCATCAGATGTTTTTCAGCTTGACTGCTACATTGTCCAAGTTTCACATCCATACAAAAGAACAGGCTCTATGTATCCCCTCAACACTCTTTTTCTCGTTTCAATTGACATCATTTTATTGGTCAGAATGTTTTTCATCTTGCTAAAGGCTACTTTCGCAATGGCGATTCTTGTTCTAATCTCTTCAAGGCATCTGCCATCAGATGTTATGACTGTTCCGAGATAATTGAACCGATTCACTTGTTGAAGAATATTCCCATTTACTTGTATATTACATTGTGGTACTTCGTTCTTCCTAGTGACGACCATAACCTGTGTCTTTCTACAATTTAATTCCAACCCCAGCTGCTCACTGTGTACAACAACAGCGTCTACTAATTGTTGCAGATCCTGTGCATTGTCTGCAATCAATACTGTATCATCTGCATATCTAATGTTATTTATGTTTCGTCCTCCAATGCTGATTCCATTTAGGCCTTCTACATTTCTGAAAATATTTTCACTGTATAGGGAAAAAAGATCTGGAGACATTACACATCCCTGCCTAACACCTCTCTTAATAGGTTGATATTGTCCTACTTCATTATCAATCCTTATGGCAGCTTGTTGTTTCCAATATATGTTTTTTATAAGTCTAATGTCTTTCCCATCAATTTGTAGATCTGCAAGCATATCCACAATGTTGACATGTCTAACTCTATCAAAAGCCTTTGTGTAGTCAATAAAGCAAAGATGTATATCCTTGTTTACTTCTAAAGCACGTTCAATAACTGTTCGCAGCATATACACAGCATTTACTGTACCCTTTCCTTCTACAAACCCACATTGTGCTTCCCCTATTTCAGGTTGTATTTTCTTCCTCACTCTTTGCATGATAATTCGTAACAAAATCTTTGTGATGTGACTCATTATACTAATTGTTCTATGTTGATCACATTCTAAGGTTCCTGATTTCTTTGGGATTGCAATAAATACAGAATTACATAATTCAGAAGGTATATCTCCAGTATCATATAATGTGTTCAGCAGTCTAGTGACTTGCTCTAATCCAAATTCTTCTAAAGCTTTAATCATTTCTGTTGTGATGTTATCTGCACCGGGGGCCTTGCCAGCTTTCATATGCTTAAGAACATTTTGAACCTCCATCTTTAAAATTTCTGGCCCTTCATTATTAAATCTAATAGCATACTGTTCCTCTCTGTTATCATTATACAGGTCTTTCACATAATCTGTCCATACATGTAGAATCTGATCTTTTTCTATTATGATTTTGCCATCTTTAGTTTTTAGACAGCCTGTTGATGTACTTGTTCTTTTATTAGTAAGTTCCTGAATTCTTTTGTGCACTAATTTGGTATTTTGACTGTTGTGTTGTTTTTCAATTTCTAAGCACTTTTCCTCAAGCCATGATTCTTTTGCCTTCCTACATAATACTCTGACTTGTCTGTGAATTTCTTCATATTTGGCAGGATTATTTTTGTTGAGTCTTCTTGTTTCCATTAAGTGTAAAATTTCCTCAATCATCCATTTCTTACGACCCACCTTCTTTAATTTTGGAATAGTTGTTTCTGCAGCCACATTGATTGAATTCTTTAACATTTCCCATTGATCATCCACATCCTGGAATAGGATCTCTAGATCAGACAATATTTCAAATCTGTTCTGTACTTCTATGTTGAATTTGTTTTGTATTTCCTTGTCATTACTCAATGTACACAAGTCATATTTAGTGTTTCCTGTTATATACTTGACTTTCTTCAACTTTATCCTCAATGTTCCTGTGAGTAATCTGTGGTCACTATAACAATCAGCAAAAAACATGAATTTGGATATCTTGGGCGTATCTGAAACAAGATGGACAGATACAAGTTATACAAGGAGAGAAGATTACGTATTCATTAATTCAGGAGGAGATCATCACGAGAGAGGAGTAGGAATTTTAGTAAACCG